>CM076580.1:1065273608-1065873608 GCA_034641835.2 Pinus albicaulis
ATGGGAACCCCAACAATCTCCACTTCACTGCCCTCGCCTTACTGCTTTCCTTCTTTTAAGAATAACTTGACCCATTATTGCTGTGATAGGCCCTCCCTATCTACAATATATTGTTGGGGGGGGGGGGGTGGCTTATCTGTCCACTTTCTTTTTTTGTGACAAAGACCGCGTGTGGGAACAAGAATGAGATACTTAACTAAGGGTAAGTTCTTTTGGTTTCTCGATCCACCAGCAGCAGTTAGAAAGTGAGATCAAGAGCAAGTCCCTGACGGTGCAGATTCAGTTGGTTGGGTGAAAGCAGTGCATAATCTTTCATATAAGTGCCTTCTTCCTGTTTGAGAGCCAGTTCCAAATCCAACGAAAAGAAAGACAGGAGAGGAAAAGGCAGGTGAAGTCACTATCCTTCTATTCTCAAATCCTATGCTTCGGGCAGCCCAATAACCCCTCAAATGCCAACTTCTGGGCAATAAATTTAACTATTTTATCCCATATACAAGTTCCACCAGCTTGGGTGATCGAAGTTGAAATTATTATAAATAAAAAAAATTTGACGCATTGAAACTAGTGCCGTCAACAGCAACCAAGAAAGGAGTTTGTTCCTTACCGCTTGCTAATGTAGGTAAAGGGCTGATAGAGCATAGGAGGTATCCCTTCTCGGTCTAGAACTATATCCATAAAGGGTTTCAGATCCAATTCCAATAGCACACCTTCCAATTAATTTACCAGATCGAGACCCAGGAGCACTTCCTGGTCCAGAACTTTATAGATCCAGCACCACTAGTTAAAAAAGAAAGCCCCAGATGTAGCTAAAGATAAAGACCTTAAAGCAAAGCCAACCTATGCGGGCTAGGTGAACCTCGTATCGTGCTCTTTCTCTCACTAGCTGGTGGGATGAGACGCCTATCCTTCTATTGCTAGGTGTTGGGCTGAGATGCTCTGCCCAGCCCTGCTGCCCCAATAGATAGATAGATAACTTAAGCTGCTGGCACATAAAAAGCACTTTACTTCTCTTTTTAAGGTGAAAGGAACGAGCGATGCCATCAATAGATCAATGAAACGACAAATCGATGCAATCTCTAATAATAGTCTTAGCCTTTTCTGCTACTACATCGAGTACATCGATCATGCCTGATTGGATCATGACTGATGCAACATATATAATGAGTGACCCAATCTCTCATACGAAAAGAAGTGATCGAATTGGTCGATCAGGCCTAGGGCAATGAATCGATCTATCGTCATGAAATATATCGTTCATGAATGCATAATTACATATATAATGTGTGTGATTGAATCAGGTCAGGTTCTCACTTATCAGAGTGAGCATAGCGAAGGGTGATCACTTCACTTACCTTAGTAAGGATTGAGTGGGAATAAATATGGGTTCTCTTTACTTTTCATCCTGTGCCGGTGAAAGGGAACTACTTACCTGAGCTCAAGAAAATAAGTACTTTTAGGACATATCCTTGTAGAGCTAGCTCAGGATTTTAGGGGAATAAATCGATCTATCAAAATTGCATAATTACATATATAATATATCTCATTCATAACTGGAAGAAATGGAATTTTTAATCAGTCTACTTTGTTTCTTACAATAAGGCAGGCCCTAAAGGGGTACTTTGCTTTGTTACAGGAAAGATTTTCCAGGCCCCATTCTCTGCGGACTTCAATATGAAATAGGTGAACAGAAGGACAGAAGCCACAAAGTCGTGTTTCATTTTTGCACTCCACTGTGCATTAAATTTTCTGGGTTAAAATCCCTGCAACAACCGACTTTGTTTACAAAAGGCACATCCCTTTTGATTTGTAAGTCGTGGCCTACACCACGTTACCCCCCACTGCCTTACTGCATTTAAAAGGCTGATAAGACAAAAAAAAATTATTTTTTAATGTTTTAGGTCATAATATGTTTAGAACATATATATGTAATAGAAAACAGTAGTTAAAAAGGTAAGATAGAAGCAGAGAAGAAGAAGAAGAGAAGACAGAGAGAGTAGAAAAAAGAGGAAGCTGGAAACGTTGTGTTTTGTAGTAGCAGAGCAAACTTTGTGTGTTGCCGCAACTGGATCTGTGTGTTGCCGCAACTAACTGTGTGTGTTGCCGCAACTGACGCTGTGTTTGTAGCAGCAAAGGAACACTCTGTGTGTTGCTGCAACTGGAACTGGTTGTTGCCGAAAAAGAGACTGTCTATTGCCACAACAAAAGACTGGGTGTTGCTGCAACATAAATTTCTGTAAAAACAACAAGTGAAAAACACAGTAAGGAGTATTTTGTGTAATCCAGAACTGTAGTTCTGATGAAAGATTGTATTTTGTAATAGTAATTTTTATGCTTAATGAAATAGAGCTTTACTCCATCTCTCTATCCACATATCTTTAATCTCTGTGTTAAGTTGAGGAAGTTTTTATTTCCTCTGTTTGTTTGAAATATTCAGAAATTTCCAACATGGTATTGAAGCATGCCATTTAAAATTTTTTCCAACATGGTATCAGAGCTAGTCTAGGCGCTTAGTGTACGAAGCAGAGATCACTCTTCACTACAGAAGTTGTAAGAAGGTTTTTTGAAGCGGATTTCTCCAGCAAAGAGAAGGCTTCTGTTTGTTTTTTAACATAGTCAAGGAAATTGCTATGTTTGCACAGTTCCAATGGCAACAACAGGCACCACCTTGACGAATCCCCAACTTCCACAGTTTAACGGGAAGAACCATGATTACTGGGCAATCATGATGAGAGCCTTGTTTTCTTCATATGACATATGGGAGCTAGTTGAAAATGGCTACCCAAAACCAACAGATGCAACAGTGTTGGCTTCTTTGACAGCAGCAGAAAGAGATTTTTTAAAAGATAATAGGAAGAAGGACTCCAAAGTCCTCTTCTATCTCTTTCATTCGGTGCATGAGAGTATTTTCCCAAGGATTTCAGTAGCAAAAAAGTCTAAGGATGCATGGGATATTCTCAAAACTGCCTATCAAGGCATGGAGAAGGTGAAGATAACAAAGCTACAAATGCTGAGGAGAGATTTTGAAACTCTCTGTATGAAAGAGTCTGACAATATAGACTCATTCTTCACTCATGTTATTGGGTTGGTTACCTAGATAAGGTCTCATGGAGAGACACTTGAAGAGAGAAGAATAGTGGAGAAAATCTTGAGAAGTCTACCCTCAATATTTGATGCCATAGTAGTGGCAATAGAAGAGACAAAGGATCTCTGTAGTATACCTAGTGGAGATAATATAGGGTACAGAGGGAGGTACCCAAGGGAATAATATGATGTAATAATATAAGAATGATGAATAAAGGGGCCATAGTTAATCAATAAAGTGGTTAACCCAAATTATGTAAGGGACCACATGTAGCTAGGGAATAAAGTGGTAAGCCCATTGTATTGGATGTATGTTATTGAGATACCCATGGTAACTACCCATGGTATTGCATGTATGAAACCTATATAGAGGCTAGAGACTCTCCACTGAGAGATGTCAAGGATTATTGTATGGGCAGGCATATGGCTTGTGGAGTGATCTCCTTCCTTAAGGAGTGAATGTATGGTGTTGCCCGACCTTAAGGGTTTTGATATTAATGAAGATCTGAAGTTTTGTCTTCTATGGTTTATTGGAAATATTTTCTATTTCTATATATTTTCTTTTCAGATCTACTACAAGTGGTATCAGAGCACTTTCTTGGGCAGAGTTTGGAAGATTTGTTTTTTTCATTTTTTGCAAGAAATTTTTGGGTGGCGAGTTTGTAGAGAAGATATGAAACTTTTGGCACAAAATTTTCAGAATTATATATTAGATCTGGCTTCCTTATGCAAAAATAATCAATTTCAAAAAGAAAATCAGTCGAATCGGAGTCCGGATGAGGGTGATATCGGTGATTTAAATTCAGCTGTGTTGCAGAAATGTTTCTGACGGCAATTTGAGTACGACGGCTCTCCTGACATTTTTTGTAGGTTTTGGTGAAAAATTTCAGACAAAAAATTACATATCTGAGTTCCTCTTGAAAAATCACCCTATTTCAAAAGAAAAATCGGTCAAATCGGAGTCCGGATGATGGAGTTATTACTAACTTAAAATCAGTCATTTTTTCAGAAATTTTGTGATGGTGGGACTATTGCAGCGTAAATCTGTGTTTTCATAGTACCTAGATTGAAATTTCAGCCACATAGATAGATGCAGAATGATTATTCCATTTCAGAAAACAGGTTATATTAAGGATTCTGAGTTATAGTAATGTCCATTTTAATTTGTTTCCAAAGTGAGTGATTTTTTTTCAAAACCCTTACTTTGTTTTATAGGTTCTCGCAAGATGAAGTTTACAGGAAAAGATGATGGCCCTACTATTGAATATTTTTTACAATATCACAAGGCTCACTATCGAAAAGCTTGCATATGCTCTATAGGGCTTCATATGAAAGATGAGGCAAATAAATGGTGGACTTCACTTCACAGCTTAGTAAGGAAACTTCCCGAGAAAAAAATTGAAAAAGTCCTTTTGGACAAGTGGTCTCAAGAGGGAAAGAAGGATAGTAAGAGCCATAAAGACTTATTTTCTACTAATATTTCCATATTCCGGTTTCATGGAAGTATTCATAAAGAGAACATCATTGTGTCTATCATTCCTAGTTGCAAGCATAATTGTATCAATGTGAATTTGGCAAAAAAATTGCAAGTTCCAGCAAAGCATATTGAAAACAAACAAGTTGATAATGAAGATGTTCAAATTTATAAAGATTTGAAGATCTCTATGGATAAGTATGTGTTTCATTCTAATTTTTATGCTTCAGATATGGATGTTGTGGACATTGTTTTGGGACACCCTTGGATGGAATCCGTTGGTACTGTCAATTTTAATGTGCAAAATAAATTCATGAAACTTTGGTATAAAAAGAAGAAAATTACATTGCACGATATTTGCATTAGGAACCACGCAGAGACTGGGGAGGCAGAAGCAAAAATATCTAACAAGACAGACACATCAGATGATGAGACTTTGATGGTAGATAGCCAAACACAGACATCAAAGCAAGTACCAACAAAAGAACCAAACACCAATCCATCACCAATAATGGAGGATTTAATGAAAGATATTACATCAGTTAAAGCTTCAACATATCACCACCCGCATCACCTAGCAGGACAACAACCAGCAAAGTGGCAACGAATTAGCAACAAGGACAAAAACCCTTGGATGACACATAGAGAGGTGCGTCAATCCACTTACAACACATCAAAATAGAAGAACCACCAGAACCTGCTTCCATCTCAAGCAAGCGAGGCGCCGACTAGATCGAGTGTTCACCTTTCTCTTGGATGGCTAGATGCACGCGAATGGTACCAGTGGAATACTCTTTTGAGTAGATCTTATTATTTTTGTTCTTCTCATGTTTCGGGGAAGAAACATGTTTAAGGGGGGTGTAATGTAGTATACCTAGTGGGGATAATATAGGGTACAGAGGGAGGTACCCAAGGGAATAATATGATGTAATAGTATAAGAATGATGAATAAAGGGGCCATAGTTAATCAATAAATTGGTTAACCCACATTATGTAAGGGACCACATGTAGCTAGGGAATAAAGTGGTAAGCCCATTGTATTGGATGTATGGTATTGAGATACCCATGGTAACTACCCATGGTATTGCATGTATGAAACCTATATAGAGGCTAGAGACTCTCCATTGAGAGATGTCAAGGATTATTGTATGGGCAAGCATATGGCTTGTGGAGTGATCTCCTTCCTTAAGGAGTGAATGTATGGTGTTGCCCTACCTTAAGGGTTTTTATATTAATGAAGATATGAAGTTTTATATTCAATGGTGTTATTTCTTGGGCATATTTCTATTTCTACACATTTCTTGTTAGATCCCCCGTAGGTACACTACAATCTCTCACTATTTACAGTGGATGATATTAGTGCATACCTAATGTCTCATGAACATAGACTGAACAGAGGATCAGATTCCTCATTGGAACAAGCTTTGAAGACTCAAATGTCTTTTGGCTGAAAAAAAAGTCAAGGAAGATCAAACAACCGAGGAAGAGGCAGAAGCCAAAACAAAGGAAGAAACAACCCTGCAAGCACGAGTGGGAGGAGTAGCAATTAGAACCAGAATGAAGGCTCAAGCCAAAATCAAGCACATGGACAAAGGTATGATAAATCCCAAGTCCAATGTTATTATTGCAAGAAATATGGACACTATTCCAATGAATGTAGGAAAAATCAAAATGACATGAATAATAGGCAGAATGCTAGTTTTACAAAAGAAGAAAAGAACCAGAAGAATGTAACATATAATGTAGCACAAGATAGACAAGATGATGTATGGTTCTTAGACTCATGTTGTAGTAACCACATGACTAGAAACATAGAAATGTATGCCAATATAGATGAAAATGTTAAATTTGAAGTAACAACAGGGACAGACAATAAGGTCTCTGTCATGGAAAAAGGCAGAGTAAGTATCCTGACAAGAAATGGATAGAAAATTTTTGTGCCAGATGTATATTATGTACTTGTCTTGAAATGTAATATTTTAAGCATTGGACAGCTCATAAACAAGGGCTACAATGTATTCTTCAAAGATGATGTGTGTACAATCAAGGACATACCTCCAAGCAAGAAAGTCATTGCAGAGGTGCAGATGACAAGCAAAAGGATGTTTCCTCTCAAGCTCAGAGCAGACTTGAAGGAAAGAAGAAATGTAGCAGTTGTAACACAAGAGGTCCTTCAAGAGGAAGTGAAATATGAAAACTGGTTATGGCACTTGAGATTTGGACATCTCAATTTCAGAGGCCTGAACCTATTGCATAGAAATGGAATGGTAAAAGGATTACCATTGATTGAGAAACCTGACAGCCTTTATGAAGGCTGCATCTTGGGAAAACAACACAGAGAAAGCTTTCCAGCAGGGAAGAGTATAAGAGAAAAAACACCCTTAGAGATAGTCCAGTTAGATTTATGTGGACCAATGCAAATGCCATCTTTAGCTGGCAACAAATATGTTTTGACATTCATAGATGACTACACCAGAAAGACATGGGTGTACTTCTTGAAACAAAAGAGTGAAGTATTTGAACAGTTCTACCACTTCAAAGCCCATGTTGAGAAGCAGAGTGTGCACTACATCAAAGTGCTGAGAATTGATAGAGGTGGAGAATACATCTCCAAATAGTTTCTGCATTTTTGCAAAGAGAATTACATACATGTTGGCTTACCATAAGGTACACACTCAAAGAAAATGGTGTTGCGTAAAGGAAGAATAAGAACAATACCATCATGGACATGGTTAGAAGTATGTTGAAGGAAAAACATTTTCCAAATGAGTATTGGGTTGAAGCTGTCAATTGTGCAGCGTACATCTTAAATAGATGCCCAACCAAAGTTGTGATGAACAGAGTTCCAGAAGAAGCGTGGAGCGCCATAAAGTAGTTTGTCACCCACATGAGAGTATTCGGTTGTGTGACTTCTGCACACATTCTGGATCAGCTAAGAAAGAAGCTTGACAACAAGGGGGAGAAGTGTATCCTTTTTGGATAAAGTGAAGAATCAAAGGCATACAGGTTGTATAACCCATCCACCAAGAAATTTGTTATAAGAAGAGATGTGCAGTTCATTGAGGAAGAAGCTTGGGATGGAAGTTTAGAGAAAACAGTGAAGGTGAAGACATGTGTGTCTCACGAAGAAGTAGAGGAAGGGACAACAACAAATAACCCCTCCTTGGTGGCTCCTCCTCCACCACCACAAGCACAACAAACCACACCACATGCTGGAAACAGAACAGCCTTGAAAAATCAAGGAAGTGCTTCTTCAAGCACACCACAGGGAACTGAAACTCCCTTGAGTTCAAGTGGAACTCCAAGTACACCAAGAAGACCGAGATTCAGAAATTTGAGTGAGATTTATGAATAAGAAGAGGTAAATGATAATTCTGGTCTGAACTCTTTATTTGCTGTGTATTGTCATGCTGATGACCCAATTCATTTTGAAGAAACTGTAAAGGAAGAAAATGGATTGAAGCAATGAAAAAAGAGATTGGTGCAATAGAAAAGAGTAATACATGCGAGTTAGTGGACCTCCCTAAAGGTAAAGAAGTCATTGGAGTAAAATGGGTCTATAATACCAAAATTAATGCTGAAGGCAAGACTGAAAGGCACAAAGCAAGACTTGTTGTCAAAGGCTACAAGCAGCAAGAAGGAAGAGATTATGAAGAAACCTTTGCACCTATTGCAAGGATGGAAAGGGTGAGAATAGTGTTGTCCATAGCAGCACAACACATATGGAAGGTTTACCAAATGGATGTGAAATCTGCATTCTTGAACGGAGTGTTGAAAGAACAGGTATATGTTGAACAACCTCCAGGCTATGAAATTGAAGGCCAAGAGCACAAAGTATGCAAGTTGAAGAAATCTCTTTATGGGTTGAAGCAAGCACCAAGAAAATGGTACAACAGGATATATGCTTACCTGATTGAAAATGGATTTAAGAAATATGATGGAGAAACCACACTCTACGTAAAAGAAAATGATGGTAAGATTATTATTGTTGTTTTATATGTAGATGATTTAATCTTTACTGGCAATGAAGTTTTTCTCATTGCTGATTTTAAAGCAATCATGAAGAGTGAATTTGAAATGACTGATTTGGGTTCTTTGAGATATTTTCTTGGAATAGAAGTAGAGCAAAGTGAAAATGAGATTTTTATCTCCTAAGAAAAATATGTTGAAGAAGTGTTGAAAAGATTCAACATGCAAAACAACAAAGCAACTGTAACTCCAACTGTCATGGGGTTGAAATTGAGCAAGGAAGACAACAGCAAGGACTTTGATCCAAAGTTGTACAAGAGCATAGTTGGCAGCCTCATGTATTTGACTACAACTAGGTTGGATATTATGCATGTTGTAAGTTTAATCTCCAGATTTATGGAAAGACCAAAAGAGACTCATTGGCAGGCAACCAAGAGGATTCTAAGGTATGTGAATGGAATGAAGGGGTATGGTATTTTCTACTCCTCATCTGAAAATTCTGAATTGATTGGTTACACTGACAGTGATTGGGCTGGAAGTGTAGATGACAGGAAGAGCACATCTAGATATGTGTTTCATATGGGATCGGGAGCCATTTCATGGGCTTCCAAGAAGCAACCAATAGTTGCTTTATCAACAGCAGAGGCAGAGTATGTGGCAGCTACAACAACAACATGTCAAGCAGTTTGGATGAGAAGAATGTTAAGGAGCTTGTGTAATGAACAAGTAAAAGGCACAACTATTTATTGTGATAATAGCTTAGCAATAGCATTGTCAAAGAATTCAGTGTTTCACAAGAGAACGAAACACATTGATGCCAAGTATCACTACATCAGAGAGCTAGTGAGCAATGGTGAAATTGTTTTGCAACATTGTAGAACAGAGGAGTAGTTTGCTGACATCTTGACAAAACCATTGGGGTAGAAAAGTTTTGATTATCTCAGAGAATGTCTGGGTATGCAAGATAGCAGTAGTTGTAATTAAGGGGGAGTGTTGGAAATTAATTCCAACCTTAATCTGAAACAGGTGGACAGAAGGACAGAAGCTGCAAAGTCGTGTTTCATTTTTTCACTTCACTGTGCATTAAATTTTTCAGGTTAAATTCCCTGCAACCACTGACTTTGTTTACGAAGGGCACATCCTTTTTGATTTGTAACTCGTGGCCTACACCACGTTACCCCCCATCACCTTACTGCATTTAAAAGGCTGATAAGACAAAATATATTTTCATTTTTTAATGTTTTAGGTCATAATATGTTTAGAACATATATATGTAATAGACAACAGTAGTTAAAAAGGTAAGATAGAAGCAGAGAAGAAGAAGAAGAGAAGACAGAGAGAGAAGAAAACAAAGGAAGCCTGAAACGTTGTGTTTTGTAGCAGCAGAGCAAACTCTGTGTGTTGCTGCAATTATTCCTCTGTGTTTCTGCAACTGGATCTGTGTGTTGCCGCAACTGACTGTGTGTGTTGCCGCAACTGACGCTGTGTTTGTAGCAGCAGAGGAACTCTCTGTGTGTTGCTGCAACTGGAATTGGGTGTTGCCGCAAAGGAGACTGTCTGTTGCTGCAACAAAAGACTGGGTGTTGCCTCAATAGAAATCTATGTAAAAACAACAAGTGAAAAACATAGTAAGGAGTATTTTGTGTAATCCTGATGAAATATTGTATTTTGTAATAGTCATTTTTATGCTTAATGAAGTACAGCTTTACTCCATCTCTCTATCCACATATCTTTAATCTCTGTGTTGAGTTTAAGAAGTTTTTATTTCCTCTGTTTGTTCGAAATATTCAGAAATTTCCAACATGGTATTGAAGAATTCCATTTAAAATTTTTTCCAACAATATTGTGGCACTTTTTATCATCAAGCCTCGCGACTTATCTTTCTGCCACTGCATTCTGGATACACCCCACAAACCTTCTTTTTCCATTCCATCCCATCTATACCTATTTCGTAAAGAATAACAACTATGTGCCCTATGTCTCTATTCCCCTCTTGTTTCGAATCCGAGCTATTTTCAAATAATTGAGCCATTCAAACATGCTTTAGTTACCAACTATATAGGTAGAGGTTTTTCCTCTATATCATTGAAAGTCGCTCTTACTACTGGAATCACGGGTTCAGATATTTTGGTTTATTTCCCATCATAGGCCAGGGGAGAAAAAAATATCTTATACTCTGAAGGGGGGAAGGGATGGTCAATATCTATCAGGTTTTAGGAACAACTATCCATAAATACTATCTCTCGCATGGGAAATTATCAATCACTAGAGTCGGAAAAGTTAGGTTTTGGATATCATGTTGTTAAACGTGTAATCTATTAGAAAATGCCCCTATAGATAGTAAGCAGTTAGATTAGCATTAGCGCACCAATTTGACACATTCAATGGATTAGATAGATACTTGGCTCTCTAGCAGTAGACCTGACCATCTTACCTTCTCTCTATGGGGAAAATGATATGGATTAGCCCCTACCCCCACCCCCGAAAAACTATAGTTGGCCGCATTTCTTTATAAAAAACGACTATGTCAAGATGTATTGGTGTACATAGGTCATAGAATCAATCATGTCTATCTCCCTTAAGTTCAGATTGGCATTTATGTTGGTTGTTAATTTCAATTAATGAAAAGGTGAACAAAAATGAATATGGTAAACCGGTTGTATTCAATATCGAGATGAGCATGTGATTACTTGATGGTTGGTTGTATGAAAGACCAGTTAATTAGAGTGTCTCGGATCCCCTACCTCTATAGTGGCATTTGGTTCTTTAATGCTATCTGGAAGTCGTATGAAAGCCAATTCTGCATTCACAGGCACTCTTCTTGAGAGCTAGGTGTGAAAGACAAAGAAATAGTAAGTTATGAAATCCCCCCGATGAGGAGTTAGTTTTCATCGTTCAGTAATTGATCATTCCCTCTCTACCATCAATCTTGAGAAGTTTTAATGACTATCAATCTTCCATAAGCAACTGCTGCTATTAAATAATAAGTGCTACTATAGCTGATAACTCCTACCCACTTTTAATAAATCTTAAGTAAAGCAAGATCGGAAACTATTAATAAATATCGAAAGATGCGACCTACCTTAGCCTTTCAATAATAGAAAGCTATTTATGAATCATTCTATTGGATTCATTCTGCCCTCCCCCCTCTTGATTTATTATTCTGAATGGACTTAAGAAGCAAGACCTACTATCTATAGGGCCTGACTATCTATAAGGCATCGAAGCTGGTATGGTGAGATCACATAGGCACTTAGGGTCGATTGTTAACTGTAGGTTTTCCTCACTGCTTTCATCTTTGTTAACCTCTCCTAGCTCTTTCTTTCTTAGCATGGGGCGAGGTTTCTAATCTCCCATATCCTCTCCTTTTATTGTCTGATTTCTTCTCTATGTTTATAGGTGAGAATTAATCCCTTAACGTGCAATCTGGGGATTATCACGGGCAGGGGTTGCTTATAATAATCATGTGTGTGTTACGCATAATAGTAATAATCGTGGTAAGAATAAGTTAGGAAGGTAAGTAAGCATCTAGTGTTGTATCGAGTGAATGGATGTCGAACCATTCCCATCATTCCCAATCCCTGCATTAATTTCAACATTGATTAATGATCACACTCAATCAATCCTTGGCTTAATGAAAGCCCTAGATTATCTCAATCATCGGTGAAATAAAGCATCAATTCAATTAAGAAATACCATCCCATCCAATTACCCCATTCAATAAATACCTCCCCCTTGATTAATTGCACCATGGATTAAGAAATCCATCGACAATCAATCAATTCCAATCAATTAATTCAAATAAATCAATTCATTTTGATGTGATATTGATGGGATAAATTTCTGCTAGCATTATCCTCCCTAGCATTTCGGGTAGCTAACCCTTCTGATAGCGTTATCCTAGCAGTTCGGGTATGGTGGCTAAATCGATAAAGTTGTGGCTCGCCGAGTGATTCTTAGGAGGGTCTATCTGTTGAGGGAAAGGATCTTGTCCAAAATATCACAACCCTACTAAAGAACATATTTAAATTATCCATATACCCCATAAAAAGCGATTTAGTTTAATTCAAAAGCATAAGCAACTATATCATTATCAAAATAATTGGTTCTCTGATACAAAGAAATTATTATGATGCTAAATCATTACAAATTAGTGGGAATGGTCAAAGTGGATCGTAGAGTGGGTTTATGTAAGTTTTTTCTCTTATTTAATAGGATTAAGAGGGTTATAATAATTTCAAAATTCAATAATATATATATATATATATATATATATATATATATATATATATATAGATATATAACACGATGTTGTACTTTTAATTACATATTATCAAAAGAGTATTTGAAAAAAACATATCTAAACATATTTATTGGAGAAAATATTATTTTAAAAAGAGATAATTGTTAACTCTAAGTTCATCTAAAAAAATGGCTAATTTGAAAATGAACGAAGAAATTATGGGCTCCATACATAATTCTATTTTTTGGACCAGATGTTCGCTTTATCGAATATAATTAAAGTATTCACTAGTATTTAAAATCGCACAAACTTTTGTCCTGTGTGTTAGAAATTGTTTACTTTAGAAGAATGTTAATGCAATGTGCACACACAGATTAAAAGATTAAAAGAAGAACTTGTAGAACTTCAAAAAAAAATGAGGCATCAAAAAGTAAATATAAAGATCAATGTTACAAAGCATAAATGGATTTAAATGGAAAAATTTGGTATCTAAGGGATCATAGTCAAAAAAATGATAGAAGGAAGAAGAAAATTTTCCCTTTAAATACCCGAACCACAGGGTATTAGAACAAATCAAATGTTTAAAAGATAAAGACACTAAGAGTAAAGTCAATAATTCATAAAACTAGGAAGTTTCACATCTAAAGAATCATAATCAAAACCTACTTACACAAATAAAGAATCTTAAGAATGATAAGAAGTCTCCACAAGACAAGTTAGAATAACTTATTCAAAAAGAAGCATCGAAGTATTCAGAGGTAACAATCCAATTTGAAGAAAAAGGAACAAATACTGACCCAATAAATATTATAACCCAATAAGAGGATAAACTAATTGAAGTGAAAACGTACTTGGAAGTTGTAGTTCAAACATAAAAAATTTCAAGTGAAGATCTTGTAATTAATCAAGCCACTTTTGTACCTAAAGGAAATAAGATACCTCTAATAAACTAAGAAATCAACACAAAGAGATTAAGGGGAGATGAAATCACAAGAAATCCATATCAACGCTCAGACCATAAAATAAGACATCCCAACCAGTTTTTCGATCCATATAATTTAGACCAGAAACAAATGACTTATGTTTCAAAAATTGTCGATGTCAACACAATTTAGTATTGTGATAAAAATCCACCTAAAGATTCTAGTAATTGAATGATTCCACAGAAGATTGATTTAGGGTGGTTAGGTTCCTTCTCAATTCAACTATTTTTTTTATCACTCAGAGGATCTTATCATCTTATATCAACGAATATGACAAATTGAAGAATTCCAAAATATGTGAATAGATTACAAGAAAAAAAACAAATGACACACCTTGTTAGCAATAAAGCTATGAGGATAATTTTTTTTTGAAGAGGAATGAAATGTTACGAATAAAATTTATTTAAATAATATAAATAAAAATTAATGATAATAATAGTTAATTAAATAGCAATTATTTATTAAAAAGGCATGTCCATAGGGACATGACCGTTCATGAAGGGCACCTGCCTAGCTATATAAGTGGGCCCTCATTCATAACAATCATCATCTCATATTTTTTTTACATTTCTATATAATTTTTTCTCTCCTATAATGGATATTTACCTATAGCATATCTTATGATTATTCTACTAGGTATACAAACTTTGTTAGTTACAAAGAAGAACAAGACTTGGTTGATGTGTATAGATTACATGACGTTGAAAAAAATCACGCTCAAGATCAGATACCCCTTGCCTAGGATAGATGATATGCTCAGTCAATTGTAGCAAGAAAATTACTTCACTTGGCTAGACTTGAAATCTAGATATCACCATATTCGAGTCAATGAAGAATATCCCTAGAAAAGTTCCTTTAAAACTAAACAAGGTTTGTACAAGTGGTTATTCATGCCATTTTTCCTATGTAATAAACCAACCACATTTATGAGATTAGTGAATGATGTACTATGCTCTTTTATAGAATCATTTTTTATTGTATATTTGGGTGATATACTTGTATACATTGTTACCTCGGAGGAGCACATCTCACATTTGATGCAGGTAATTGAGACATTAAAGAAGCACGAGTTGCTAGCCTAATATTAATAAGTGTTGGTTTGCACAATGGTATTTGGTGTGTCTGGGCTATGTGATAGGTGGAGGAGAGTTGAAGATAGATCCTACTAAGATGGAGGCCATCAAGAAATGACCAATGCCTAATAATGTTTTTGAAGTCAGGAGTTTCATTGAGGCAACACAATACTTGAGGAAATTCATAGCATCATTTTTAGCGGTAACAGCACCATTCCAAACCATAACAACAAGTAGTAATGGTTTCTAGTGGGGAAAGAGTTAGCAGAGGGATTTCAAGGTGGTAAAGAAGACAATCAGTTAAAGACTGATTCTGGAACTACCAAAATTGCAACAACCCTTTGAAGTGGAGATACATGTGAGTGGGTATGCCATGGTAGCGGTCTTGAGGGAGGGAGGAATGCATGTATGCTACCATTATAAATTATTTCATGGGGAAGTTCTTAACTACCCTACCTACGAAAAGGAGTTTTAGAACTTGGTGTCATTTGTGAAGAAGTGGAAGCACTATCTAATGGGAAAGGAGATGAAGATCCACATATATCACTAGCAACTACAATACTTCCAGTCTTAGAGAAAGCTACAACAAACCAAGAATTACAAGTGGATGGGGTTTTTATAGTAGTTTCATTTGGTAATCAAGTACAAGAAGGGTAGCACAAACAAGTTGACCGACATGCTTTCAAGGCCACCTACACCAAATATCAAGCCACTGGGGACTCCCATACACATGGAGCCATTCACCCTAGATTCATACAAAGAGGCATATTAATAGAACAAGGACTTTAAGTAGGTGTATCAGTAGTTGTAGAGTCAAAGTCATGTGCATGATGGAGAAAGCACCATTGACTAAAATCTATAGGATGGGTTACACTACAGGCTGGATAAGCTATGTGTTCCTGAAGGTGAGCGGTTGTAGCTGATTATAGAAGCTCAGACCTCCATGGTTGTAGGGCACTTTGGTGTAGGGAATATTGTGGCCAACTTGTAGAGGTATGTGTATTGGCCCAAGATGCAAGAGAAAGTAGTTAGCTTCATAAGAGGATGCATTCTTTGTTATAGCAGTAAGCCTAGCAAAAGGAAACATGAACTATATCATCCCTTACCTGTACCCACTCATCCTTGATAAATAATTTACATGTATTTTGTTGGAGGTTTACCAACAACCAGGAAGAGACATTACAATTTTTTCATGGTAGTTGATAGGTTCAACAATATTTGTATTTTGATGCCCTATAAAAAGACCATCATTGAGCGAGAAGCAACAATTTTGTTTTGTTGGAAAAGCCTAAGTGCACTTTGTGATACCAAGGAGCATCATTTGAGACAGGGATACAAGATTTCACAGTGGATTCTGGACTACAGTATGGGAGATGATGGACACAAAGTTGAATATATCTACAACATTTCATCCATAGACAACCCTATTTTGGATATTTTCTACATTCACCTTTGGACATTGCATATGGGAAACAAGGAGGAGTAAGTGAAGATATTATAGGAGATGCCTTTAGGGATGAAAAAATTATAGATAATATCAGGTAGATCCATCTATAGGCACGAAAGATATTGAAGAATTCGTAGAGGAAATATAAGGTCAATCATGATTAACATAGAACAAATAATTTGTTAAGGCGAGAGGCAGAGTATGGATACAATTGAATAAGGAGAGGCTACAGGGAGCTAGTAGGAAAATCAAGGCTCTGAGGTATGGTCACTTTGAGATACTAGAAAAGGTGGGTGATAATTCATATTGGCTCATAAAATTTTCAATAATCATCACAAGGTATTTAGATCAATGCCTAAAGTTATTCCACTTAATCGAGATCATGACTATGTTATTCATTTGTACCTAAGAAGGATGAATGTAGAAGGGAAAATCATACTAGAAGGAGAAACAATCCTTGAAATGAGGATTAAGTGGTTGAGTAACCTAGCTAAGTATTAGGATTAATGCCTTTAAGCATCTTCCATCTCATCGAGATCGTGATTATGCTATATATTTGTAGCCAGTATGTGTACTAAATATAAACGAAGAAGGAAAAATCATATTAGAAGAAGAAACACTCATTTAAATAAGGATTAAGCAACCAACTAACCCACAAACTAAGGAGTACATCATGAAAGGACATGGTAAGATGGCTTATTCTTTAGGAATCACCAATATTTATGCAAGTGTTGAGGACAAGACTTGTTTCAAGTGGAGGAGCATCTTAACACGTATATAAGCCCCATGTTAACTTTAAAAGGCCTTATTAATCCATATAAATTGAGTGATTACATTTCTATTGTTATCTTGTTATGTACAAAACTACTCATGGTACCACTTTATTATAATTGTACTCCTTATCTCCTATATATATACTAAGGAGACCTAGTCATAGAATCATCAAATATTTTCCTCTATATTGTACTCATTGTAAAAGGATATTTTCCCCATGAAGAGTATTTTTGTTGGGTCTGTGTTATATTCTTTCCACAACTAGTCCCATGCATTGTATGTCTATTCCCCCTTGCACATGGTCGAGAAAAGTGGCCTAGGAAAAAAAATTTTGCAGACCCAATAATAGTTGGGTGGACCCAAGGAAGGGGGTGGACCCAAAGATGGTGGGCGGACCTACCCATGGTTTTTTCCATGGATTTTGCACATGGTTTTTGGCATCATGGTTTTCTACCCATGTTATTTTATAAATTCGGTCAAGGGAACTATGGTTATGTTCTAATCTAGGGTTATAGGATTGGGGTTTACGAATGCTTCGACATGTATATATATGTATTGTAACATTGAAAGGAACATAATGAAAAATCAATCTCGTAGTCACGGTTTTGGGATCTAGTGGAAAATATTTGTGTATATTTGTTTTATGTTCTCTCCATTGTTTATTTTTATGTTTTAAGAATTCATTTGCAGGTATTTTTTGTACAAGTTTAAAACTTACAACTGTAATTATTGGTTTCTTATCATTTTTAAGGTGAAAGGATCTCACAAAGTGAGGGAAAATCATATAAGGTATGACACATAAAATTGGAGTTGTCAAGGATGTTAGCACAAGATGAAGGATGAAGTTAATGTTATCCAATTTGTTGAGTGATGAAATATTGTGGTCTTAATTCTAAATTGGGGAGAAAATATATTATCACATTTGTTGTTCCCTGGAGACAACCTCTAGTTGCATGAGGTTGGTGCCCATAACATCTACAAGAATTGATAGAACTTTTTAATAAATCGTCGAAGTGTGAGACCATGAGAGCTTCCATGACTTCTCTAATTCAAAAACCTATCCTTCAAAACCAATATGTCAATTTCAATGAGAATTGTAGAGCTTTGAATTGAAAATATAGTTAGAGGAACAAGGTTTTACAACTCACACATTTAAGAATCCGAGGTCAATCTCTACACAAAGAATGGTGGAAAAGATTAGGAAGTCATGTATGAATTTTTGAAATTATACATATATATGTGATATATGATTTGCACCATGGCTATAGTTCTGAACTTTGATATTAAATATAATATGCACTCTATTTTGACATTGATAAAAATTAACATGCCAACCACCTTGCCATGGGGCCCTATACGTGACAGCCTCTAGTCGTGCCACGTGCCCCTTCCCCATTTCCCCAAAAAAATTCACCATAATAATAATAAGCCACCATAGTAGAAATTTCCAACTTAGGACTAGGAGGAAAAATTCAACTTCCCCAAGCAACATTGGCAAATCCGATTCTGACCCTTGTCACACTGTCACTGGCTGAAAATTGGAGAATATTCCATGAATATTCCTGAGGTGTTGACTGGACTACCAAGTCATCAGTCTGTCACTGTTCTGCTTAATTTTTACTTATTTGGGAAAATGAACATCAGACCATAACTCACTCATACGAACTTGGATTTTGATGAAATGAGCTGCGTTGAAATCCTAGTGACGAGCTCTATACAATTGTTCAAGTTTGAAGAATTTCTGAGAACTTTCATTTTTTAGCTAAATGTTGAGCTCCTGATCACGAAGAATCATTTTATGGTTCTCAGATGAATTCCAGTATAGCTTCAAAATTACATCCCATATGTCCTTTGTTGTATTATTCTCTGTAATATGCGAGATGATATGACCATGAACCTTCTCTAGGACCTTCCTCTTAGTCTTGTCCATCTATTTCTTAAAGTTTTTCAACTATTATGGATATGTTGGCTCTGTTATGAAATTTGTCACCAAATCCTTCAAGCCATGTTCATCCAATAAGAACTACATTTTGGCTTTCCAGATGCCAAAATCTGAGGATTTTTCATCTATAACCTAATCTATGAGTCTTGTTGTGGCCATATGTATGAAACTCAAATAAAATGAAGACTAGTACTAGAAATATCCTTCTCTTTCCTACTCATCCTTCTTTCTGCTACTTGCAGTACCTCTAGAATGCATAAATTTGTTCTTGTACTAGCAGATATGATCCTGCACTCGCCCCAGGTGTCCTTCTTAGAACTCACATTTCTGGTTGCTCCTTCACTCTACCATCTAGAATTCCTTCTCCATATTTTTTCCACACATACTACTACTCTTGAAGCATGCACTGGCTAACGAGGAAGTTTGTTACAACCTTATGCTACTAGAAATTTCGAATCTCCTCGCAGAAATTAGAAATTGGAAATCCTCTGAGAATTTCTAGAAATTCCCTTATTTGTCTTCTTTTATTTTCCCACCCCACAGATATTTGTAACTATAACCATTTATCTAGATATTCATCACCCCGATATACTCACGAATCAACTAATATACTCACTAAAATTGTTCCTAGACAATAACATTGCCTACAAACTCTGCTCTGAGATGATTAACACTTTTCCTCCGAACTAGATCTAGAAATTGAATTTCTTGCATCTGTAATTTTCACCCCTAGCTTGGCCTATGCAGATTTGAGCCTTTTGCTTCATATCTCCCTCTGAAATTGCACGTTCTCTCGATATTTCGATTCTAAGCCTCCAATTTGATAAAAAATTCTCTCATACTATGTCAAATTTCCATGAATGCACCAATTTGAAATTATTCTCCAACTAATTAGCAATTTTTTTATTTATGGAAAATAGATAATATCTCACTGATGCATTTTCCAAAAATAAAATATGTCTTGATGTTAAATAAGGAACTAAGAAATAGTTACACACACATAAAAAGTTGACACGGATATTTCAGACTAAAATTCCCCGGAAAAGCCCCGAAGGGAAAACTGGTGTAGTAGATGAGGGTTTATTTTATTATTCTTCAGAAAAATATATAGAGAAATAATCTACTTTCCAAACACTATCAAATCTCTGGAAAATTTTCTCCACTACACCAATTGGAAAATTGACTTGGAAACTCATTGTTTCCACTATAAAGCCCAACTAGGCCTCCTCCAGGAATTCACACTCCCTTCCACTTTGAGCACTAGATATTTGAAATGCACATTAGTTGACTAGATCTCAAGTTTAATAATCCTTCACTCACATTGGATGAGCTCACTATTACTTCCAGAACTGATTCTCAACAACTAGAAAATGATTTTCTTCCCAAATATTCTCATTAGATAATTTTTACTAACTAGTATAGCATACATGCCAATGAATTCATCCCTCTCTGATTCTGGATGTTTTTTTGGAAATATCCCATGGAATTCCTCTCTTTGATTTCTGCAGAAACCTTTTCGCTGATGCTTTCTTAGCTCAAACTCTACCCTGATTGAATTTTGTGCACTGGGCGACTCACAATGGCTTTCTCCCTTACTCATTCGATGTGTCTTTCTCCATCCCATCAACTTGCTCTTATAATTTGACTCAATCAAGTCACTTTCTCGAAGCCTCTAGAGAAAAATTCAATTTCCTCAATTAATATCCATTAATTAATCAATTTTCCTAAGTTATACTTAGATAATTTTCAATTATTGATCAATTAAGTTAATTGAGACGTTTTTAAGTGTTTTCTCTTAGAACCTTTTCTAGGTATTGGATATCTTGAGTTCGTTAGCCCCTCTAACACCTTAGAGACTAAAACACATCGATGTTAAATCAAATTCATAAACTAACACTCCCTCTTAGTGAGGAATGTGTTCTCCCCAACATCTTATTCTATATACTATAGCTAGACTAATCACATTTTTTATGTCTAACATTTGTTTTACCTATTTACTTCAGATCTCATACTGATGTGACTTCTTGTCCCTAGAAATATGTATGAAGAAGTCAATCTTCCAAGCACTATCCATCAAGATATTTCACATACTCTAGTTCGCCTCACATTGTTACTGCCATTGGATAAAATTTAAGGTTATAAATGGGCCTCCTAAGGAACATTATAAAATAATAGTGGAAATAATAAAATAATATTATATTACCTCATCAAGTTTTGGTAGAAAAAACAAAGAAACTACTTTTTCAACTTGTCTTTTCAATTTATCTCCCTACGATTTTATTCAAATTTCGAGCAGGAGCACTCGTTGTATGTATAATTTAATTTTCCATCTAAGGAGTATGCATGTTGCATACTTTCGATGGACTCTACTATACGAACAAATTGAAATACATGAAAAAAATCATTGCAATCAAATATTTTCATTTATTTCACTTTTTTCATGTATTAGTGTCCATAAAAAGTATGCAGCATCAGTACTCCCTGGATGCAAAATTAAAATTGTCATCCAGTGAGTGTTCCCGTTCGAAATTTCAATAAAATCATAGGGATATAAGCTAAAAATATGAGTCGAAAACATAGTTTTTTTTATCTTTTTATCTTTTTTCCTTTTTACCCAAAAATGGTGAATCATTGTCCATGGTTGAAATCATCATATTGAATCCTATTGGTTCTTATAAAGTTGATTTTTGTTGTACATTTTTGTTTTGAGGCCCATTTTTTACCTAAAAAATTCTCTAATGTACTTATCTGCTTCTATAACTACACTTCTACTCCCACTACTGCAATAGTATGTTGGATCTCACCTTATATCCCTCTGAAATAGAACTGGTAAATATCTCCTAGATGGAAAATCCCTCATGGAATCTCACTTTGGCTGGAATTGCACTTGGAACTGTGCTATTTTCACTCCCTCCTCCAATCACATGAATTTCTTGCAACTGCAACTGAAATCTTGATCTCTACTAATCTACCATGTCACTACAACTGACTCTGCAACTATCCCTCTAGTACTATAATTGCAAGTAGCTCTGCAACTGTCCCTCTAGTACTCCAACTACAAGTAGCTTTCCACTATCTATTGAGCACCTAATTGCGCCCAACTAGCTCTGCTACTTGTTGTAACATTATTTGGTTTTCATAAAGTAGCATTTCAGAAAAAAATGAAAATTAAAAAATGTTACGTTTGAATATGAATAGATAAAAACAAAAAATGTTAAGACTCATGAACAATAAATTATTCGTATCCTAAAATGTTAGGATTAGATTTCTATAAAAAAATTAAGGGAAAGATCTTGAAAATGTCAGGCATAGTTTAAAAAGAAATAAAAGAAATATATGCTTAGTTTGAATTAAAAGAAAAGAAAATAGTGGCAACTTGTTTAAATGCGCCCAAAATTTTGATTAAAGGTTAAATTATTTTAAAATTACTTAATCACTTTCATTTAGCAGTTAATTAACCTTGTAATAAATAACATTTTTCCTTTTATCCAAAGTCCACAAGATTTTTGTCATATTATGATTAAGGATCAAGCAAGTTCTGACCGTTGATCTTTTCCCTGGCCAGAACAATAGCGGGGAAGCCTTTTCGCACCCCCCTTTCGGAGTTCTTGTTAACGGTGGGGGGGGGGGGTAGGCCCAAAAATTATTATTCTAATGGCGGGCCCTCATCAATATGTCACCTCCTTAACACTTCACACCCCCCCCACTCAAAACCATTTATCGTCGCATACCCCCTCCGAAATCTACTTTCCTCCCATCGTCATTTTTTATTCCCGCTAACGGTCTTTGAATTTTTCCCACTAACCATTTCTCGATGCCGAATAAAAGGCCGAAACCTATATATTCCTTTATGACTCTGCTCCCTTACTATTGTCCTTCCTGTCTCGTTAGGACCACTCCATAACCATTGTCTAGTTGTTTCATTGCCCACCAACTCCTATACGATTAGCATTAAACCTCCATGGTCATATTTTCCCAACAGTCACTATAATAGTAAACCGAGCATCATTATAAATAAAACCTCTCCATACCTTTTACCAGCTTTGAATCATTTACCATTTGTTGTCGTATTGCAGGTTTTATAGGAGATATATTGCATTAACAATTCAGCCACTTGTAATCTTATCACATAGATATTTATTTTATAGCGACTCTCTTACATTTGTTATTAGCTTTCATTAGGGGAATTTTGAGGGATAAAATGGGCCTCCTATAGAAATTATAAAATAATATTGTAAATAATAAAATAAGATTCGATTACATCATCAAATTTTAGAAGGAAAAAGAAAAAACTAGTTTTTCAACTCGTATTTTCAAATTATCTCCCAAAGTGTTTACTCAAATTTCGAGCGGGAATACTCATTGGATGAAAAATTTAATTCTCCTTCCAAGGAGTACCCAAGTTTCATACTTTCGATGGATCCTACTACATGAAAAATGAGAAATACATGAAAAAACTTGATTGCAATCATGTTTTTTCATGTATTTCTCATTTTTCGTGTAGAAGAATCCATCGAAAGTATGCAACATGGGTACTCTTTGGATGAGGAATTAATTTTTTCATCCAATGAGTACTCCTGCTCGAAATTTGAGTTAAAAATTTGGGAGATAAGTGGAAAATACGAGTTGAAATAATAGTTTTATTATTTTATTATTTTTTAATCTTTTTACCCTTTTACTTAAAAAATGTTGAATCATCCCCCATGGTTGATATCCTAATATTGAATCATATTGGTTCTTATAAAGTATATTTTTCTGTATATTTTTCTTAGGAAACCCATTTTATACCTCAAATTTCCCCTAAACATTCAATCTAAATATTTAACTGATCATATTTTCTTACAGTTTCTGCCTTCACATATGAAAAATTAAATCAATATTTGAAGTAAATAAACATCCCTTTTCTTAATAGTTAATATTATCAAAATTTTAAATACATTTGTTACTATTTTATTAATACATTGGTCATCCAAAAATCCAATTTAAAACAAACAAAACATTATAGATGCTCTGGCATGATTAATTGACCTAGAATTATCTCAGAGGACAACGTCAGATTGGTGCCATTGCTAGGGATAAGAAATTTGATCCATTTTCCCTGGGACAACGATATTCCTATTCCTTTAGAGGTGAACAAAGGTCTAGTAAGGATAAAATGTTTCACCCGGTGACTTCACAAAACCCAAAGTTGGATCCTTCAAGACAAACCTGGTCTCACTTTGATTTTGATATTGTTTTACCTTTGTCAGATCTAGAGGGACTGGTAAGATAAGAATTTTCAAGGAGAATACTTCAAACCCCTTCTTCTTTTATTCCTGCTCAACAAGAGGCAACCTTAGTTCCTGATCCTTTTAGATATGGAACTATTCCTTTACATTCAAAAGATCTACCGCCTAGGGTACATGAATTTATCTCTAAAGGGGTTGATTTGCAATATGCTCTTTTGGTACATTCATTAGAATCATATCAAGTACCTGAAGCACCTTCTGAATCTCCCATATCAGAACAGGAATTAGATTTGTACTTACTTGAATTTGAACCTAATGATTTCATTTCTCTAACCTCTTATTATTTTCCATCTACTTCTGCTCAACAAGAAGATCTCTTCTCCTTATATTCAAACCCTTTATTTTAACAAAGAAGGAGAATTAGAGTTCCAAAAGTTGGTCATTCGTACACCCTTGATATCTGTAAGAATATATTTAACTTTAATTCTTCCTCCACCTTCTTTTACCCCTCCATCTTCCACAAATTCATCTTCTACATCTACCTCATCATCTTCTACAGCCACCACCTCAGAATCATCTTCATTTTCATCACAAAGTATGGCTGGTTTCCAGCCTATTGTTCAATCAAGATATGTTGCTTTACAAATTCCAAACATATTAAATAAATTTCTTGATGGATACTTAAAACATCTTCCAAGGTTTAAAGGGGAAACTGGTTTATCTGCTAAAGATAATTTAGCAGCATTCTTAGACATTGTTGACAATATGAATATAGAACTTGAAAATGTATATATGATATTTTTTATGGAATCGTTAGAAGGAAATGTTAGGATCTAGTTTAGACAATTGAGGGCACACTCTATTCAAATTTGGGAAGAATTAACTGCTATTTTAAGAATCAATGGGGTGTTAAAAAGGACCCTATCTATTTTTGGACAGAATTTGAAGAAATTAAGAGAAATTATGGTGAACTAGTATCTGATTCCATTAAGAGATTTAAAAAAAATATATTATAAAATGCCTGTTGACTGTAAACCACCAATAGCAGCAACAAAGGTTAGGTTTTCTAAAGCCTTTGAAGATGATTCTTTGGTCATGCTAAGGGAAAGAACATCTTATACCTTAGAATATGTTGGGTTGTTTAACGGGTAAACAAACACAATTATTTATTGTCAATATTGGCTAGTAGGAATTAGAAGCAACCCCAAAGTATATGGGTTTCAGTTATGATCAAGTTAGAAGATCATTTATCAATGTTTAAGGAAATTCATATTTCAAATATAAATCTAACTTAAATAATTTCTAAATTCAAATATGCAATCAAAAGCAGAAGAACCTCCTAACTTAAGAGACTTGTTTGTCCTTCTCTAACAAGATTACTTCATGAATTAGAAATAAAAAACTACTAATTGAGAAATAGATTAAGATTCATGAAACAATAATTGAACAACCTCTTAATTGAAGAGCTCCTAGTTTTCCTTCATCATATATTCATTCATCAATAATGCTATTGTTAGAAAAGAAGGAATTCAGATAAACATTAAAAAGCATGGAAAGATGAATTCTAGATTATGATCTTAATCAGATAGAAAGAATGTGTAACTTAAACATTTGATTTCCCTTTCATATGCAGAATAAGAATGATAATTAGATTCATCAGTAGTCATAAAAAATTAGGATAAATCTAATCAACGAGTTAAGCATAAACAAATTAATTTAGAAACTGCAACTACAAATAACTAGGAAGTACACTTAGCTCGGTACGGGGACCCTCCACCCTTGCCTTGCACACTGAAGGTGATTTTAGCTACTAAAACTTTAGAAAATAAATCAGCATATAACAACATAAAATGGAATATAACAAATCTTCAATTAACTCTCCAAAGTCTTACAAATAATAATGTTAAATCATACAATTTCTACATATCAATGCCTTCAAAGTTTGAGGCTTAAATAGATAAAATATCCAAAAAATTCATCTAAAAAGTATCATATAGCCATGGCTATCCTTATCTTATCCAATCAGGTCAAATCCATCCATCGGATCCATCAAAATCTAGAAAATCCCATAAAATAAGAAAATTGACCTAGTTCCTAGTGATCCTTTATAAAAACAGGTCATGTTTGACCGCCTTTGACAGGGTCTATTAAAGCTCAGTTTGACTGAACCAAGATGTGTACACTTATTATTAGTTCCCAATATTCCTATAAATATATCCAGCTTGAGCCCAAGTGTCCTGCAAATATGCAAACCATGAGGCCATTACAGGAATTTCTGATCTGGTCCAAAAATGTACTTAAAATTCAATTTGTATAAAAACTTCTAAGAATTGAAAAAATTAATTTAAATACCTGTATATGCATTTATTGGTCAAAATAAGGTGAATATTATGGTTTATATATGGATAGCATGGCAAATAAGATGTATTTCATAAAAAAAAGAGAGATAAAAAACGAGGGCCAACATCTTCCCCAACTGATGTTCAAGCATGTCCTCATGCTTTCTTTTTCCTTTTGGACCTCCTGAGTTCTGATGTTGATCCTTTTAATAACCCTGAAGCTTCCTTTTGTGCTGCATGTAAAAGAGAATCTATACCTTTTCATTTTTCTTCCTTGTAGATTAAGGATTTGACCTTTTGTTTCTCATATTTGGCCTTCCATGAATTTTTCTCGTTAAGCCACCTAAATTATTGTGTAAAGAGTATTGTTTTTGGCTTTCGATTTTCTCATTTATTCACTTATCTTCTCATTTTCTTTAATAATTTTTTCATTATTTGTCTTATGTGTTTCATTTTCTCTTTTCAGGTGCCTTTCCATTATCCTGCCTACCTCCAGATTATCAGTTAACTCGCTGATCGTGCTAAGGTTTTGGTCTTCCTCCTTGGTATTTTTGGCAGCTGAAGTAGCTTCAAACTCATCATTTTCAAAATAAGAATATCTTTTAGTATTTTCATAAACTTTTTGTTGCAACCTCTTAAGGATTTCATTGGCTTGTTTGGTTAAAGGATATTTCTCTATGATTTGCACTTCTATTTCTTTTTCTTTGCTGCTTCTATCTGTTGAATTCCTCTTTTTTGCCTCCTAGAAATGGTCAAGAATGATTTTTCCCTCTCTACCATGACTGTTTCTGTTTTGAAACCAACTCCAAAAATAGAAGAAAAGAGAGATCAACACCTTAGAAATAAGCCACTTCGAGGGGGCAACCTCCAATACATTACATAAATGAAAAATTCTTCGATGATACAAATGGAAAAACCTCCTTTCTATATATAGGAGTCCATGGGGCCATAATGGAATCCTAGCAGACCTAACAATAATAGTTTAGGGGCATAATAATAAAAATATGGGGGTTACAGGGGTAGAACAATAACAATAAGGGGGTTACACTAACAACAACAAGGGACTATACTAGTAATATAGGGACCTAACATGCTCCTCTCCTTCAAAAAAGTGTTGTCCTCAATGCTTGAGTAGCTCCAGGTGCTTTTGTATAAAATTCTCATCCTCCCATGTAGAATCTTCAGTGGGTAAGTTCTTCCATTTGATGAGATACTCTGAAATTGATTGATTTCGTAGTTGTTGAGTTCTTGTTTTCGTGACTGCTTCAGGTTCCAATATGGTTTTTCCTTCCTCATCAAGTTCTAGAAATATTGTTTGAACTAGAAGTTTGTCCCCTATAACCTTTTTTAAGCATGAAACATGGAAAACTAGATGCACTGCGAAGAAGTAGGAAGCTCCAATTTGTATGCCATAGTACCAATATTTTGCAAAACCTTGTAAGGACCATAGTACTTTGGTGATAATTTATTATCGTTCTTAGCTTGCTTGAGGGATATTTTTTTGTATGGTTGTAGCCATAAAAATACCCAGTCTCCCACATCAAAACTTCTCTCACTGCGATGTTGATCTGCCTATTGTTTCATTCGATTTTGTGCAAAATTTAGGTTATCCTTTAAGATTTGGAGAACTTCTTGTTGATGGTTGATGTGGTCCTCCACTACTTGAACCCTAGAATTTTCCCTTAAAGAAGATGTGATGGATGGTGGATGATATCCATAAAGTGCCATAAATGGGGTCATTTTTGTTGTAGTATGGAAGGAAGTGTTATACCACTATTCAGCGACAGGTATCCACTTGACCCATTGTGCTTGCTTATTAGATACAAAACAAGGAAGATATCCTTCCAAAAATTTATTCACTATCTCTGTTTGACCATCAGATTGAGGATGATAAGATGAGCTATGAGCTAGTTGAGTACCTAAACAAGAAAATCATTTTGTCCAAAAATTTCCTGTAAAAATGGGATCTTTGTCACTTATAATAATCTTCGGGTTTCCATGTAGCTTTTGAATTGTTTCCATAAATGAAGTAGCAATTATACTCACTTTAAATGGATTAGATAATGCACAAAAGTGTGCATACCTGGTAAGTCTAGCAACTACCACTATGATGACACTCCTTTCTTCAGACTTGGGTAAACTTGTGATAAAATCCATTGAAATATCCTCCCAACATTGACTTGGAATGGATAAAGGTTGTAGAAGACCCGAGGTCTTAATTGTCTCAAATTTATTTTGCTGGCAAACCAAACGTTCCACCACAAACTTTTGAATATCAGATTTAAGGCCATCCCAAAAAAATTCTTTCTTAACTTTGTGGTAAGTTTTTAAAAATCCCAAGTGTCCTCCTAAAGGAGAAGTGTCCAATTCCAAAAGAATATTTTGTTTTAGCTGGGTATTATTGCAAACATATAAGCAATCTTTGTACCATAAGGAATCATTTTTCCAACTAAATGTATCATATGTACTAGGATATTGCTGCAACTTTTGAATGAGAGTCCACACTTCTTCGTCCTTCATACATTCATCCCTTTCTTCGGTTATCCAATCTGGTTGGATAAAATAAATGGCACAAAGAAATGCTTCCACCTCTTCATCGTTTCTTGAGAGTGCATCTGCAACTAAATTTAGCTTCCCTTTTTTGTAGATGATTTCAAAGTCATAACCCAACATCTTTGTGACCCATTTTTGGTACTCTTCTGAAGATAGTCTTTGTTCCAAAAAATGTTTAAGACTATCATGATCAGTTTTTACCTTGAACTGTTTTCCCATTAGGTAAGGTCTCCATTTCTTTAGTGCATGTAGTATTGCCAACATTTCCTTCTCATAAATAGTCTTTTATAAATACTTTCCTTGGTTTGAACGACTTTCAAAAGTAAGGGGTCTTCCTTCTTGCATTAAAAAAACACCAATTCCATTTCCTAAGGCATCACATTCCACAAAAAAGGTTTTTGTGAGGTCTGGCATAGCTAAGACTGGTGCTAGGCACATTGCCTCTTTAAGATGTTCAAAGGCCTTAGTTGCTTCAGGTGTCCATGAAAATTCATCTTTCTTCAATAATTTTGTTAGAGGTGCTACTATTCTCTCATAATTCTTAAAAAATTTGCGATAATACCTTGTTAACCCAAGAAATCTGCGCAACTACTTTATGGTTGTGGGAACTTTCCATTACTTAATTTCTTTAATTTTGTTACGGTCTACCTTAACACCCTCATGAGATATAATATGACCCAGATACTCCACCTCTTGTACTCCAAAGAAACATTTGGATTTTTTTTGCATATAATTGTTTCTCCTCCAAAATTTTGAGCACCCTGTCAAACATGTTGAACATGATCCTTCCAAGACCTATTGTAGATTAGTATATCATCAAAAAATACTAGCACAAATTTTCTAAGGAAGGGTTTGAAAATAGAATTCATCAACCCTTGAAATGTATAAGGTGCATTGGTAAGGCCAAAAGGCATGACCAAAAATTCATAATGACCCTCATGAGATCGAAATGTTGTTTTCAGAATATCTTTAGTCTTCATTCTAATTTGATGATATCCTGAATGAACATCCAACTTGGTAAAATAAATTGCTCCATGTAATTCATCCAATAATTCATCAATCAGAGGAATGGGAAATTTATCTTTAATAGTGAGCTTATTGAGCTCCCTATAATCCAGACACATGAACCATGATCCATATTTCTTGTGCACCAATACTACTGGAGCAGAGAAGGAACTTTGACTAGGTTAAATTATACCAACCTCTAACATTTCTGCAATCATATGTTCAATTTCACTCTTTTGGACATAAGGATATCTGTAAGGCCTGATGTTTGGAGGAACACTTCCTTGAATCAAATGAATATCATGATCATGATCATGAATAGGTGGGAGTCCTTTGGGAGTATCAAAAACCTTGGAATGATTGTCCAATACTTTTTGGAGATATGGAGAAATAGATGATTTTGATGTTGGAACTTCTAGTGAGCATAATTGTGCAATTATGCCCCATTGTTCTTTCTTTAGAAGCTTTGTCATGACATTAGAGCTTATTATCTTTCCTGGCTTCCCTACGATACCCCATAATCTGATTTCCTTTCCTTCCAAAAAAAAATTAAAGAAAAGTTCTTGAAAATTAAAAGCTATCGTCCCCAAAGATTGTAACCATTGTACTCCTAATACAACATCATAACCTCCCATTGGGATGGAAAGCATTGGACTATATAATACATATTCCCCCATGGCTATCTTGATATAGTGGAATTTTCTAGAGAAATTTATAGTTCCTCCATTTGCAACCATCACTTGACATTATGGTGTTGGGTATAGGAAACAATCCAATTCCTTGGCTACCCTACAATGAATAAAATTATGGGCAGTACCCGAATCAATTAACACTATTAACTTTTTCTTCTTGATATGTCCTTCTATCTTGAGAGTTTGAGGAGTGGTAATTCATGCCAATGCATTACATGATATGGTTGGACTTGTTTATTCTTCTTCTAGGGTTTCTTCTTGGTGTATATCCTCTACTTTTGAAGTTTCTTCTTCATTTTCTGCCTCCTCTTCACAATCTATGTAAAATAATTTCTTCTTGGCACACTTATGACCTTTACGGGATTTTCTATCACAACCGTAGCAAAGCCCTTTTTCTATTTTTTCTTCCAATTGTTGTGGTGTCAACCTTGTAGGTTGTGGAAGTCTAGGAGTAGGAACACTTCCATCTTTATAGATGTGAGTGGTAGGCTTCCTTGTCGCCATAATTTTACGTTCAATTTTTCTTGCCAACCTGAATGCCTTCTCCAATGAATCAGGTTCCTAAAGGCGAACTTCATGTTGGATGTTATCCTTTAAAGTCCCTATGAAGACATCAATCCTGTTTTCCTCTGGAATATTAGTTACCCTTATATTCAATTTTTGGAAGTCCTCAATGTGCTCTGCCACTAAAGTCCTTTCGTATCCTCATAATGTGTTATCATTTCCTCCGTAAAAATTGACCAAGTGACAATTTTTTTATGAGAGCGAAGCCATCGATACCATAAAAATGTATTTTTTTATAAATGTAAAGTTGCAATGCGTACCTTTTGTGTGTTTTTCACATTATTGAGATCAAAATATTACTCCATTTGTAGTATCCATGTTACGGGATCCTTGCCATCAAACTTCCTCATATCCATCTTTGGAATATGGTGGTTCTTCAATATAACATTAGAGTTTATGGAATCATGATTGACATGTATTTTGTTCTCATTATGAGTTTCCTCTACTATCTTTTCGCCATTAGGAATCATTTCTTGTATCAACTTTATCAAACCTTCCATGTCTGCTTTTAGATCATTCTTCGTGTTTTCCATGTTTTCTTTCATTTTTTCTTCAATGTCCTCCATCTTAGCTTCCATGCCTTTCTTCAAACCATCCATATTCTCTTCCGGGCCTTTCTTCAAAACTTCCATTTCATTTTTTGCTGCTCTTTGCGAGAGCAAAATTTGGTGCACTTGCTCTTGTAATTTTGATAGATCATGTTGCAATTCTTCATCTTCATGAATCATAGTAGAGTATTCTAAGGGCTTAATGGGTGTTGAATTACTTTTATGAGGAATTTCAGAACCCAATACTTAAATATATGCTGAATAGGCCCTTGGAATCACTTCAAACTAATTTTTTACACAAGACTTATGCAATTCGGAAAAAAATACACACCTTTTTCATGCTTTTGAGGAGCTCGATATTGAAACTGAATTATCTCTATGATTTCAGATCTTCAATATATGAAATTCGGCCCTGTGGTATCCCTCTGAATCCTCTTTCGAATTCCACAGGTCTGACCTAATTTGGATACTTCAAGGAAAATTTATGTCCAATCTCCCACAATGACCTAATTATGGACTGGTTCAGTAGAGCAAAATTGTACGACTTTCCACATGTCACTGTTTCCTCCTTCGGCTCTAAAATTGATGGAAAAGAAACTAAAGTATGTGTAATTTCAGCCACTTTTTACAACATTCCAATTCGATGCTCAGAGAGAGAGTTATGAATATTTTCCCACAATCACCTCTTTGCGATGAAATTCGGGAGCCGGAAAAATCCTTAACTTCCACAGACCATATCTCCGAAAGTATTGCGAACCAAGCTCTGAAATTTTGTGACGATGTTCCTCAGGATTTCAGCTTCACGTCCTCAAAATTTCAACTTCTGAAACTTTGTGGAAAAAAATTTATAGTGAAAATTCCATGATGACCTGTTTGGAGCAGCGAAACCCTAGAATCCAAAGCTCTAATACCAAATGTTGTGAAATTAGCTCCAAAAATAGAACAAAAGAGATATCAACGCCTTATAAATAAGCCAATTCAAGGGGGAAACCTCTAATACATTACATAAATGAACAATTCTTCGATGATACAGATGATAAAACCTCATTTCTATATATAGGATTCCATGGGGCCACAATGTAATCCTAGCCTACCTAACAATAATAATTTAACGGCACAATAATAACAATATGGGGGTTATAGGGGTAGAACATTAACAATAAGGGGGTTACAATAACAAAAATAAGGGACTATACTAGTAATATAGGGACCTAACATGTTCCTGTTGTTTCTTTGATCTGTTTCTAGGATATAGAGATGAATTCGCTATATTTCTTGTTTCCTTATTTGGTTTAAGTTTGTCTTCTGTGCCTTGCTCTACAAACTTATTTTGAATTAGGAAATATTTCCAAATCATACCCTTAGTTTTCAGCTGGTAATCAACAATGATTTCTATGAGTCCCTGGTGATGAATTTGGGCTTCCTTGGGTTTTGTTTCAGATTTTACACTTTCAATCATCCTCATCAAGTTTCTATAAAAGAAGTATGGCAAGTTGATCCTTATATCTCCCTTGATATGCTGTAGCAACCTAATGTGATATAGGTGTACTATGCTATGTCTCTTATCAAAAGTGAAGAACTTTTGGATTATCAAAACTAACTCAGCCCAAGGTTCATTGAACCATTCCATGGGAATCCCTTTGACCTATCAAAGGAACCCTTTCTGTTCTTATCGAGGAAGAAGGTCCAAACCTTGTCCTTGAAATGAAATCCTTTGTGGTAAAGTTCACCTGATAATGGCAACTCTAGGGCTTCAGAAATAGATTATGGAGTTAAAGGAATGTGTAAACTACCCACCATAGTTTGATCTTGTTTGCAATTATTTATAAACTCCCTTGTGATATCTTCATTGTGCCCTTTGAATTTCTGAAGGAAGATTATCAATCCTGATTGATAAAGTTTCTCAATTGTGTTTCTACCCAAATATTCAATATGAAAATATTTAGGCTTTGTTCTTGATTCCATATTCCCTGAAAACCATTTGATGTACCCCTCTACTGTCATTAACTTCATTTTTTAAAACAAGAATTCAAGTACTAGATCTCATCATAGTAGTCAGGCTTACCTCTGTTTGCTGCCTTTGCCAAGTAATTGAAACCAATCCTTTGTTTTTCTTTGGAAGAAGTGAGCTTACTGGTTCAACAAACATAAGTTTCGATATAAAGAAGTTTATAAAAACATAAAATATCATGTTTTCTATCATCCTACTCTTTATTTGTTCCTCCGTCTCTTAAAAAAAAAAAAAATCCTCTGCCTCGGTTTGTATATTTTTTTTCTTATTTGAATGTGTAAAAAAAGTTGATTTTTTTTTTTATACAACAATGTCTTCTAATCCTTCAATTCCATACAAAATCCTTTTTCTAAGGCAAAGAAATATATATCTAATATAAGCTCACTATTTATGCAAGAGTGTTAGGTCCCTATATTACTAGTATAGTCCCTTATTGTTGTTAGTGTAACCCCCTTATTGTTATTATTGTACCCTTGTAACCCCCATATTGTTATTATTGTGCCCTTAAATTATTATTCTTAGGTCGGCTTGGATTACATTGTGGCCCCACTAGGATTACATTGTGGCCCCATGGACTCCTATATATAGAAAGGAGGTTTTCTAATTTGAATCATCCAAGAATTGTTCATTCATGTAATGTATTGGAGGTTTCCCCCTCGAAGTGGCTTATTTATAAGGTGTTGATATATCTTTTTTTTCTCTTTTTGGAGCTGGTTTCACAACATTTGGTATCAGAGCTTTGAGATTCTAGGGTTTCGCTAGTCCAAACAGGTCATCGTGGCATTTTCGCTATAAATTTTTTTCTATGAAGATTCAGAAAATGAAATTTTTAGAGTGCGAAGCAAAGTACTGAGGAACATCATCGCAAAATTTTAGACCTTGGTTCACAATATTTTTAGAGATATGATCTGTGGAAGTTAGGGCTATTTTAGGCTTCTGAATTTCATCTCAAAGAGGTGATTGTGGGAAAATATTCAGAGCTCCCTCTCTGAGAATCAGATTGGAATGCTATAAAAAGTGGCCACAAGTACATAGACTGTAGTTTTCGGTCTATCAATTTCAGAGCTAAAGGAGGAAACAGTGACACGTGGCAAGTCGTACAAGTTCTCTCTACTGAACCAGTCCAAAATTGGGTCATTGTGGGAGATTGGACATAACTTTGTCTTGAAGAATCCAAATCAGATTAGACCTATGGAATTTGAAAGAAGCTTCGGAGGGATACCACACGGCTGAATTTCAGATATTGAGGATCCAAAATTATAGAGATAATTCAATTTCAATATCAAGCTCCTCAAAAGCAAGTAAAAGGTGTGTATTGTTTTTCCAAATTGCATAAGTCTTGTTTGAAGAATCAAGTTGAATTGATTCCAAGGGCATATTGTAGAATAGATATCAGTATTGGATTCTAAAATGGCCCCTAAAAATAATTCAACACCCATTAAGCCTTTAGAAAGCTCTACTACGACTCATGAAGACGAAGAATGGCAACATGACATATCAAAATTACAAGAGCAAGTGCAACAAATTTTGCTCTCGCAAAGAGCAACAAAAAATGACATGGAAGTTTTGAAGAAAGGCATGGAAACTAAGATGGATGGTTTGAAGAAAGGCGAAAGGGGTGATGGATGGTTTGAAGAAAGGCTTGGAATCTAAAATGGATGGTTTGAAGAATGGCATGGAATCTAAGATAGATGGCATGGAATCTAAGATAGATGGCATGGAAGCTGGCATGGAATCTAAGATGGATGACATGAAAGCTAAGATCGATGAGAAAATGGAAAACATGAAGAATGATCTAAAAGCAGACATGGAAGGTTTGAAAAAGTTGATACAAGAAATGTTTCCTAATGGTGAAAAGATAGTAGAGGAAACTCATGATGAGAACAAAATAAATGTTAATCGTGATTTCATAAACTCTAATGTTGGCGGGAAGAACCACCATATTCCAAAAATGGACATGAGGAAGTTTGATGGAAAGGATCCTGTAACATGGATACTACAGATTGAGCAATATTTTGATCTCCATAATGTCCAAAACACACAAAAGGTATGCATTGCAACTTCACATTTAGAACAAAATACATTTGTATGGTATCGATGGCTTTGCTCCCGTAAAAAAATTGTCACTTGGTCAATTTTTACGGAGGAAATGATAGCACATTATGAGGATACAAAGAGCAACACCTTCTTTAGCCAATTGATAAATCTCAAACAAAATGGTTTAATGGGGGAGCACATTGAGGACTTCCAAAAATTGAATATAAGGGTAACTGATATTCCAGAGGAACATAGGATTGATCTCTTCATAGGTACTTTAAAGGATAGCATCCAACATGAAGTTTGCATTTTGGAACCTGATTCATTGGAGAAAGCATTCAAGTTGGCAAGAAAAATTGAATGTAAAATTATGGCGACAAGGAAGCCTACCACTCACTTCTATAAAGAGGGAAGTTTTGCTACTCCTAGATTTCCACAACCTACAAGGTTGACACCATGACAATTGGAAGAAAAAAGAGAAAAAGGGCTTTGCTACAGTTGTGATAGAAAATACACTAAAGGTCATAAGTGTGCTGAGAAGAAATTATTTTACATAGATTGTGAAGAGGAAGAAGAAAATGAACAAGAAGAGGATATACACTAGGAACCAACCTAAGAAGAGGAAGAAATGAGTCTGACCATATCGTGTAATGCATTGGAAGGAATTACCACTCCTCAAACTCTCAAGATAGAAGGACATATCAAGAAGAAAAAGGTAATAGTGTTGACTGATTCAGGTAGAACCCATAATTTTATTCATTGTAAGGTAGCCAAGGAATTGAATTCTTTCCCATACCCAGCACCAGAATGTCAAGTGATGGTTGCAAATGGAGGAACTATAAATTTCTCTAGAAAATACCATAATATCAAGCTAACCATGGGGGAATATGTATTGAATAGTCCAATGCTTTCCATTCCTATGGGAGGTGCTGATGTTGTACTAGGAGTACAATGGTTATAATCTTTGGGGACGGTAGCATTTAATTTTCAAGAAATTTTCTTGAATTTTTTTTTCAAAAGGAAAGGAAGTCGAATTACGGGGTATTGCAGGGAAGCCGGGAAAGATAATAATCCATAATGTCATGACAAAGCTTCTAAAGAAAGAACAACAAGGCATAATTGCACAATTATTCTCACCAGAAGTTGCAACATCAAAATCATCTATTTCTGCAGATCTCCAAATAGTCTTGGACAATCATTCCAAGGTTTTTGAAACTCCAAAAGGACTCCCACCTATTCGTGATCATGATCATGCTATTCATTTGATTCCAGGAAGTGTTCCTCCAAACATCAGGCCTTATAGATATCGTTATGTCCAAAAGAGCGAAATTGAACGTATGATTGCAGAAATGTTAGAGGCAGGTATAATTCAACCGAATCAAAGTTCTTTCTTTGCTCCTATAGTATTGGTACAAAATAAGGATGGATCATGGCACATGTGTCCGGTTTATAGGGAGCTCAATAAGCTCACCATTAAAGATAAATTTCCCATTCCTGTGATTGATGAATTATTGGATGAATTACATGGAGTAATTTATTTTACCAAATTGGATCTTCATTCAAGGTATCATCAAATTAGAATGAAGAGTGATATATTACGAAAAAAATATTTTGAACTCATAAGGGTCATTATGAATTTTTGGTCATGCCTTTTGGAATTACCAATGCACCCTCTACATTTCAAGGGTTGATCAATTCCATATTCAAACCCTTCCTTACGAAATTTGTGCTAGTATTTTTTGATGATATACTAATCTACACTAGGTCTTGCAAGGATCATGTTCAGCCATGATGACAGAAGCCCAAACTTTTATGAGAAAACAATTATATGCAAAAGCATCCAAATGTTTCTTTGGAGTACAAGAGGTGGAATATCTGGGTCATATTATATCCCACGAGGGTGTTAAAGGAGACCCTAACAAAATTAAAGCCATTAAGGAATGGAAAGTCCCTAAGACAATAAAGCAGTTGCGAGGATTTCTCGGGTTAACAGGCTATTATCGTAAGTTTGTTAAGAATTATGGAAGAATAGCAGCACCTCTAACAACATTATTGAAGAAAGGCATTTTTCATGGACTCCCCGAAGCAACTAAGGCTCTTTATGCTGAAGATCTTAAAGAGTAATAAATACACTTAGCTCTTTTGAAGCTACGCTTTAATTTCACAAAAACCTTTATTGTGGAATGTGATGCCTCAGGAAATGGAATTGGTATTTTTTTAATGCAATAAGGAAGACCCATTGATTTTGAAAGTTGTCTAATCAAAGGAAAGTATTTATAGAGAGCTATTTATGAGAAGGAAATGTTAGCAATACTACATGCAATAAATAAATGGAGAACTTACCTAATGGGAAAACATCACAGTAAACTTTACTTTAAGAGCAGCAAAAATGGGTCACAAAGATGTTGGGTTATGACTTTGAAATAATCTACAAAAAAGGAAAGCTTAATGTTGTTGCAGATGCACTCTTAAGAAATAATGAAGAGGTGGAAGCATTGCTTTGTGCCATTTCTATTATCCAACCAGATTGGATAACCGAAGCAAGAGATGAATGGAAGAAGGACAAAGATGTATGGACACTCATTCAAAAGTTGCAGCAAGATCCTAGTACATCTGATACATTTAGTTGGAAAAATGATTCCTTATGGCACAAAGATCGCTTATATCTTTGTAAGAATTCCCAACTAAAACAAAAGATTCTTCTGGAATTGCACACTTCTCCTTTAGGAGGACACTCAGGATTTTTAAACACTTACCACAGGGTGAAGAAAGAATTTTTTTGGGATGGCCTTAAATCTGATATTCTAAAGTTTGTGGCGGAATGTTTGGTTTGCCAGCAGAATAAAGTGGAAACAATTAAGACCCCAGGACTTCTACAACCTTTATCCATTCCAAGTCAACGTTGGGAGGAGATTTCAATGGATTTTATCACAGGTTTACCTAAGTCCGAAGGAAAGAGTGTCATCATGGTGGTACTTGATAGACTTACCAAGTATGCACACTTTTGTGCATTATCTCATCCATTTAAAGCAAGTACAGTTGCTACTACATTTATGGACACAATTCAAAAGCTACATGGAAACCCAAGAGTTATTGTGAGCGACAGAGATCCCATTTTTACTGGAAGTTTTTGGGCATAGTTATTTTCTTGTTTGGGTAGTCAATTAGCTCATGGCTCATCGCATCATCCTCAATCCGATGGTCAAAATGAGATAGTAAATAAATGTTTGGAAGGATATCTTCGTTGTTTTTTATCTGATAAACAAACACAATGGGTCAAGTGGTTACCTCTAGGTGAATGGTGGTATAACACTTCCTTCCATACTGCAGCAAAAATGACCCCATTTATGGCACTTTATGGATATCATCTACCATCCATCACATCATCTTTAAGAGAAAATTCGAAGGTTCAAGTAGTGGAAGATCACATCGAGCATCAACAAGAAGTTCTCCAACTCTTAAAGGAAAACCTTAATTTGGCACAAAATCGAATGAAACAACAGGCAGATCAACATCATAGTGAGAGAATTTTTGATGTAGGAGACTGGGTATTTTCACAGATACAACCATACAAACAAATGTCCCTCAAGCAAGCTAAGAAGGATAATAAATTATCGCCAAAGTGCTCTGGTCCATGTCCTGTGAAGCAAAACATTAATTTTGAAGGTTAAAATTGGAGCTTCCTCGTCTTTCTACCAGTGCATCCAATTTTCCATGTTTCATGCTTAAAGGTTTATAGGTGAAAATATCTCCACCAAAAAAATATTGCCGTAAGTTGATGGAGAAGGAAAATCATATTAACCTAAAACGGTCACAATAAACAAGAACTCAAGAAATACGGAATCATCTAATTTTGTATCTCATCAAGTGGAAGAACTTACCATTTGAAGATTCTACATGGAAGGATGAGAATTTTATACAGAAGCACCCAGAGCTACTCAAGCTTTGAGGACAACACTTTTTTGAAGGAGAGGGGTATGTTAGGTCCCTATATTACTAGTATAGTCCCTTATTGTTGTTAGTGTAACCCCCTTATTGTTATTATTGTACCCCTATAACCCCCATATTGTTATTATTGTGCCCTTAAATTATTATTGTTATGTCTGCTAGGATTACATTGTGGCCCCATGGACTCCTATATATAGAAAGGAGGTTTTGTAATTTTAATCATCCAAGAATTGTTCATTCATGTAATGTATTGGAGGTTACCCCCTAGAAGTGGCTTATTTCTAAGGCGTTGATATCTCTTTTCTTCCCTTTTTGGAGTTGGTTTCACAATTGATTTTCTGTAAAAAAAATTGATTTTCTATAAAAAAAATTGATTTTTTTTTATACAACAATGTCTTCTAATCCTTCAATTCCATACAAAATAATTTTTTAAGGAAAATAATTATATATATAATCTAAGATCACTATTTATGCAAGAGAATTTGGAAAAATGGGTTACTTATTTCATAAACAATCTCATAAAATGAGTTCAATATTTTCTTCAAAATTCACCAAAATCTGCTCTCTGTTAGGGAAAAATGAAAAAACATGTTGATTTTGCTTTTAAAACCAAACATTCACCATAAAACCTGGTTCTATTCTCTTACTGAGTGTGCAAATGAAATAAATTTACAACACAATCCACTAAAATGAACCCATTGTGCATTTCAAACCAAACTCTCCATTCTCTATTTGCATTCAAATTGAAATAGAAGACTCTACATGAAGACATTTTTCAGGTTTACCTATCTTTGCAATTATCCTCGTGATTTTTTGCAATGATCCTCGTGATTTTCCTTTTATTTTAGCTAGAGTCCCTATATTTCAATCAGTGCCAATCTTATCAAAATATCACTCAATATCTTCATCATTTACTCATTAAATCATCAAAGGATCTAGTGTTGACTGTTTGTAGAGCGTTTATGAGTGGTGGAAGTGAAAAGACGTAAGGCAGTGACAAGTTTTAAAAATTGTGGTAGAAGAACTCGATTTATAACTCACATTTTTTTCAACAACCCCGAGATTCACTCATACAAATAATCGTTGTTTTAAACAAGAAAATCTTAGTTTGCTTCTTACCTCCTTTTTTATGGGATTTTTGGCTCCTGACAGCGTTCTTGCTTGACACATCTGCCAGATATGTTGGCTTACAAATTAAGTCAATTATCCTTATCCCTCCATTCTTCTCACTGATATATCTCCTGCTCTCTTTTTTGTGTTAAATCCCCTCTATTCTCCTCACAACTCTCCCTTGTCTTCTCTTGTTTATTCGTTTCTCATAGTGTTTGAAAACGGATGCGTGTTTGGATTACATAGCATTCCTTCTCTCATTGAGCCTTCAAAAGCCAATGATGGTGGAAAACACACAGTGTTTTAGTCGCTTGAGGTCTTAGAAATGGCGGAGGTTCTTCTCTCAATATTTTACACAATGTTTGTAATATTGCATTGTTAATTTGTTTTTACTGTTCATCAACCACTTGACTGGTGCCTCCATGGCTTACCCTTCCTGACCGATTTGTCATGCGGACTCCATGGTGTACATATTGTCCTCGGTTTCACTTATTAAGTAGTCCTTTTTCACGTTTTGTTCTCATGATTTTTTTTGATCACTGTGTCTGCTTCCATTCTCCATTGAAACACATCATACCTCATCAAATATCCACCATCATATTTTTGTTTCATTACTTGTATATACATCACTTTGTTATCAAATATGTGCCATCATTTTTATGTTCCACCACTGTGTATGTATCACTGTCTCTTCATATTCCCGTCCATCCATATATGCATTGTTTCCATACATTGTGTTATCACTCTAATAATTCCCAAATTTGTGAGATTTTTTATTTATAGTTTAAATAATATTAAAGGTAACCACAAACCTACTTTTAAGCTTTAGGATCTAGCCTTCCTAATTCTCGAAGAGGGCTCTCTCTATAAGATTTAACTTTGTTTTCATGTCTGATTTTAGGCTAGTTATATGGGGAAAATTGGTTTTGGTGTTTTTATTTGGTTTGGTGGGAAAATCACTTAATGAGATGGATATCTATGAACCTATAATCCATTTGGTATATGGAGTCAATGTGTCAAGCAGAAAGATTAGGATGAAGGTCTAAAGTCAAATTTTCAGAGGGGAAGATAGTAGAGTCACTTTTGATCTTCAAAGGCTAATGGTGAAATGGTTTTAATCTGGATAAGGAGTAATGAAGGATTCTTTAATGTGGATAAGGGAAGAAGAGACAGGGGTCAATCAAAATTAGGGAGCAATTAAGGGTTCCCTAGTTTGGATATCAGCAGCAAACATTAAAATGAAAACTAGTCAATAACAAAGTGCTTTCAAAAAATTTTGATACAAGAATTCCTGATTTCACATTAAAATTTAGAACACATTTATGAATGGATGAAAAACATGAGAAAATTGAAAAATGACATAAGAGAATACTTCACTTCAGTGGCCCAACACATGAATCTAGTAATATGATCCTTTATTCCTTAAAATCTAGTCTTCTAACTTGAGCTTGATACAAAAAACCCTTAGGTTCAAACTATTACAACCATAGAAAAATTCAAAAATTATCCACACTCAATAATTCAAATGATGAATTATTTATACAAAAAATATTACAAAATATCCTGGAACAATCATAGGAATTTTCTTTGGGAAATAAAATATCTTTTACGAAAAGATAGTGATAGGTGCATAAAAAACTTGCAAGTTTTCATCTTTATGTAATGTTCCTAATTAGCCCAAGAAAATTGGAACATTTCACTATGTTTTTAATTTTATTTATTGATGAATAAAATGTAAAGGAGGACATGAAAAACTCCTAAAACATAAAAATAAATCATTGCCCAGTGTGAACAGAGAAAAATCAGGGCTTTCTCAATAAAATCCACTTGTGTGTGAACAGGATTGAGCTATTTGACTAGGTCAACAGGACCAAATCACCAAGAAGACCAGATACATTGAACCACTTTGAAGACCCAGCGTAGTCTAGAAGGAGGATCTCATGTGAAAGGGGTTAATTCATTTGAGGTGGTTTAGGGTTTTGCACATATTCATCTTATAAAAGGAAGGAGAAGGCTCAAGGAAAAGGTTGTTGATGATATTTTTATTTTGAGATTGCTTGAGCAACTCAAACTCTCTTGGCTATTTAGCTAGAGAGAGGAATTTCCTATTTAGGAATTCCTCCTCCTTCCTTGAGGGTCTCTTGGGGGAGATTGTGTTGCATTGGTCCACTATCTGGCATTGGCAAAGCTCCATCTCTCTTTGGCAGCATAAATCTAGTGAGGGTTTCCATTGTCTAAGTGAGTTGTGGCAATTGGAAGATAGATATTCTCAGATATATGCATATCTAGCCCCTCTTCTCACTGGGAAAGTTTTATATCCCATTGTAAAGACTGTTCTAGATCACCAGAGCTTCAGGTTCTTATCTTGGCATCAGGCCAGAGTGTTCTCCACTTCTTCAGCACAGTCCCTTGAGGAAATCGTGTCCTTTTTGCAGGCATAATTTGCAGTGTGGGTTTTTCATTAGTTTGGAGGAGAGATCTCCAGTGAGAGGAATCCTTTCCTTCACTGTGGTGATCCGTGGATTGGCCAACCAATCCATGTTCCATTTCAAATCTGAGTTGCTGTGTGACATGTTCTTCAGAAATTTCTGAAGTTTACTGCAAACCCATGGTGTAACTCTTATATCCAGTCATTGTTATTCATCTTCTGCTGAGATCCCCAAGGGGAATGTATTCAAAAGCTCATTTGCTTATAGATCCCATTCTGATCTGTGATTTTGTATTCAGATCTGTTATAGATCAAAATTATAATGGAACACTGCTTTAGCCACCTGTAAATTATGCTGTTCAGCTCTTCTGTCTCGTTCCATGGTTGCAACAACTCATTTTGAGGCATCTCTGGAGAAAAGACCATGATATGGCATCAAAGTCTTGGACATATTGGAGAGAAGGCCCTTCGGATACTACATAGAAATGGTATGGTAGAAGGTATGTCTAATTTCTCTCTGGATTTCAATTTCTGTGAACATTGTGTATATGGGAAGCAGAATCGGGTGAGTTTTCCTTCTGGTGCTAAGAGGGTGAACAAGATATTAGAACTTGTGCATAGTGATGTGTTTGGACCTGTGTCAGTTCAATCACTGGGAAAGTCTGTGTCCTATGTTTCATTCATAGATGACTTCTCAAGGAATACATGGATATATTTCTTGAGTAAGAAATCTAAAGTCTTTGAAAAATTTAAAGAATTTAAGGCACTGGTGGAAAACCAGACAGAGAAGAAGTTAAAGGCACTGAGGATAGATAATTGTGGGGAGTTCTGCAAGAAGGAATTTGAAGAGTTCTGTAAGAAGTGTGGTATAGCATGGCAGAATAATACTCCATACACACCTCAATAAAATGGAGATGCAGAAAGAATGAAAAAAACGCTGATGGAAAAGGCAAGAAGCATGCTCAGTGGTACCGAGTTAGGACAAGAATTTTGGGCAGAGGCAGTGGAGACTATATGTTACTTAGTTAATAGATCACCTTCATCATCGTTGGAGGATAAGACTCCGCATGATGTATGGACTGGTAAGAAACCCTCTCTTTCACATCTAAGGGTATTTGGATGTGATGCATATGTACATGTTCCAAAGGAGAAAAGGACCAAGTTGGATAATAAATATGAAAGGTGCATATTTATTGGGTATAAGGATGGTTTAAAGGGTTACAAGCTTTGGAACCCAAAAACAAGGAAGGTTGTGTACAGTCGAGATGTGGTGTTTAGAGAAGTGAAAGATGTTGTTAAACATGAAGTCCTACCAAAGGAACCTGAGAAGATAGAGTTTGAGCTAAAGGAGGATGAATCAGACTCTACAACAGAAGAAGACTCAGAAGATGAAGAGCCACAAACTCCAGCTTTGAGAAGATCAGTTCGGGAAAGAAGGCAACCAGAAAGGTATAGTCCATCTGCTTTCTGTTCAGGTTTTGCCTTAACTATAACTGATGATGAACCCAGAACTGTCAGGGAGGCAGTAGATTCATAGGATGGAAAACTCTGGAAGGAGGCCATGGTTGATGAAATGGCATCCTTGCACAAAAACGATGCATGGGATCTGGTGGAGTTGCCGGCTGGAAGGAAGCCCATTGGGAGCAAATGGGTGTTTAAGAAGAAGATGAATGTAGAAGGCAAGGTGGAGAAATACAAAGCTCGGTTGGTAGCGAAAGGTTATTCCCAAGTGTCGGGAATTGATTTTGGTGATATTTTTTCTCCTGTTGCCAAAGTTACTTCTATTAGATTACTTTTATCTGTTGCTGCTGCATTTGATTTTGAGATAGAACAGATGGATGTGAAGACAACATTTCTTCACGGGGATCTAGAAGAGGAGATCTACATGAAGCAACCTGAAGGCTTTATGGTGAAGGGTAAGAAAGAACTGGCATGCAGGTTGAAGAAGTCTCTGTATGGGTTAAAACAGTCACCAAGGATGTGGTATCAAAAATTTGATACCTATATACGGGGACTTGGCTTCACCAGAAGCAAGGAGGATCATTGTGTTTATTTTAAATTAATTGATGACCATGTTATTTATTTTGTCTTGTATGTGGATGATATGTTGTTGATTGGAAATGACAAAGAAATTATCCAAGATTTGAAGACCCAACTGTTCTCCAAATTCGACATGAAGGATCTTGGTGCTGCAAACTATATTTTGGGCATGGAAATTAAGAGAGATCGGGCAAAGAGGAAGCTCTGGTTAAACCAGAGGAAGTATGTCGAGACTATATTGTAGAGATTCAATATGCAGGATAGTAAACCGGTAAATGTTCCTATTCCTGTAGGTGTAAAGCTATCTGCTGAACAGTGTCCCAAGACAAAAGAAGAAGAGGAGGGTATGTCCCGTGTTCCATGTGCAAGTGCAGTGGGTAGCCTGATGTATGCAATGGTCTGTACTAGACCAGACATTGCACATGCAATGGGACTATTGAGCAAGTTTATGTCAAACCTGTTAGCCCCCCTATGAAATTCTTGACAAGCAAGCTGGGGGCTAGTTTGTTCTGGAGCCTTCAAGGAATGCCTTTCCCCCCTGAAAACCCATCCTCCTTGAAGTCTCTTCGTGCTATGCCTAATACAAATCTCCTCTGATGATTCATTTCTCAGAGCCCCCTTGTTTCCTCTATTTCTCCTGTTAATCCTCTAAAATCCCCAAAAATCCCTTGCAAATTCTGCCCATGCCCCTGGTTTAGCCTGATTCGCTATTCATCTCCTATCGTTACACTTATAAGGCTTCAGAATGCATTGGAAAGGCTTTAAAACCCACTCTGAACCTTATATCAGGCCTAGCCCCTCTTCTGATAGCCCCGCGCTCCTTTACCGTCCACAGAACCCGACGCTGTGACCGAGTCCCAACACTGAAAGGCGCTCGTCGTATTTGTTCATAGGGCACGTCCTCGACTGTCGATCTTGACAGATCGGATGGCCATCATTCAATCTGCAGCTCTCTGTGCTTCCCCATTCATCTCCTATGCCATGCCATCGCCGCCTATTTCACGTTAATCTAACGGTTCGGAGCCTACTCGCCCAGTGGACCCCGCCGCGCACTGTGCCCAAACCACCGGTTTCCATCGCACCGCCTTCGCGCGGTAGGCGGTTTTTCCCGAGAGCCCAGCGATTCCGCTCAACACCCGACACCTGTCTCTTTTATGATGGCAAAAACTCCCTCCCATCACGCGTTAACGTTCGGTATAGGCCGCGCGGCGATATTCGCGTCAACCGTCAGATCTACCTCGGATCATCCAACGGTCATCCATCAATGAAGCTGCACAAAGTTTAACTCATGACCTTCGTACCTCCGGCCCACTGTCCGTTGCCCTCCACCGTCGATCTTCGCCACGATCGACGGTCCTGATTTGTTCGCCCGCCGCTGACTTTTCCACCATCGCCCGTTTTTGCCACATCATTTCCACGTGCACCCTCCATACAGTCTCCCATTCCATCACATATATTGGTTCTTGTTTTCCACGTATATTTTCTCTGCAGACCGCCACCATCCACCAGAGCACGTTTCTCCATTATTTCTGTAATTTTCTCCTCTGTATCGTCATCTACACGATATTTCTCCACCTCCGCATCATCTGCCACCCCATTCGTGATTTCCTTAACTGGTTTGTGTGTTTTGCAGGGTTTCAAAGAGGCGGAAATCCGCCATGATGCATACGTACTTTTTCAATGGCGGGTTGCACTGACAAAAAGCCGAGATGGGAGCTGGTACTCCAGCGAAATGTCAAAAAGGGTGGCGGGGATATAAATTGCATCAAAGGACAGGTTTTTGAAAACCTGCAACCCCATCCGGCGCCATTAAAGCCCAGATCTTGCAGAATCGAAACATTTCTGGAAGCAGCAGAAAGGCCAGCTTATGATTATAGTCTTTAGTACTCAGGACTGAAGATTTGGATCCATAATGCAACATTTTGAGAAGCAAAGCACCAGATTCAAAACCGCGAAAGTCAACGAGAAGTGTAATACACGAGAAAACGTACCACCAGGGTTTTCTGCAGCAGCAGTATGTTCTTTCTTCGATCAGAGGACAAAGTGGCCATACAGTCTTCATTATACATCGTGCTCGAGAGAATTTTCCGCCCAGAACGCAGTCCTACATGGTCAGAAGCATTGGTGACTCAAGTAGGGCAGACCTCACTGTTTCTTATTGTATTTTTGTTATTCTACCAATAGTACCACACAGTACTGCAGTCAGAACACCCAAGCCATACCAGAGATAAATGCAGAGATTTAAAACAGGATGGGTTTCAACCCTCCATTCATTTTCTGCGTTTAATGTTACATTTAGTGTTCACCTACCTCCTCAGGCGATCTTCTGCTCATCCTTTGCTATAAAACACAGAAGGAAATTATTGTAAAGGTTGTTGATGAGATATCAGAGAAATGCAAATATTTTCCTCTTGAGACAAGTTCTCTGTGTAATATTGTAAGATAGGCTGAGATTTGATGTATTCAGATTGAATGTTCAAGTTATGGGCAATGATGTACCTGATTGGTGTTGTTTTTAATATGACAAGCATGTTTCTTTGGATCCTGATCTAAAGCAGCTGGTGATGTTTTCCTATCTCTGTGTTTGATTTCATTTCATTCCATTTCTACTGGCTTGCATCAGAAGTTTGGCATAAGATTTACCCTTGATAGGTACCTTATGTTGCTGCTCTCCGAGCCTTTTATGTTTTCTGCTTATATGTGTATCTGAATGTTGATTTCAGTTGATTTAACCAGTGTAGTGGATGTCATTGCCTGCTCTCTGATGTATGAATTAAAGAAATCTATGTTTAGATGTTCTTGCTAGGATTTAGTTGAATGAGTTGAGAACACTGGGAGGTCTAGAACCCTGTCTCTGCCTCACTAGGATCTTTCCATCCCAATTAAGCCTTTCTAAGATCCCGTGTATTTCCTCTGACTTTGTCCAAGAAGGTCTGGAGTTAAATGACCTCTGACCTAATCTATAGAAATAATAGGATGGTTCTTCTCCTTTTATTTTCAGTCCTTAATGTCCCATTCCGAATATCATCTTTAAGATCCAAATTCTCTGGATGACTAGCCCAACTGAAATCTTGCACATTGAACACAAGTAAATCCTCTCTTGACTCCATTGCCCAATGGTCTTGATGTTCTCTGAGTTATCTACCTTTGCCTAATTTCCTCTTTGCTCATCCTTGTCTTGTATTGGACCCTTCTTTCCTGATTCCCAACAACCAAACATAAACAAACAAACAAACCCTGTGCATATAACTAGCCTAAAATCATAACTTAGAGCCTCAAAGACATACACTTTGACTTATATAGAGAGATCCCTCTCTGGGCCTAGGAGGGCTAGATCCTAAGGTCTGAAAGTGGTTTTGTGTTGTCTCATCTTTTGGTCTTGCCAACCTAGCCAAAACATGGGAACCCCAACATAATGGCGACTCCGCTGGGGAAACTGAGTGCATCACACCTTAAGCATCCTTAAGCATTCGAGAAACCTACAATCTCTGGTTAGGTTGGTAGTTAAGCATGCCCATTCACACATCAACCTCTTTACCATTTGTGGTGTTCTCCCATACTCTTAGGCAGAGCCTGGAAAGGGCCAGGTAGCCTCTGGATCTCATCCTCTTCCAGAGGTGAAATATCTGGTAAATGCCCTCCCAGTCAATCTCTGGTTAGATTTTGCTGTGTTTTCGAGATATCCTTCAAGAGGGACATCTCATGAGCACTGTGGTGGATAGTGTACCCCCTAGAAACATCTTTAAACTTCCACCTGGCGACTCCATAGTTCCTAAAAGATCAAAGGCTCCATTGGTGATCAGTAGGCCTGCAGGTTATCTTGGTTTCACATAAGACTCCTATGGAAGACATGCCTTCATAACAACACCAACCACAATAGAAGTAACAAGTAGGGTTAAGCTACTTGGCTAAGAAGCACCATTCTGGCTTCAAGGACCATCTATACAAGAGCTTGCCCTGACCCGAACCCACCTGAAATAGTTGATAACCCTGAAAGTATCCTCAGAAAATCTCCTTCATCCAGAAGATCAACTATTTCCAGTCACATTCATTGTGCTAATTCTGCACCAGAAGACCTAGCAGCTCTATCACATTTTCCCTTTGACCTAGACCTACCTTATAGGCTACCAAGAACTAGGTCATTCAATCATCTAGACCAGCTAGACCCTGAGCTCCACAGTTCACCATCTCATAGTGGTCAAAAAACTAGGGACAGAGGAACCCCTCCATCTACACCACCTGATTTCCACTTCATTCAAAACTTGGGGCTCTCCCACCCTAGATCTGCTCAACAAATTTCTGTTGGTCCTAATATCCCTGTCATCCATATACCAGCTGCTCAAGCCAACCCTGTACCTCATCAGAACATTATCATGGCAGCGTGGTATGCACCTCTGGTTTTACCTCAACCCATGCTACCCTTACCCAATGATTATCAGTCAAAGATCCCACACTTCACTGCTAAAGAATCAATGACAGCTCAGCAACATGTAGATAAGAAGGAGGATTCTTTTGACTATATGGAAAATGATGATAAAACAATCAAAATGAGAATCTTTGCCCAAAGCTTAGGGGGTGATGTGAAGAAATGGAATAAAAGCTTACCCCCTGGCAGTATCCAAGATCTCCCAGCATTATATCAGACCTTCATAAACAAATGGGAAACTAGGGAAAATCCTTGCCAACTCCTAGCAGAATACATGAGCCTTAAAAGGAATGTGGGAGAGAGTGTCCATGATTACACCACTAGATTCAACAGCATTTACATTGTTCTCCCTCCACATATGAAACCTCCACAAGGTATGGCCCTAGCAAAATACCCTGATGGGTTTGATGCTGACATGGCCTATGAGCTTAGGGATAAAGAGTACACCACATTGGAGGACATGCAGAAAGGAGCAGTGAACATAGAGGAAAACCTGATTGAGAAAAGAGCAAGACTGAGATCGGAGAAGAGGGTGACATATAGGGATGACACTGTAGCTTCCACATCAGAACCAAAATATGATAGACTATCTAAAAATGTGGATAAGCTGCAAAAAATAATGGAGAAAATGGTTGTCACAGTTAGCAATCAGAACAGGAACCAGAACCAAAACTTTAGAAGAAACAATAACACGCCCAACAGACAAAAAGAATCAGATCAACAAGTTATTCCCCCTTTCCAAAACTTTTTAGATGAAGATGAGGGAATCATAGAGGAGTCTGAAGGGAATGCGATAAATATGTTTGAAATAGAAGACTCAGTCCTTAACTGTGATTCAGGGGAAGATCAACCCTCACCTTCATACTGGGATGAGGAATGGTTAGAAACTGAAGATTATAGGTTAGGATTTGAAAATGCCATGATGCAAGTCAGAGAACAATATGAACTTAGGAGCAAAAAGAACCAAGAAAATTCCAACACTGAGACTCCTGAGGTCACCATCAAGAAAATGCCTGATAAAAATTCTAAAGCATCTGATGTAAATAGTAAAACATCAGCTGAAAGTTCTGGAAAAAAAAAGGGAAAAGACAACCAGGACACTGAAAAACAAAGCCAACCAACCAGCAGTACTAGCACTTCAGTTAGTACTCCTGATACAATTGTTCCTAACCCTGTACATAGTGAGAAATCACAAGCTGATTCAGCTACTAAGGCAGTAGCAAATAAAACAAAGTCGAGCACTCCAAAGACCCAATCCACTTTCAATTTAGAGAGTGAGATTGCAAAAATCAAAATCTCTGTACCATTATCTGAGCTGGCTGCTCAGGATGTAGATAAAGGCCAAATTTTGAAAGCGTTGAATCTGGGGGAAAACAACGACACAGTGAATTTGAGTGATGATCAACCTGCCCTCTTGTTTGGTCCAAAGATTGAGGGAAAGTTTCACGAAGGGGTAGTTCCACCTTTTTATATCAGTCTCAACATTCATGACAAAATACTCCACAATGCAATGCATGATTCTGGAGCATCACACAATTTAATGCCTAAGGTGGTGGTAGAAAGATTAGGCCTAGAGATAACCCGACCTTACAAAGACCTATATTCACTTGACTCTAGTAGAGTAAAGTGCCTGGGTCTTATCAAATATTTGTGTGTAAGCCTTAGCCAGATCCTAGCTAAATGTATGGTCATGGATGTGGTGGTAGCAGACGTGCCACCCAAGTATGGCATGCTATTGTCAATATCATGGGGAGCCAAACTGCAAGGAACGATGCAGATGGATGGCTCATATGCCACTATCCCTATATTTGGCCAACTTAGAAGACTGTATAGAGAGTCCCGGATGAAATTCCTAGTCAGTAGTCCCGAGAAACCTGAAAATTTACCATTATGCTCCGTGCACACAGACCTGGATTCTTTCATTCTTTATAACGACCCATCCTTAGGAGAGCCAGCGTCAGAAAACAGGAATACACACAATAACATAGAGCCCATGGACTTTAACATAATGGCTACCCTGGAAGAATACGATGAAGAAAACCATGGGCAGGATACTGAAAACGAAACTCCGAGTGAACCAGAAGCGGAAAAAGAATGTAAACAGCAAGATAGCCAACTCTTTGAACTCCACACATGCTATGAAGAACAAAACAACCCGCAGCCTAGTACAGACCCTGTAATGCAACACAAAGGCGAACCCAGCTGTAGGGAAGAAAAGAATGACGAAACGGAAAATGAACCCCTGTGGGAAATGAATTTCGATGGATCTTGTACTAGGAAAACTGCCGGAGCAGGGGTGTGGGTACATAACACAGAGAGTGACCACGCTGAGAGCCATGCTGTAAATCTGCATTTCAAATGTACAAATAATATTGCAGAATACGAAGCTCTTATCCTTGGCTTGAATCTGTTGAAAAAATTGGGAGCCCATAGGATAGCTATACGAGGAGATTCAGAGTTGGTCATAAACAGGTGAATGGTGAATATATAGCGAAACACCCCAGGCTCAGGGCATATAGGAATGATGCCATGGATATACTGAAAAAATTTATCGAGTATGAGCTGGTCTTTGTCCCTAGGGGTCAAAATGTCATTGAAAATGGGTTGGATTTCCTGGCTAGCTCATATCCTAAGACTCCAACCGACCAACAAATCATCATTCAGACCAAATTTAGAGCTACAGTGCCAGACAATGAAAAATATTGGCAGGTCTTTGAAGGAGACAAGCAGATTGAAGATTTTCTGTTGGGCAGAAATGGGTTTGAATTTTCTGACTCCGACTCGCAATCTGATGACAGCTGCCCAAGTGAGGATCCCCCATATGAACAAGCAACACCTTGTAACATAGAAATAAACACCTTTTCTGAAGAAATTGGAAATCCAACCGAAAAATGCGAAAACCCAGATAGCGAAGAGATAGAGGTGCTGCAAGCCAAAGACAAGAATATACCCAGAGGCCTGGCACCCCTAGAGGACCTTTTTGACTTTGATGATGTAGTAAAAAAGCCCAGTATAGAAGATGCAGACTCTTATATTGAAGAATGCAACCTAGGCACTGAAGATAGACCCAAAATGATCAAACTGGCTAAGTCTGTACCCGCAAACATGAAGAACAAGTACATTAACCTGTTCGAGGAATTCATTGATGTGTTTGCATGGAGTTATGAAGACTTAAAGGCCTATGACACGAGCATAATACAGCACAAAATACCCTTGAAAGAAAATCAGAAGCCTTTTAGACAAAATCTCCATAGAATCAATCCGAAACAATTGCCTGCAGTGGAAAACGAGATTAAGAAGATGTATGATGCAGGCATAATAGTCCCTGTAAGGTTTTCTGATTGGGTGTCAAAATTAGTGGTTGTGAGGAAGAAAACAGGGGAGATCAGACTATGCATAAACTTTAGAAACCTCAACAGAGCCTCCCTGAAAGAAAACTACCCCTTGCCTAGAATGGAACATATCCTACAAAAGGTAGTGGGATCTAAGAGAATCTCCCTGCTTGATGGTTTTTCAGGATACAATCAAGTTCTTGTACTCCCAGAAGATCAACTCAAAACAACTTTTACCACTCCATGGGGCACCTTCATGTATGTGAAAATGCCTTTCGGACTGATGAATGCCAGGGCTACCTTCCAGAGAGTGATGGATATAGATTTCTTAGATGAGATAGGACACTTCATAGTTATCTACTTGGATGAATTGACTGTCTTTTCTAAAACTGAAGAAGAACACCTGAAACATCTGAGGAAAGTTTTTGAAAAATGTAGAAGGTACGGTCTGTCCTTAAATCCTAAGAAAACTGTGTTTGGGCTACAAGAAGGAAAACTTCTTGGCCACATTATATCCGAGAAAGGAATTAGGATAGATCCACAGCGAGTTGAGGGAATACTTCAAATCTCACACCTAGAAACATCAAAGAATTACAGTCCTTCATTGGGAAGATAAATTTCCTTAGGAGATTCATTCCCAACCTAGTTGAGCACCTTAGGAAAATGACCAAGATGCTGAAGAAAGGTGCCGGGATTAAGTGGACTGTTGAAGCCAAGAAATCTTTTGAGTCAGTAAAGCTTTCACTCACTCAAGCCCCAGTTCTTATCAGCCCATATTTCTCAAAATATTTCTTGATTTTTTCATTTGCCTCCTAGCATACGGTGGCTTCGGTTTTACTGTAGAAAAATTCAGAAGGAAATGAACAACCAATTTCTTTTTTCGGCAAAGCTTTAAGAGACGCACCCTTAAAATACAACACCATGGAAAAACAGGTCTATGCCCTGGTAAAGGCCTTAAAAGACTTTAGGGTGTACATTTTGCATTCTCACACCATTGCTTATGTGCCAAATATAGTGGTCAAAGATATATTGTCCCAAGACCCTGATGGGAAAAGGGGAAAATGGATCGCTACTATCTTAGAATATGACCTTGAGATAAATCCCACCAAACTGATCAAAGGTCAAGGCCTGGCCCAATTAATGGCTGAATCTAATCTGCAAGCCCTTGATATTAACATGGTAAGTGCCTTGGATGAGCAGGAAGGATTTCTTGACCCCACTGTTGAGGAGCAGTTTCAAAACTCTCCTTGGTACTCTGACATCCTTTACGTGGTCACCAACCTCAATGCCCCTCCAGAACTGTCCAAAACTAAGGCCAGATTCATAAAGATAAAAGCTAGAAATTACTGCATCCTGAATGAAAACCTATCTTGGAAAAATCCAAATGGCCTATTACTGAAATGCTTGCCTGAACCTGAAGCTGAAAGAATTAAGCAGGAATTCCATGCTGGGGAGTGTGGAGGCCACCTGAATTGGAAAGCCACCGCAAACAAGATACTCAGGGCTGGCTATTATTGTCCCGCACTCTTCAATGATGTCCATAAAATGGTAACTGCCTGTCATAAATGCCAAATATTTGAGGGCAGAAAAAAGCTTCTTCCCCTCCCTTTTCAACCTATCACGGTCGAAGGTCCCTTCATGCAATGGGGCCTAGATTTTATTGGAGAAATTCACCCCTCTTCTTCTGGGCAACACAAATGGATCCTAACTGCTACAGATTACTTCACCAAATGGATAGAGGCTATACCCACTAGGAATGCCACTGATTCTGTCATCATTAGGTTCCTAGAAGACTTCATCCTATCTCGGTTTGGTTGCCCAAGGAAAATAATCACTGACAATGCTGCTGCTTTTGGATCCAAGAGAATGGTTGATTTTTGTCACAAGTATGGAATAGAACTTGGTCATTCAACTGCCTATTACCCACAAGGTAATGGACTAGCTGAATCCTCAAAAAAAATCCTACTGAACATCAAGCTGCGGGAAGAGAACAGAAAGTCATGGCACAAAAAATTGGTTCACGCCTTGTGGGCTGACAGGCTTACAATGAAGAAGTCCATTGGTATGTCACCATTCCACCTTGTCTATGGAACTGAGGTAGTTTTTCATAACAGCCTGGGAGTGCCAGTGATTAATCTTGTCCAAAAGATTCAGACAGAGGAAAACAGTATGGTGAGAAGAATTAATGAAACTATCCATCTTTAGCAAACAAGGGAGTAGGTTTATAGCAGAGCTGTCAGAGTTCAGGAAAACACAAAGAGGAAATTTGACAAAAGATCCAAATCTTCATACTTCAAAGTTGGGGACAAGGTTTTGAAATGGGATTCAAGGAGAGAGGACAAAGGTAAACATGGCAAGTTTGATAGTTTGTTGCGAGGTCCATATATTATCCAAGCCACTATGGGTCCTAATGCATTTTTCTTACAAGAACTTGATGGTACAAAGCTGTTTGGGGGTCCTATCAATGGCAAGATTCTCAAGCATTACTTCTGCTAAATTTCAGTTTCCAGTTTCCATTTCATTGTACATACCATTGCAGTGTGTCCGTTCTTTTAAAGAAAAAAAAAAGGGAGAGGTTCAGACATGCTCAAAACATGAACCTCCGAAAGGCAAAAAGAGTGGCTCAAACATGATCAAAATATGAGCCAAAGGGAGCAGAATAGCTGGTCATAATATTCTCAAAATCTGGACCAGCAGTGAAAAGAAGAATCAGCTCTAACATGCCCAAAACCAGAGCTAAAAGGAAGAAAAGGAAGTGACTCCAACAAGCTCAAAACTTGAGTCACGAAAAGAAGAAGGATGCTGCAAGTTTCACATTTTAAGCCTTCACAGTTTTGTTTTCTACAAAATTCTATCCATGTGCAACTGTTCTTATGCCTTGGATCCACAGCAAGTTAGACAGTTTAATCCTAGCTTGGCTGTTTTGAATTTCGTGTCTTAGAATGTAGGAGAAGAAACCTGTTGGACAGTTTAATCCCAACAGGGAGTAGATTAGGTAAAGAAACATATGAGGCCAACAGTTTAATCTGGCTTCATGGAGAAATAAGGGTAGATCTAGAATAGGTTTGTTTTCTGCTTCATAAATAAATGATGTAAAGGGTCTACTAGCTCAAATGCACCCCAAAAGAAGAAAAAATTCTAGGACTATAGTTTGGGTAGGTAGACTGGTTGGGAAGAATGTTTCTGCTGATGTGACATATTCATATTGTGGCAGCTGATCAAAGAAGGGGACGTGCCAAGCAGCAGGAAACTGGCATACTCCAAAAATCATTTCTGGTTTCTTGCCTCCTTCAAGAAGAAGCCATCCCCATGTGGAGCCACTGTTAGCCCCCCTATGAAATTATTGACAAGCAAGCTGGGGGCTAGTTTGTTCTAGAGCCTTCAAGGAATGCCTTTCCCCCTTGAAAACCCATCCTCCTTGAAGTCTCTTAGTGCTATGCCCAATACAGATCTCCTCTGATGATTCATTTCTCAGAGCCCCCTTGTTTCCTCTATTTCTCCTGTCAATCCTCTAAAATCCCCAAAAATCCCCTGCAAATTCTGCCCATGCCCCTGGTTTAGCTTGATTCGCTATTCATCTCCTATCGTTACCGTTATAAGGCTTCAGAATGCATTGGAAAGGCTTTAAAACCCACTCCAAACCTTATATCAGGCCTAGCCCCTCTTCTGATAGCCTCGCACTCCTTTACCGTCCACCGAATCCGACGCTGTGACCGAGTCCCAACACTGAAAGGCGCTCGTCATATTTGTTCATCGGGCACGTCCTCGACCGTCGATCTTGACAGATCGGATGGCCATCATTCAATCTGCAGCTCTCTGTGCTTCCCCGCTCATTTCCTACGCTATTCCATCTCCGCCCTTTTCACGTTAATCTAACAGTTCGGAGCCTACCTGCCCAGTGGACCCCGCCGCGCACTGTGCCCAAACCACCGGTTTCCATCGCACCGCCTTCGCGCAGTAGGCGGTTTTTCCCGAGAGCCCAGCAATTACACTCAGCGCTCGACACCTGTCTCTTGTATGACAGAAAAACCACCCTCACATCGCGTGTTAACGTTCAGTACAAGCCACGCGGCGATATTTGCATCACCCGTCGAATCTGCCTCGGATCATCCAACGATCATTCATCAATGAAGCTGCACAAAGTTTAACTCATGACCTCCGTACCTCCGGCCCGCTGTCCGTTGCCCTCCGCCGTCGATCTTCGCCACGATCGACTGTCCCGATTTGTTCGCTCGCCGCTGACTTTTCCACCATCCCCCGTTTCCGCCACATCATTTCCACGTGCACCCTCCGTACAGTCTCCCATTCCATTGCATATATTGGTTCTTTTTCGCGTTTTTTAACGTTTTCCATGTATATTTTCTCTGCAGACCGCCACCATCCACCAGAGCACGTTTCTCCATTATTTCTGCAATTTTCTCCTCCGTATCGTCATCTACACGATCTTTCTCCACCTCCACATCATCTGCCACTCCATTCATGATTTCCTTAACTGGTTTGTGTGTTTTGCAGGGTTTCAAAGAGGCGGAAATCCTGCATGATGCATACGTACTTTTTCAATGGCGGGTTGCGCTGACAGAAAGCCGAGATGGGAGTTGGTACTCCAGCGAAATGTCAAAAAGGGTGGCGGGGATATAAATTGCATCAAAGGACATGTTTTTGAAAACCCACAACCCCATCCGGCGCCATTAAAGCCCAGATCTTGCAGAATCGAAACATTTATGGAAGCAGCAGAAAGGCCAGCTTATGATTATAGTCTTTAGTACTCAGGACTAAAGATTTGGATCCATAATGCAGCATTTTGAGAAGCAAAGCACCAGATTCAAAACCCCGAAAGTCAACGAGAAGTGCAATACACGAGAAAACGTACCACCAGGGTTTTCTGCAGTAGTAGTATGTTCTTTCTTCGATCAGAGGACAAAGTGGCCATACAGTCTTCATTATACATCGTGTCTGAGAGAATTTTCCGCCCAGAACGCAGTCCTACATGGTCAGAAGCATTGGTGACTCAAGTAGGGCAGACCTCATTATTTCTTATTTTATTTTTGTTATTCTACCAATAGTACCACACAATACTGCAGTCAGAACACCTAAGCCATACCAGAGATAAATGCAGAGATTTAAAACAGGATGGGTTTCGGCCCTCCATTCGTTTTCTGCGTTTAATGTTACATTTAGTGTTCACCTACCTCCTCATGCAATCTTCTGCTCATCCTTTGCTATAAAACACAAAAGGAAATTATTGTAAAGCTTGTTGATGAGATATCAGAGAAATGCAAGTATTTTCCTCTTGAGACAAGTTCTTTGTGTAATATTGTAAGATAGGCTGAGATTTGATGTATTCAGATTGAATGTTCAAGCTGTGGGCAATGATGTACCTAATTGGTGTTGTTTTTAATATGAAAAACATGTTTCTTTGGATCCTGATCTAAAGCAGCTGGTGATGTTTTCCTATCTCTGTGTTTTATTTCATTTCATTCTATTTCTACTGGCTCGCATCAGAAGTTTGGCATAAGATTTACCCTTGATAGGTACCTTATGTTGCTGCTCTCCCAGCCTTTTATGTTTTCTGCTTATATGTGTATCTGAATATTGATTTCAGTTGATTTAACCAGTGTAGTGGATGTCATTGCCTTCTCTCTGATGTATGAATTAAAGAAATCTATCTTTAGATGTTCTTGCTAGGATTAAGTTGGATGAGTTGAGAACACTGGGAGGTCTAGAACCCTGTCTCTGCCTCACTAGGATCTTTCCATCCCAATTAAGCCTTTCTAAGATCCCTTGTATTGCCTCTGACTTTTTCCAATCAGGTCTGGAGTTAAATGACCTCTGACCTGATCTATAGACAGAATAGGATGGTTCTTTTCCTTTCATTTTCAGTCCTTAATGTCCCATTCTGAATATCATCTTTAAGATCCAAATGCTCTGGATGACTAGCCCAACTGAAAGCTTGCACATTGAACACAAGTAAATCCTCTCTTGACTCCATTGCCCAATGGTCTTGATGTTCTCTGAGTTATCTACCTTTGCCTAATTTCCTCTTTGCTCATCCTTGTCTTGTATTGGACCCTTCTTTCCTGATTCCCAACAACCAAACATAAACAAGCAAACAAACCCTGTGCATATAACTAGCCTAAAATCATAACTTAGAGCCTCAAAGACATACACTTTGACTTATATAGAGAGATCCCTCTCTGGGCCTAGGAGGGCTAGATCCTAAGGTCTGAAAGTGGTTCTATGTTGTCTCATGTTTTGGTCTTGCCAACCTGGAAAAAACATGGGAACCCCAACAAAACCCAGGGAAGGACCATTGGACAGCAGTGAAGCGGGTTTTCAGATATTTACATGGCACTAGTGATTATGGCTTGTGCTACCAAGGAAGACCAGGATTAGAAATAATGTTGGGCATTCATGGTTTTGTTGATGCAGACTGGGCTGGAGATCTAGACCAAAGAAGATCTACAAGTGGGTATGTGTTTAGCCTATTTGGAGGTGCAGTCAGTTGGATGACTAAAAGACATTCTGTAGTGGCGCTTTCAACTACAGAGGCAGAATACATAGTAGCCACTCATGCAAGCAAGGAAGCAGTTTCGTTGCAGAGATTGTGTTCAAGTATGGGGTTGGTACAGCAAGCTATAAGGATAGAATGTGATAGCCAAAGTGCAATTTTCTTGGCTAAGAACCCTGCTTATCATTCAAAGACAAAGCACACTGATGTTCAATATCACTTTGTTAGAGATATGGTTGAGGCTAAAAGGGTGTTGCTGGTAAAGGTGGACACTTTGAACAATGTTGCAGATGCATTGACGAAGTCTGTGAGCACTCAGAAGTTCTCTTGGTGTAGAGAAACAATGGGTGTTGAAGAATTGGCCCAATGAATAAGCTCTCCTGTGGCCCCCTGTGGAAAGAAAACAACAAGTGGGAGAATGTTGGGTATGTGTTATATTCTTTCCATGACTAGCTGCACGCGTTGTACGTTGCGCTAGGCGTAGCAGGGGGGGCGGTAGCCCCCCCTGTAGGGGTCTGGCGCAGCGCCCCGGATTTTTTTTTTTTGGTATGCGGTCCCACTCATAGGCGGACCCACCCATGTTTTGTGCATGATTTTGCACATGGTTTTTGGGGTACGATGGTTTTCAACCCCTGGTATTTTGTAGATCCAGTCAAGGGAGCTATGGTTATGTTCTAATCCAGGGTTAATGGATTGGGGTTTATGTATGCTTCGGAATGTATATATATGTGTTGCAACACTAAAAGGAATATAATGAAAAATCAAGTTGGTCGTCCCGATTTGGGATCCAGGGGAAAATCTCTATGTTTATCTGTTTTATGTTTTATGCTCTCGCTATTGTTTATTTTCTGTTATAAAATTCGTGTGTAGATAATTTCTATTCAGGGTTAAAACCTACAAAAATGGAAGCTTCATTCATGAAGCAATGGAGGAATAAATGATGAATGGTAGAAATCTTAAGGTGAGAAACCTTTTCTCCTTTCTAGATGCCTCTTTGAGCACTCCCCAGCTCAAAGAGAAACTTCTACCTGCAGAAGATCCAGAACCTCAAAGGTTTTGGAAGGACAAAGATGAGAGGTATTTTCTTAAAGATCTCAAAGGGATTGCATTTAAAAATACCTTGAAATGAAAAAGGTGTAAAACCATGAGGACACAAAGAGGAGATGAGGAAGAGGGCCAACCTCATTCCTATCCATTGCAGAAGGGTGAAACACCTAGGAAGGTGATTGGATTGCGCAGTGGAAGCATGGAGGGTCTTCTCCATTTATGTATTCAGTCATCTATCATTAAGGAGGTCTCATTATATGAATATTGTGGCACCATCCATGGGTAGCATGTGTCATCACTATCAAATAATGAGACCCTGAATATTGCAGAAGGAAAAGAGGAGGGAAAGCTTCACATGGTGAGAAACATTTGTCCCTCTTTATTTCAGCATGATAATGCAAAAAGAAGGCAAAATGATCTATTCAAGCAAAGCAAGGACACATCATTCCATTCATCCTTCCATGATCTATGCCTTGATGTATCCTTACTGGATGGAATTCCACCAAGGATTTCCCATGATGAGCAGAAGAGCAAAGTGTTCCCTCAACCTTGTGCATCTATGTCATCTCTTTCTAAGAGGGAAGCCAACACAAAATTGGAGACTGTGGGTAAGAAGCATGCTTATGTAAATCACATCTTATTTCATGATTGCATGTATTCTCTTACTTTACATTTGTAGGCCATAACTCCCAAAGGGAGCGTTTTACATTACAAGCTTCATGGCCAACTCTGGGTCAAGATTATTTTCAAATATGGCCACTCCCTTGATGGGCTAAGGGAGGTGTTACAACATGATGGGTGATTCCATAAGGCACCAAATATACATTTCACTTTCAGCCATGGTGAAATGATAAGGGCAGCAAGTAAGTGGCATGCAACCCACTTACCATATCTAAATCTGAAGCAGGGAAGAGATCACCTGCACTGGTTCCTATAGGGTGAGTTTGGGCCACCCAAGATTTTTGAATTTCTTGTCTCATGCCTTGTATTTCAAGAAAAGAATTCATAAGAATAAGGCATGATTTTTTTGGTTGATAAGGAGAGAGTATGGAAACTCCATGATGAATTCCATGTCCATACATCTACTTGTAGCCATTATTTATGTACATGCATTTCTATTTAGAATGAATCTCATAATCATGTATGTACTTTGGGTTGGGAGAAGATGTAACCTTCTCATGGATGGCATAAGGGAGAATGTTTCTATCATGATGTTAATGATGCTCCAATATTTATTATAAACATGAGAGGAGGAGAGGTACAATGGGTGAATGTATCCATTGGGAATGCAATCTCCCAAATTCATTTGTATTTCAAGGAGAGGGAGGAACCTTATATGGCTGTTGTATTATATATTGTGTCTTCTTATGAAAAAGGTCATGTATGGGACTTATGTCATGGGGAGGGATCTCTCACATGGGAGGATTTGGAGCATGACATGTGTTGTTTGAATCATATTCAGCCAACACCTATTATCCTCCACTATTTTCAAGCTTTGAAGAAGCTTATTGCAGCAAGTAGGTGGTGGGATGGCCACTTATTATGCTATGGTTTGAAGCAGCATGGGAAGGGAAACTTTAAACATAACACCCTTGGCATGGAAGGGGTCAAAAATGAAGAATTGAATCAGCCCACTCTTTCTTCTTTTAAGGAAGAGAATAGATCCATGCACCATTCGATTGATGGGGGAAAGATTATTGGTGAAGAACATGACGATGTTAGATATGCTTTATATTCTGATTTCATGCATTCTTGCACCATGTTTTTGCAGGTCATGGCTCCAAGAAGGAGTGTTATATCATGTGAGCCTCTTGGCCAATATTGGGCCCCAAACATTTCTGATTTGGGCCACTCCCTTGAGAGGAAGAGGGAGATTTTGCAAGACGATGGATGCTTCCCCAAAGCACCAAACATATATCACATTTTCAGCCATGGTGATGTGGTGTGGACAACAAGTAAGTGGTGGGAAAACCACTTACCATATCTACATTTGATGCAAGCAGGGGATGCATTGCGTTGGTTCCACATGTGGGACTATGACTCACCTCCATATGTGAAATTTTATGTTTTCAAGCACATTTTTTTGATTCCATATCTTCATTATGTACTTTTGATTCTATGGGGATGTATGGGGAAAGAAGGAAGGATGGAATGTGCCTCATGGGATGGCTACTCTCCATGTACTTTATGTGTTCTTGTTTCAAGGAGAGCCTGGGGGAAAACCATGTTTGTTTCATATGATCTATTGTCTCCTTATGGGATGAGCTATTTGCATCTCATGAGAACATTGGGGGAGCAAGACATGGATGGACGAATTGGTGAGCACTTGACTTATGGAGGAAGCTTAACTTATGTTGGTGTCACCAAGGAGGAGATTTTGCAGCACTCACCTTGTAGTTTCTTGAGGACAAGAAACAATTTTGGAGGGGAGGACTGTAATGTTCCTAATTAGCCCAAGCTAATAGGAACATTTCACTATGTTTTTAATTTTATTTATTGATGAATAAAATGTAAAGGAGGACATGAAAAACTCCTAAAGCATAAAAATAAATCATTGCCCAGTGTGAACAGAGACAAATCAAGGATTTCTCAATAAAAGCCACTTGTGTGTGAATAGGATTGAACTATTTGACTAGGTCAACAAGACCAAATCACCAAGCAGACCAGATACACTAAACCACTTTGAAGACCCAATGTAGTCTAGAAGGAGGATCCCATGTGAAAGGGGTTAATTCATTTGAGGTGGTTTAGGGTTTTTCACATATTCATCTTATAAAAGGAAGGAGAAGGCTGAAGGAAAAGGTTGTTGATGATATTTTTATTTTAAGATTGCTTTAGAAACTCAAACTCTCTTGGCTTTTTAGCTAGAGAGAGGAATTTCCTATTTAGGAATTCCTCCTCCTTCCTTGAGGGTCTCTTGGGGGAGATTGTGCTGCATTGGTCCAATATCTGGAATTGGCCAAGCTCCATATCTCTTTGGAAGCATAAATCCAGTGAGGGTTTCCATTGTCTAATTTAGCTGTAGCAAGTGGAAGATAGATCTTCTCAGATCTATGCATATCTAGCCCCTCTTTTCACTGGGAAAGTTTTCTATCCCACTGGAAAGAGTGTTATAGATCACCAGAGCTTCAGGTTCTTATCTTGGCATCAGGCCAAAGTGTTCTCCAATTCTTCAACACAGTCCCTTGAGGAAACTGCGTCCTTTTTGCAGGAATAATTTGCAGTGTGGGTTTTGCATTAGTTTGGAGGAGAGATCTCCAGTTAGAGGACTCCTTTCCTTCACTATGGTGATTCGTGGATTGGCCAACCAATCCATGTTCCATTTTAGATCTGAGTTGTTGTATGACATATTCTTCAGAAATTTCTGAAGTTTACTACAAATCCATGGTGTAAATCTCAGATCCAGTCATTGTTATTCATCTTCTGCTGAGATCCCCAAGGGGAATGTATTAAAAATCTCATTTTCTTATAGACCCCATTCTGATATGTGATTTTGTATTCATATATGTTATATATCAAAAATATAATGGAAAAATTCCTCAGCCACCTGTAAATTACGCTGTTTAGCTCTTCTGTCTCATTCCATGGTTGCAACACCTCATTTTGAGGCCTTTCTTTATGTAAATCTCTGTTTTTCCTAATGTAAACCACATGATTCATATTATATGTTTCCATAAGGATGTTATAGAATTAATTCAGTTAAAACCCTCAGAAATTATGCTTTACATGCTTCAGCCATTTTCTACATAATTTAAGCCATGGGAAATCAGGGTTTTCTAGCCTAGTTTGGGAACGAGGAGTTGTTTAACTTAGCTAGAATTATTTGTTTGAGCTGAAATTTGGATCATAGGTCCCTCATGACCTAATATGAAATAACCTCCCTCAATTTTCCTTATTTTTACGCAGATCTCTCAATATACTCATTTTAGGGCAAAAATCATCCCTTTTCCCCACCATTTTTCCCATAAAACGATGTATAAGGGTGATGTTGCGTATTTAACTGAATTTTAATTGTTTTGAAATCTGTATCAGACATATTTCTGTAGCTAAAAATTGGTAATAACTCATATTATTCCCAAACTGCAGTTTTTCTTGAAAAGGGAACATTACAATTTATTTAAATAAAATATCTTTCTGTTGGTTTTAGGCTGCATCTAGATAGTTGAGTTGTCTATAATGCTGGAAATCTGATCTTTAATCAATTTTGAATCTTATTTTTCATCTGATACCTTTTTATCCTGATACTCTTTAACTCCGATACACTTTAACCTGTTGTTTTTTACTGATTCACTGTGTAAAAATATGTTTTACTGTGTAAAAACAACAAATTTGTTTTTCATCCTCTTTCGCTGCAAACTGTATTTATAACAAATCTGTGAGATTTTTCCAAAACTCTGCCTCTGGTAATTTAATCTATGTAAGTTTCCTGAAATTCTCATTTGCTTCAGTGTACCTTACAAAAGTTGTCTTCACCACAAAGAGGTTTTTTACCTCATGTTGTAAATAAAACAATTTTTCAATGCTTTTGTGTAACACTTTACATGTGGGGATTCCTTGCCAATATGACTTGTTCACATGTTCTTTGGCAAAATCCCTTATATTTTTATTGTAATCTTCTTGCTTCATCAGTTTATCATTGATAACAAGAATATTTTGCAGCTTTTTTGTTTCAAAGTGTCAAACTTAACCATGAATCTAGTGATGGCTATGTCCATATTTTGACACTTTTCTTCCAACTGTTTCATCAAGATTTTCTTTGATAGTACTTTTCGTACTTCAATAATTGTTTCTGTCTTGTCAGTTATTCCTATCTCATCCAATTCTTGCTTGTTTTTAGTATTGAGAAACTTGATTATTTCTAAGCCTTCTTCAGGCTTCGCATGTAGCTCTTCCTTGGTCTTCAATATTTCTTCTTTGGCTACCTTGAGCAAGTCCTTCTGCTCATAAATCACCTGAATGGATGGCCAAGTATCACTGACTGATTCAATGATATTGGACAATAGTTTATTTTTAATGTATACCATGGGATATTTTAAGGTCAACTCTGTTTCTACCTTTTTGAGTTGTTCACTTAACCTTTTAGCCTTTTGTTCCTCTATTTTAGAATTTATCTGTGCTAATTTATTGGCATATTCAAGGTTCTTGATTTTTTCTTTCAATCTGATTATCTCATTATTCTGTATGGACATGTCCTCCATGGCTTTAATGAGTTGTTGGCCTCATCCAACTGTTGAACTGCTGAAGTGGAAGATTCAGTGGTAGATGTAGTAGAAGAGGTAACTGGCACTGCTGTGGCCAATGGGACTTTCGGCGCTAACTCTTCTGCTAGAGTTGAAGGAATTGTTGTTGTCACCATGGGAATGACTGTTGGAGGGACATTTTGTGTCATTGTAGCTTCTTTTTCTTGGACAAGCTTGTCCATCTCAATTTCCATCTCCTTGATTTGTGTTTTCATTTGTAATATGAGACTCATCATCTCATCCTTTTCGTTTGCTTCTTGCACAATCTCCTTAGCTTGTGGATGCTCTGTAGGAGGTAACTTCAATTGCTTTATGAGTGCTGCAATATCAGCATTTTTCTTCTTTATTAATTCCTCTACAACTTTCACATTGGGAGGGTCATAACCTACTTCAATCACCATTTCCTCTAAAGACTTGATTGTAGTGTCTTTAGCATATGAAGAGGCTTTTTCAACCTTAAGTTGATCTCTCATGTTGGTCAAAGCATTCTAGAGCTTTTGGACACTCATTTCTTTTTTGGTCATGGTAGAATATAGCATTTCTGAGCTTTGCTTGTGAAATTCAATCTGGTCCAAGGGATGAATATCTTGGACTGGTACCTCATAGTCAACCTTCTTATAATCTATTGTTGTTTTAGGTGTTGGCACTGTAGGTTGAAGAACTGAAATTAGCAATTTCTGATTGGTATAATCAAATGTTGAAAGTAGCCTATTTTGATTTTCCAAAGTCCACTTTAAGTATTGTGAATAGATTTCATTCCTAATCTCCTCATTTTTGGCCTTGATCTCTTTATATTTTTCTTTGATATCCCTATCTTTATCTTCTACCTGTTGTGATGAAGACACTTCCCCACTTTGTTGTTTTTGAATCATCTGTGTGTTGGAAGTAGCAAGTTGCTGCTCATTTTCTATTACTGTGTGAGTCACAGTATCTTTCTCTGGATTCTCTTCATCTAAAATCTCTACTGTCTCTTTTTCTTTGTCTGCTGGATTGATCTTTGGTTTCTTATTGTATCTGAGCTTGAATCTAGTTTTTGTGGTTGTTTCAGCTGTATATGATCCTTCTTCTCTTTTCCTTTTTATGGTTTTGTCCTCTTGTTTTGCAGTCTGCAAAGTGTGACTAGTATCACCTTGCTTGACAGATTCTAACAATATATTTTCCAACCATTCTACTTGGTTTGAAAAATCTTCAATGCCAGGCTTTTTGTCATGAATATATGGGGTTAATTGACATTTTACCCTCATCTTACTGATTATACCATAAGGACCATAGTTCCATAGCAAACTTTCATCAAACTTGTACTCTAGAAAATTTTTTGTTGCCTCTACACCTGCTTCCCTGTTGTTGCATATGAAAGGACCCACTTGATTTTTCAATTTGAACTGAGTTTTCTTTTTAGTAGCAAATTTTTTTATAGAATATTAGTTTAAAATCTGTCTTATATATTCTAGGGAAAACACTCTCATTGGCAAATACTTTGGCAATTTGTAGGGCAAAATATTTGACCCATAAACTCTAACCTCAGTGTGGTTTTGGTAAAGATACCAGTCACCTATCCTACTCTTCTCTGATAGCTGTAAAACCTTCTTAACTTCTTCACTTATCCTTGGTTGTACATTTTTTTTGAGTAGATTAACCAATCGGTGAATAAAACAGTCTGTGAAGTCTGTATAAGTGAACTCAGTTGACTTCTTTCTGGTTAAGGAAGTCTAGAAAATGAAAGATTGTGCATTACCCTCTACATCCATCTTTTGAAGGGTTATTGGGAATTTATTTGACTAGAAGTAGAGGAACATATGATAGAGGTATGAGGTATACCTAAATACACCTTCAGAAGAAATTTTTACAAGTTGTTCATGGATACTATTAGCTATGCGCTCAACATAGTTATAAATGACTGCAGGGGGCTAACCAGGAACAAAAATGGACAGGAAACCAAGTATAGACTCATCAGTGTGTTCATTAGTGAAGTAACCAAGGATAAAAGACAACATTTAGATAATGTGTCTTGATCCCTCTAGGAATTTGGAGGATCAATATGGAGGATTTAGCTTGGGGATTTCAACATATGAAGGGATGAATGTCTGAAATAATTGAAATCTTTTAGGAAAGTCTAAATCTAGATAAAAATTTGTAAGAGCTTCTATAGACAAAGGAACTGCATTTGGATTTGGTTGTAACTAAAGCATTTGGTTTATAGATTCAACAGTGATAATGACTAATACTTCTTTCTTAACATTAACAATAGCTCTTTGATTAGGGTAATAATGAGTTTGACACAATATGATAGCCTCAGGGCACTGATGGGTGTGGGGAACAACATATTTTGGTAAATTATACCCCCAAACAAGTACTTCATCAACCTGAACCAAATATTTCTCTTGACTGAATCAGTGGAGGTCAAGAAGGTTATATTCAATTACTTGATCAGTGATTTTATAGTCAACATCAACTAATGGGGTATGTTCAACATCTACAACAGGAGGTTGTAGTGGATTGATGACAATTGTGCTTTTAAAAGCCATTACTAGGTTTGTTTTTAATAATTTAGCCCTCTTGATCTTAGAAACTTTGTTTTTTAGGTTTTTAATACACTTTTGTAAGTTTAGACTGTTTACAGAGGGTCTTTTGTATAACAGAGGTTTCTTTTTTATTTTAGTAGGTAAACTTTGGATTTTTCTGCTTCAAACTGTCAATTTTGCTCCAAAATCAATCTTTAAACCTTTTACAGGCTCAAGAAAGGCTTTAACAAGGGTTTATTATAGACTTATTTGATGAAAATAGACCTAAAATAGTCTAATTCATGAATAAAGGGATTCTGAGTATTTTTAAAAGAGTTTGAATCGTTCATAGGGTTTCTAAAGGTTTACAAATGGCTAAAGTTCTTCAATTTTCTTAGAAAATATGTTAGTCTCTTGAGAAACTATGAAATTATCAGGGTTTTGAAGAGAAAATGAATTTTGGAGGCAATAAGGTTATTCTTTTAGACAAACACGCTTCAAGAAGGTTTAAATTCACAAGTATGCTTCTTTTTGGATGAAGGATGGGTATTTTTCTTGAAAAATACATGTAATTTTAGGTATTTTACTCGAAAAGGGTTTTGTGGGAGTTTGTAAGCTTTCAAAAGCTGGTTGAAGTCTTTTGGATGTAAACAGGAGGTTCTGAGCAGTTGCATAAATTATTTTGACCAAAATATGTTGTTTTTTACCTTCAAACAGAGCGAAAACCTATTTTTCTTAGTTGGGAATAGTTTATGAGGAAAAAACACAAAATAAAGGTTTAAACGCATCCATTCTATTGTTTTATACAAAATTTGGTTCAAACAGTGCGTGCATTTAATATCTGTCAATTCAAATGGAAGTGGTTTGGTGCGGGGAGATTATTTACCGTTGAGCGGTTATCACACCGTCAGAAGGTGGTAAGCGGTAATACTCAAACAGATGTGATCGAGTGAAAAAATGACTTGTAGAGGAGAGAGAGAGCAGGGAAAGCCACTCATATCGCAAATCCAAATTCATTTATTGATCACACTATTGAAATTGTGATATGGCTTTTGGGCTGTCGGATTAGGCGGAGAGAGTGCGAACGATCATGATTGATTGATGGAGTTAGGGGGTAATTGGCGTGGGGCCCGGGGTCTTTTATGTGACGGTTTCAATGTTTATGCGTTAAAACATAGTTTAAACATAAAATTTTATGGTTAACGGGATAGGCGGAATAGGTGATTTACACGGAAAATGGGCTATATACTGGTGTAAAGTAAACCTTGGGGCGGATTTTAATGTAAAACATATGGTTTAAACATATGGGGGCGCGAAATATATCACATGGGGAAACTAAACCATATTTTTAAACATAAATGTGGGTTTGGGCTATTTAATAAAACAAATTAATATAATTATGGGATAGAAAGGTATATAGGGAGTTAATAAATAAACTAGTGTTAGTATGAAATGAATATGAGTGGAAATACACAAATATACTAAGTAAAGTGTGATTTAAGTGTTTGGGCGTGATTTTCATAGTGGTGGCCCCATATCTAATAATTTCACACTTATACTTAGGATAATTCATTTTTGTGGGTTTTTTTAAATGGAAATTATTTAAAGGGGGTTTTTACTTTTCTTACGCAAACAAGGTGTTTTATCTTAGGAAAATGGATTTTAATTGGAAAAATGAGTGATGTTGAGGGAAAAGGGCTTTTAATGAAGGGGAAGGGTTTTAATGAGGCGAAATCCAATATTTAGATGCCAATCAGTCATTAAGACATTGGTCTGGTCCCACCAGAAGTTAGAGAAATGCTATGAGTCTTTTTAACTGAAGAATTTTAGTATTGGAACACATTGTGGGGAGGGAAATTAGTAAAATGCCAGATGAAGTTTATCCATGTCTTGTAAAAATACTTGTACCTACTCTTTTGCTACCCTAACATTTTTTTCTTCATTTACATGGATGAATTTGAGCTTGCAGACCATTATCCATTTTTCTTTTAAAACATGAAACTATCTATTTCTAACCTTATTTCATTCAAGGGCTCAAATTAGATTGTTGAGCTCCTTATTTATTCTCTAACTATCTACTGATTTATCAAGTTTAAACTGTTCGACAAGATCATTATTCTCTATCTATCAGCATGAAATTTAAAGCATGAAAAGACAAGATTATGATATTTGACTAATCATGGATTATGGTATTTTGAACAAGCTACACATAATCATTTTATTTTACAGTAAAATTAAAAAGTAGTGGCATTTTGACTTGCATCACTTTCATGTCTTATTCTTATATCTTTTTTGTATTTGGGGTCCATTTTTTATTTTTTTTTATCCTTTTCTTTTAAGTCCTTTGATTTTTCTTTTAGGACTTTTTACCCTCTCTTCATTTTTTTCTTAATATTTTCTAATATGGGAAAACAACTTACAAAAAGCAAGGTATGTACATATTACAAGATTAATCAAAGTCAATTAAAAAATTATAAACACTACTATTACAAGACCCTAACAATGGCTCCACATGGGGATGGCATTTCCTGGTGAAATGTCAAGAACTTTGAGACTAGTAGCCTTTGAATTGTGATTGTACCAGCCTTGTAAATGTTGTTTGGGCTCTACAATTATTAATACTTATGATATTTTACCTTTCAAAGCTTGGGGCCTTCTCTCCGGGCTTCAAATTTGTTAGGAAAAACATCCAATCCAATCTAAAATCTGCAATGTTTTGTATAATGATTAAAGTTAACTATTGGTTACCTCTGAAGAGTAGTAATGCTTCAGCATTCTGCCATTGACAGGTCCACCTATAATATCTTATCTATCCATCTCTTTCAAAAAGAAAGCAGTGTTACCTCTGTAACCATAAATAACATAAGGTCCTTTCCATAGGAAATCAAATTTCCCATTTTTACCTTTATTTTCTCTCCTTGAATCCCACTTTAGAAATTTTTCACCTATATATAAATCATCTTCATTACTCTTTTTGTCAAAAAAATTCTTAATCTTATCTTGGATAACTTGAGACTTAAGATAAACCTCTTCTCTTGTTTGTTGCAAGTGTATAGTTTGGTTAATCCTTCTTTGAATGTCATTGGTCTCAACCTGTAATTCTTGGATTATCTTTATAATTGGTACTTCTAAGGAATATCGAAAAACAACATCCATTCCATAAAAAATTTGGTAAGGAGATGTACCTATATATTTTTTGGTGGTAAGTCTATTTCTCATAAGGCATTAACTAACCTCTTGTTTCAAGTTTTCTTGTTGTCTTCTAGTAATTTCTTGATGATGTTCATAAGGCTTTTATTGGAGAATTCAACAAGGCCATTACCTTGAGGGTAAGATGTAGTAGAATTGCCAAGGGTAATGTGGTATTTATCTCAAAAATCATTCATATTTCTGGATTTGAATGCAGTTGCATTGTCAGTGATAATATTTTGGGGGCATCCAAATATTAAGAGTATGTAATTTTCTAAAAATAAGATTATGACAGTGTTAGTGGCTTGCCTAGAAGTTATGGACTCTATCCACTTGGTAAAATAGGCTATGGCTGTCAAAATCCACTTGTGTTGGGCTGAGGATGGAGGGTGAATTTCACCAATGAAGTCAAGACCCCATTGTTGAAAAGGAATTTCTGTTGAGATGGGTTTTAAGGGTAGGGGTAACATCTTTTTCTTTCCTTCAAAGATTTGGCACTTGTGATAGGAGTTCACATACCTTTTTACATATGCAAACAATGTAGGCCAGTAAAAACCATCTCTTAAGATCTTGTCTACAGTGGTATTCCAGTAGAGATTTCCTCCACAGTCACCTACATGAAATTCTTCCAAAACTTTGTCATCTTCTTCTTTAAGCAAACAATTCAATAAAATTCCACCATGATATTTCCAAAAGAGTACATTTTCTATGATACAAAATCTTATTGCCTTTAATTTTAAAAAACTAGCTTTTGTTCTTGATAATCCAGGAGGAGCTTGTAAATTTAGTAATACAAATATAATATCGGCATACCATGGTGAGTCCGAAAAGGCTTCTCTGATCTCTGGAGTCGCCATCTCTTCCTGATCATCTATTTGGGAAATAAAATTAATATCTAAAGCATCAAACTTTGGTTTATCCATTAGTTTGGCTAAACATTGACCTTTTATGAGTTTGGTGGGTTTGATTTCTATGTCATATTCCAATATTGTAGCAATCCACTTGCCTCTTTTTCCATCAGGCCCATTGTATGTTAGAATGTGTTTTACAACTACATTTGGAACATAGGCAATGATATGTGAATAAAGAAAATACAATCTAAAGTCTTTGGTGGCCTTTACTAAAGCTAAGGCCTATTTTTCCATTATGGTATACTTTAAAGTGGCATCTCTAAGTGTTTTTCTAAATAAAGCAATTGGCTACTCATAGCCCTGGTCATTTTTCTACAGTAAAACTGCGACAATAGTGTGTTCTGAAGAAAAACAGAAAGTAATGAAATCCTTTTTAAAGTCAGGACTTATAAGGGCTGGTGTTTTTGTTAAGGCTTGTTTAATAGATTCAAATGATTGCTTGGCCTCAACAGTCCATTTAAGTACTAAGTCCTTTTTCAACATATTGTTAAGTTCTCTAATTGTTTCAGCTAGATTTGAGATGAATCTTCTAAGTTAATTATACCTAGAAAATCTTGTAATTATTTAATGTTCCTAGGAGGACTAATGTTTAGAATTGCCTCTATTATGGCTGGGTATATCCTAATTCCATCTTTAGATATAATATGTCCTAATATTTTACCTTCTTCTAATCCAAATAAAGTCTTATTAGGATTTAGAGAGATGCCAAATTTCCTGCATTTAAGAAATACTTGTTTGAGATTGTCCAAATGTTCATAATTAGTCTTCAAAAATAAAGTAATGTCATCTAAATAAATCACTAGGAATTCATGAATTTCCTTTGCAAATGTTATATCCATAGCTCTTTGAAAAGTGGCTCCTGCATTCATTAACCCAAAAGGAATTTTTACATACATAAAAATGCCCCATGGAGTAGTAAAAATAGTTTTGGCTTGGTCTTCTGGTTGGACTAGAATCTGGTTATATCTAGAGAATCTATCTAACAATGAAATTCTAGAAGAACCAAACATCCTCTGTAGAATGTGATCCATCTTAGGGAGAGGGTAGTTTTCTTTTAAGGACACCTTATTTAAATTTCTGAAATCAACACATAATCTAATTTTTCCTGTCTTTTTCCTAGTGGGAACTAGATTAGAAACCCAATCAGAATATTTGATTGGTGCAATTATTTGGGCATCATACATTCTTTTTACCTCTTTCTCTATTAAAGGCATAAAAACTTGATTGATCCTTCTTAGCTTTTGTTTAAAAGGTTTTTGATCCTCTTATATAGTTATTTTATGTTTTATTATGCTAGTGTCATAGGATTTTAAGTCCTCATAACTCCAGGAAAATACATCATGAAATTCCTTAAACAGAGCTATGTATTTTTCTTTTTCTTCCTGAGGTAAGGCTCTTGAAATTTTAATCATCTTAGGTTTTAATTCAGACCCTATATTACATTCCTCAATATCAGATCTTAATGGCTCCATATTAGGTTTTCTTGCAACATCATTAGATTCAAATAGATCTTCTAAAGGGGCTAATCCCTTAGGTAAAAAGTTATCTTTGAGGTTTAAAATATCAGATTCATCATCTGCTAACTCTTCAATTTCTACTTTTTCTAAGTTATCTATTTCTAACTGACTAAATTTAGTAGGTTGAGAAAAATTGAAGTTATTTACATCTATATTATTCAAATCAATCTCATTATATAAGTTCTGATCTATTGTACAGTCTGTGTCTATATTACAACCCTGAATTTCTCCATTGTTCATGAAATGATAAATCTGTTCATCTTGTGAGAAAATTTGACAATATTTAAGATTGTCTAGAACTGTAGGTCTGTGTTTAACTTCTATAGTATATCTAGGATTTTCTTGAAATGGCAGATTTCAGGTACTAGCAAAAGTTGCTAAGAAATGGGCCTGTATGTTCTGTTTTCTTGGTATTGCAGAAAAATCACATTATAGTAATTATTTAATCAAATCTAAAACTGTATCTCTATATCTGCTTAATCTTGGATTATAAACATAATATTCTCCAGTTATATGTTTCACAATTAACTTCGAGTCTTCCATAGTTGACACTCTTTTACCTCCTAAATTCCTAACAATTCGCAGTCCTAAAATAAGAGCTTCATATTCAACCATGTTATTTGTACATTTGAAATTAAGTCTAAAATCATGACCTTCTACATGATTGTTTTCCATATTATGTATCCAAACTCCATCTCTTTCTCCTAATTTATTGAATGAACCATCAAAATCTAGGTGCCATAATGATTCATGAAAGATATTTTCACTGTCTGGTGCTTTTTTTTTTCTCTTTTAGTTCAGTTTTATTTTTAATATCAGTTTCAGAGTTACATAAAATGAATGAATCCATGTCAGTAGGTGTAGTGTAGAGAGGACAATTTATTGTTCTTTCTACACTGCTAACCATATACTTCATCAATGTTTCTCTTTAAACTTTCTTTGGTTGGCCAAAAATTGATATTGTTGCATATGACATATCAAGCTATAGAGATCCCTGTAATTTAGCTCCCCATGAGCGAGATAAGAGCATTTCATACTTTGCAGGAATGTCAGCTACTACAATGTCCATGACTATGCTTTTTGTAGGATATTGAACTAATGTGACACATAAATCTTTAATCAAACCTAAACATTTCACTTTGTTGGAATCAAATGAAAATATATCTTTGTAAGGCCTAGTGATATCTAAATTCAGGGTTTCGATTATTGCTTTTGGCATTAAATTGTGTAAAGCACCTGAATATAGCATTGCATTATGTAAAATCTGATCATGAATAGTTAAGCTAATGTAAAATGGTGGAACTGCCCTATCTTGGTGTTTCCCATTAACATCAGGACCAAATATTAACTCTGGTTGATCATCATTTAGGTTTACTTAATCTTCTCCATCATTCATATTCAAAGTTTCAGTGATAGGTGTTTTGTATAGGTCATGTTTTACCAATTCTGTCAAAGGAATTGGTATTTTTAATTTGGCAATCTCAGCTTGCATATTAAATGGAGCTTTTTATTTTCCTAGCTGAATTATCTCTTCTTTTGTAAGTGTAATTTGGGAAGATTTGTCTTCTTTTTCTACAATTGTTTTCATTTTTTGTTTGTGTTTATGTTGTCTTACTATTTTTCCTTTTCTTTTCAGTAATATTTTGAGAAGCAGTAGATGTTTTTGCATATTTTATATGTTCAGAAGTTGTTTTAGCAGTGGCAGCTTTTGGATCAGCTAATTTTGGATCAACAGTAGTTGTTTTGGTTTCTAAAATTGTTGTTTTAGCAAAAGTAGTTGTCTTTACAACAGAAGAATTTTGTAAATTTTTTGATGTTTGGACAACATCCTCTGTTATGTCAACAATTTTTGGACTAGCTAAAATTTTAAGACTTGAATCTTTTTGGGTTGAACTAGAGTTTTACTTGTTTTCCCTAGGGAGAGTTTGTAGAACTTTAGTAGTGGGAGCCTATATTGTTTTCTTTGTTTGTGTTTAGAAAAATTTCTTGGTAGAAGGTTTTATGTTTTTCTTGCTCTTAAGGTTATATTTCTTATGTACATCATTGATACAAAACTCATAACCTTGTTTGTAATCAAAATACTCACCTGAATCTAATTGCAATTGTCGTAATTCATATAACTCTTGTTCTTCTTGTGTAAGAAAAATAGTGTTATCTTCATTAATACGCATTAGATTTATGGTGTCTTAAACATCATCATTTTGATGAGAACTTTCAGCATAGTTATCTTGGAAATGTGGTCTTATTGTTTGGTTAGGTACTGATTCTCTAGATTTTTCAGTATTAGTATTTTTCCTAAAATTAGGATTCCTAATTTTCTGTTGATTATCCCATTGGGGCTTCCTTTCCATATTATCTAACCTATCCATCACCCTCTCTAGTGTTTTTTCTAATTGATCTATTTTTAAATTTGAGCTAGAAGCTTCTTCTTTTATTGTTACTCTCCTTTCATTTCTTAATCCATCTTTTCTAGCCAACAAATTTGCCTCTACGCTAACAACATTACTTTGCATCTGCTCTAGAGTTTCAGGATTCCTCTCTTTCAATCAATAGAATATTTTTGTATCAAATCCATCAGGGAATTTGAGAAGAACAGAATCTGGAGGAGGCATAAGATTAGCAGGAATTGAATTATAAATGTTGTTATGTCTAGTGTAATAATCTTGGATCTTTTCATTTGGTGCTATTTTTAAGATTTCAAATTCAGATAAGATTTGTAGTGGATTTTTCTTCTTTTCCCATTTATTAATAAATAATCTATGAAAAATGGCTAAATCAGCAATAATACCAAGATTTAAACCTTTAAACCACTTTTTCACCTCACTAGTTAATGTTTGGACAAAGAGTCTCATTTGGACATCAGCATCATCTAGTTCATGAAGTTCAAAATAGTATGGCATCTTATTAACATGTTGTTGGGCAGTGTATTGAGTAGTTGCATCATATTGAGGTATTTTATTTTGATAGTCTTGGGGCATGTCATGTAATTGTGCTGGTAGGACCAAGGGAGCTTATCTTGTAGCCATGGCTTGGATTATGGCTTAGCTAGGAGGTAAATTGGTAGTACTTGGTGAAGAACTAGAAGTACCTGTTGATGTAGTTAAATAACTTGTAGATGAGATTGGAATATAAGAAGATGTACTAGAAAAAGTGGTTGAAAAACTAAAATATGAAGTTTGGAAATATGAAGAGGTGCTTGGGAATGAGAATGATGTATTGGAAAATGCAGAAGGAAAACTAGTGGATGGACTTGAGGTGGTGGAGGATGGGAATAATACTCTCGGTTGGAATGGTTGTTTAGGAACAAATGGATCTATGGAATTAATATTAGTGGAAATAATGGATGATGTGGTGGTAAATAGAGATGAACCTTCAGATTCTATAATGATGGCATCTAAAGGAGTGGTAGAGGGCTTAGGGTTATAAGTTGATAAGGCACTCAATTCAACTGAATGTTGAAAAACAGCTTCATCTATTTCCTTAAGTATAGTAGCATTTATTGCATAAATTTTATCATAAACCTCAAATATCTTTGATTCAGAATCTACTGAAACAATTTCCTACTTAATTTCAAGAGATGAAATAAAATCAGGATATATAACAGTGTTATTTAAATCACTTACTGATTTGTTTATGAATAAATAATGTTCAAAATTTAAATCAAAATCTATGTCTTGTATATTTGATAACTATTTTGGAAAGGAATTTACTCTAAATAAGGAAACTTTATTATCTAAATCCTCTACTTTTTTATTATTTTTTCCAATTCTTTTAGGATTATCTACTATGAAAGCAGGTTGTGGATCTGGATTTGACCTAGTATAGTAGACTCTTTTGGAAGCCATAATTACATTTTTTTCTGAAAATATACTCACAACTTATTAAAACAGTCTTAAGGTGAAAAGATAATGAAAATATTTCCTTTAAGATCTATTTTAAAACTGAGGATTGGTTACTTCCCCAGCGGAGTCGCCAGCATGTTATCACTCTAATAATTCCCAAAGTTGTGAGATTTTTTATTTATATTTTAAATAATATTAGAGGTAACCACAAACCTACTTTTAAGATTTAGAATCTAGCCTTCCTAATGCTCAGATAGGGCTCTCTCTTTAAGATTTAACTTTGTTTTTATGTTTGATTTTAGGCTAGCTATATAGGGAAAATTGGTTTTGGTGTTTTGATTTGGTTTGGTGGGAAAATCACTTAATGAGATGGATAGCTGTGAATCTGTAATCCATTGGGCAGATGGAGTCAATGTGTCAAGCAGGAAGATCAGGATCAAGGTATAAAGACAAATTTTCACAGGGCAAGGTAGTAGAGTCACTTCGGATCTTCAAAGGCTGATGGTGAAATGGTTTTAATCAGGATAAAGAGCAATGAAGGATTCTTTAATCTGGATAAGGGAAGAAGAGGCAGGGGTCAATCGAAATTAGGGAGCAATTAAGGGTTCACTAGTCTGGATATCAGCAGAAAACATTAAAATGAAAACCAATCAATAACAGAGTGTTTTTAACATATTCTGATATAACAATTCCTGATTTCACATTAAAATTTAGAACACATTTATGAATGGATGAAAAACATGAGAAAAATAAAAAATGACATAAGAGAATACTTCACTTCAGTGGGCCAACACATGATTCTAGTAATATGATGCTTTATTCCTTTAAATCCAGTCTTCTGACTTGAGCATGATACAAAAAACCCTTAGGTTTGGACTATTACAGCTATAGAAATATTCATAAACTATCAACACTCAATACTTCAAATGATGAATTATTTATACAAAAAATATTACAAAATATCCTGGAACAATCATAGGAATTTTCTTTGGGAAATAAAATATCTTTTACAAAAAGATAGTGACAATTGCATAACAAACTTGCAAGCTGTCCTATTTATTTAAATAAAATATCTTTCTATTGGTTTTAGGCTGTAGCTGGCTAGTTGAGTTGTCCTTAATGCTGGTAATATGATCTTTAATCAGTTTTGAACCTTATATTTCATCTGATACTCTTTATCCTGATACTCTTTAACTCTGATACACTTTAACCTATTTCTTTTTACTGATTCACTATGTAAAAACCTGTCTTACTGTGTAAAAATAACAACTTTGTTTTTCATCTTCTTTCACTGCAAACTGTCTTTTATAACAAATCTGTGAGCTTCTGCCAAAACTCTACTTTGGTAATTTAATCTTTTTAAGTTTCCTGAAATTCTCATCAGCTTCAGTGTACCTTACAAAAGTTGGCTTGACCACAAAGAGGTGTTTTACCTCATGTTGTAATTAAAACAAGTTTTCAATGTTCTTATGTAACACTTTACCTATGGGAATTCCTTTCCAATCTAACTTGTTCACCTATTCTTTGGAAAAATCCCTTATCTTTTTACTCTAATCTTCTTGCTTCATCAATTTATCATTGATAACAATAATATTTGGTGGACCTTTTTGCCTCAAAGTGTCAAACTTAACCATGAATCTAGTGATGGCTATGTCCATATTTTGACACTTTTCTTCCAACTGTTTCATCAAGTTTTTATTTGACAATACTTTTCTTACTTCAAGAATTGTTTCTGTTTTTTCAGTTATTCCTATCTCATCCAATTCTTGCTTGTTTTTAGTATTGAGAAACTTGATTATTTCCAAGACTTCTTCAGGCTTGGCACCTAGCTCTTCTTTGGTCTTCAATATTTCTTCTTTGGCTGCCTTGAGCAAGTCTTTCTGCTCATAAATCACCTGAATGTATGGTGAAGTATCATTGACTGATTCAATTATATTGGACAATAGTTTATTTTTAATGTATGCCATGGGCTCCTTTAAAGGTCAACTCTGTTTCTACCTTTTTGAGTTGTTCACTTAATCTTTTAGCCTTTTTTTCCTCTGTTTTAGAATTTATTTGTGCTCAAGGTTCTTTATTTGTTCTTTCAATCTGTTTATCTCATTATTTTGTATGGACATGTCCTCCATGGCTTTAATGATTTTTCTGGCCTCATCTGACTATTGAACTACTGAAGTGGAAGATTTAATGGAAAAAATAGTAGAAGAGGTAATTGGCACTGCTGTGGCCAATGGGACTTTTGGTGATAACTCTTTTGCTAGAGTTGAAGGCACTGTTGTTGTCACCATGGGAATGATTTTAGGAGGGAAATTTGCTGTATTTGCAACTTCTTTCTCTTGGAAAAGCTTGTCCATCTCAATTTCCATCTCCTTGATTTGTGTTGTCATATGTAATACGAGACTCATCATCTCATCCTTTTGGTTTGCTTCTTGCACAATATCCTTAGCCTATGGATGCTCTGTAGGAGGTAACTTCAATTTCTTTCTGAGTGCTACAATATCAAAATTTTTCTTCTTTATTAATTCCTCTACAGCTTTCACATTGGAAGGGTCATAACCTACTTCAATAACCAATTCCTATAAAAACTTGATTCTGGTTTCTTTAGCATATGAAGAGGCTTTTTCAACCATAAGTTGATCTCTCATGTTGGTTAAAGCATTATGGAGCTTTTGGATACTCATTTCTTTTGTTGTCATGGTAGAATATAGCATTCTTGAGCTTTTCTTATGAAATTCAATTTGGTCCAAGGGATGAATATCTTGGACTGGTACCTCAAAGTTAACCTTCTTATAATCTACTGTTGTTTTAGGTGTTGGCACTGTAGGTTGAAGAATTGACATTAGCAATTTCTTATTTGTATAATCAAAGGCTGAAAGCAACCTATTTTGATTTCCTGGAGTCTGCTTTAAGTATTGTGAATAGAATTCATTCTTAATATCCTCATTTTTGGACTTGATCTCTTTATATTTTTATTTTATATCCCTATCTTTATCCTCTACATGCTATGATGAAGACACTTCTCCTATTGTTTCTGAATCATCTGTGTGTCAGAAGTAGCAGGTTGCTACTCATTTTCTATTACTGTATGATTCATAGTATCTGTTGGTGTTGCGATATGAACAAAATTCAACCCTTTCTCCACATAAATTATCAACTCGAGGGCGTCAGTTATTTCAAGGCTAATGACAAAGTATATGCAGATACAATCACATGACCTGTTGTAGATCACTGGTTTAAATCCATAATACACAGACCATTGTAACAATAATTAATTAAACTGCAGAAATTAAACGGAATCCACATAAATTAAAAGTAAACTGTAACAGTAGTAGTAAAATCACACTAAATCATAAAACAATGCAAGAAAGAAATACACAGCACCTGATCAGAGGAGTGGGCCCAACTCTCTGACTAGGGCTGCGGTAAACTCAAGAACTACAGAAGAAATAACAAACTGTTGTACTTTCGATTAATGGTAAAAGCGGTATGTTACAAGATCTATATATGAAAGGGCTTAACCCTGAGTCACAGCCTGCAGGCATCTTTATACAAAATTCCTTGGAATCCTCGATTCCCCTCAGCAACCTCATAGTTACAAAAATACATCTTGTTACAACTGCAACCTAGTTTCCCAGAAGGAAACCATAAAAGGCCTGAAATGGCGCTGGTACAAACAATTATGTTACACTATAATAAAAAATAAGGAAAACGCTAGAGATGATGGGTTGTTCCTTGTCTCAGGGCTGCAACACTCCTGTTTTATCCAAATATGAAGAAATATCGGAGTTAATATGTAAAAAGGTAAAACCTCCATGACAAATACTTCAATAATCAAATATCCCATGAAAGATAAGGAAAAGGTTTTTACCTCATACGTTTAAGAGTAATAATAGCATAAAGAAATATAAAGGTAGGGTAAAATGGGAGAGGAAAGTATACAAATATGGTACCCAACATATCCCCCCAACTGGTCTATCTGCATGTCCTCATGCAGCTCGTCGTCTCCTCAGATATGGATTAGACAAACTGTGATCAGCATGAAACTGTGTGAGGTCATATTCTGCAGCCATTTCAATTCCTGATGGCTTATATCCCTCTGTCAAAACAACATCCTTCCACCAGTCTGGATCAACGTTGTGTTGGGGTTCCTGTGTTTTCGCAAGTTTGGAAATACCAAAAGACAAGACAAAATCAAAACCACTTCGGCATCTCAGGATCTAGCCCTCCTGGATCTAGAGAGGGATATCTCTATAATGGTAAATAAATATATATGAGGTAAAGAAATATATTGGTTGTTGGGAAATATGAAAGAAGGGTTCAATATGAGGTAAAGAAATGAGCAAAGAATGAGATTAGGAAATGGGGAGATAATTCAAAGAAAACTCAAGTCCATTGGGCAAATGGAGTCATAAAAGGGTTTACTTGAAATTCAATATACAAGGCTTTCAAATGGGCTAGTCATCTAAATAAAAGGATCTCTAAAGATGATAGTATGGGATGAAATGATAAGGAATGAAGGTGAATGACAAGGAAACCTTCCAAGGTGACAACTTAGGAGCAAGTCTAGGGACAGGGCATGCCTTAACCATCTATGATCAAACTCCTAATGAGGCTAACTCTTCAGAAAATAGAAAAAACTTAAGATTTTGACACAAATTGAAACCTAAGATCAGAGAAAGGATTTTAACTTTAAATGCTTTGACATTGAACTTAAGGGATCTTGGAAAGGTTGACTATTAGAAAATGACCCTAGTGAGATAGAACTGACTCTAATCTTCCAGTTTCCCAATTCTTTCAGATAAAACCCAACAAGAACTTCTAAAAAAAAATTCAGAATTCATACATCAGTAAGCATTAGAAGACCAACAACTATACTGGTTAAGTTGTATTGAATTTGTTCTTAGATTACACAATTAGCAGAAAATATCAAAGATAAGAAGAGTATGAAGCATTAGGGTACTTTATGGTAGCATATCCTAAGCTAGATTACTGATTCTTATCAGAGAAACGAAATATGATGCATAATAGAAGGAAAAACCACAAAATATAGAACACATCACCACTGATTTGGATCAGGATCCAATGAACTTGCTTGTCATATTAAAGAGCAACACCAGTCATATATAACATTGTCCAACAGCTTGAAATCAACTAGAAATCATCTCCCTGCCTATGTTACAACTGATACACAAAACCCTATCTCAAAGAAACAACTTACAATCCACGGTTATCCAAACAACAACAACAACCTTTAAAATGTATTTTTCTTGAGTTCTTATAGCTGAATGAGAGGTAGTAGAAGTAGATAGAACTTTAAATGAAACATTAAAACAGATGAAGAAGAGAGCTCGAGGCCCATTCTACTTTAATATCCCTGCTTTGACTTTCAGTACTCTTTGGATGAAAGAGTGGTCTTCGACAGGTTGATTATAACTTCAGAGGTATGTTTTTTAGTGTACTTTTCAGCTATTTGTACTCTGTAGTACTCTAAGACAAGTAAAACAGTTAAATGACTTTTAGGTCTTCCATGTTGTGTAACTAATGCTCTAGCGATCTTAGGACTACTGTCAGGGTAGTGATCTTCTCAGGAACATTGACGGATAATAAAAAACATTATGGGAACTTGTCCTTTCTTGGGAAAGAAACTTCTGCTGATGTGAGACACTGATAAGGTTTGTTTCATGTGCTTTAGGCCTTATTAGGCCTCCTGTATCATTCATAAGGTCTTCAATCTGTACATTCACCCTTTAAAAACTGGATTATAGCGTTCAATCTTCAATAATGGGCATTTAACCTCTTAAACTGTCACTGATACTCTTTGCGGTTCCTGTTGACTGTCTTTGTCTGTGGATCTGCATTTTTAATGGCGTTGGAGGGTTTGCAACAGAGTTAATAACTCTGATTTGGATACAAATATATGTTTAACACCCCCTCAGGAGTCTTTCCTGCTATCCCTGGTTCTGAAAAAACTTTCCCTGCGCTTTAGATTTTCATTTCTGCGATGATGAGACAGAGAGCGATTTTAATCATATATAACCCTGAAAAACACAAAAAACCTGTTATGAAATCCATGCGGGAGGGAGGATGGATGCTGTGGAGGCCTATGGAAATGGTGGCATAGTGACTGAAATGGTGGATGTAGGTGAAAAAAAGATGAAAATGCTGCGTAATGGTGAAAACATGATCTGATGGAGGTCTGGTGTGCAGATGGTTCTGTACCGTTGGATTAGATCCGATGGAGGCGATCGACGGTCAGGATTCACCGGTGGGGTTGCTAAGACGTGAATTAGGCAGATGAATTAATTTAGTGTAAAACACCGAAGTTTTAATGTTGGGCGAATTAGAAAGGAAAATGAGTAAAATGAATGAAATCAGAGGTGATTTCGCGGTGGGACTAGAAGGGTGGAGGGTGATTGATCATGGACCATTAGATCTTGGGAAGAGATCAACGACGAAGATTAAATTGCATCAGAGAAAGGAAGGGGGCCGAAACTCTGTGGTTTTGATTTTGCAATTACGCTCAGACAGTTGGATAGGTGGGGAGATCAACGGTAGTGATTTGATCGGAGGGGGAGTGATCGAGGGCATAGGGGCGGAGCGCGATTCAATCTAGGTCATTGGTTCTTGTGGATTCAATGACCAGGATTGAATCGAAAGATCGTGAATCGGATGGAGCAAAGGGTGGCACATTAAGATTTTGCGATTGGTGATCATGCGAGGGCCGTCAGATTACAAAGGGAAATCAATGGTCTGCATACAATTGGCGAGGTAATGAAAGGTGTGATGGGTGCGGTGAGACCTAAGCGCTGGCCATTAGATATATATATAGATCAACGGTTGATATCACAGTGGAGGTCAATAGAACGAATGACAATCGCATCGGATAATTTTTAATTAACAAAGGAAAAGCGCTCACAACCAACTTCTGATTGCGATTGGTGCCCGAGGGCTTAATGCCTAGTTCTGGCACCGGTCTTATGCGGAAAAGGGGCTAAGGGTCAGGCCCAAAGGGGCTTAACCCTGTTATAAGTTGAAAAGTGGGTTTTTTAGGCCAAAAACCAAGTTTTGAGGCTAAACAGTGGGTTGTAGTAAAAGGAAAAAGGGGTTTTAAAACCAAATAAAAGGATTCACAAGGTTTTAAAAGGGGAATTTGATGAATTAGATGACTTAGGAAGGGATTTTGAGGGTTTTTAGGGAGATTTTGAGAAGGGAAAAAAGGGGTGAAAATGGAGAATTTGCAGGGATAAAAGGGAGCACATGGAAGATTTTATTGAGCACAATTCTTTCAAAAACAGTGAGGCTTTTCAATGGAAACAGTAGTGAGGGCTATTCAGAGGATACACAACACAAGGAGACTTCAAGAATGATAGTTTTTCAAAGGAAATGTATCTCTTGAAGACTCATAAACAAATTTAGCCACCTATTTGCTATGTCAAAATTTTATAGGTGGCTAACAGTGGCTCCACATGGGGATGGTGTTATAGCATCATTTTTCACCCTCATGTGATTCATGATTGTCTCTATGGCCTTGGGCACCCATTCCCACAGACTTGAACAAAATTCATAAAAAACAGTGTTAAAATTCCCATACGCAGGTATGCCCAGACTTTTCCGCGTGTATACGCGAGTCCACATGTACTTTTCCGCGTATGCCATTATAATCATTAAAAAATATATAAAAATTCCCTATTTTTGGGCTGGGTTGATGCTTACTCCAGTAGTTCAACCACCCCAGTACGTGGCCAACTGTTTCCAACTGATTGAAACTACTTTGAGGGAGTATAAAAGCCCCTCATGTGTATGGCCTAAGGGAGAGAGAAATTTTATAGATATTATACTCTGTTGGAATCCCAATTCAAGTTTGAATTCCCGTGCCTCCTGCACTTTCCCAAATTTTTACAGGAAACCCTTGTTTCCTGGAGATGTTAATCCATTTATATGCCATCTCAAGTGCACAAGTCTTGAAAGTATCTTAGCGAGGCAAGGGCAGGACGGATCCGGACGACGGTCTGTTCGAAGATTGTGAAAGGATTCAGGTGATCTCTCCACTTTTTATTTTTGTACATGCTGTTCGCAATAATGAAGAACCATCTTGTTCCTGAACTTATGTGTTAATATCTATTTGCATATGTGAAAAGATTGATTATTAAGCATTTATTATGGTTTATATAATGTTTCACATGGATTACACTAACGGTTAGGATAAATATATGCTGTACAACTAGGTTTCCGTGCATGTTCTTTCTTGTTTTCCAGGTTAAGGAGGAAGAAGGGTTGCTGGGGGTTTGGACCCCGTGGGATCTACATCGAACGTAGGACTACGGGTGAGTTCTATTATCATTGTTATCTAGTTTTTAGCATTTAAGTGTGGTTGTGTGTGAGTCCTTCTAAATAGCATGCCCTGATCTGTGGAGGTTTTGACCCAACAAACCTCTAGGGTGTTTTTCCCCGAAACAGAAATGGAAACTCCGCTGGGGATCGCATTCTTGTGATTCCCTTGTTGGGTGGTTTCACCTATTTGAAAGGTTTCCAATAGTTTTAACTATTATTTCCAGTCCAATCAACTTTTTCTTAGTTAGACTGAAGACCTGGTTCTTTATCCAGGCTTGATCTTTTTTGTTTTTCATTATTTACCTTTCTATACGCGAGTTTGTCTATACACAGACGCGTATACATGCAGTTTACTTCAAAGGAAGTCGCATATACGTGGGTTTCCTTTGACACAGTCACGTATGCACACTTGTTTCAAAACTGTCAAGTAGCGTATTCCTGGGTAAATTTTGAAATTTTTGATTTCTTGGCTTTTTAGTCTTGTCTGCCTGTGGAGACCTATTCCTGCAGTGTCTTTAGAGTCTTTGGATTGGTTTGGTAGTGGTTATTGGTCTTTTTTCTCTCTTGGTTGAAAACTGGCTTATTAGGCAAATCTTGTTTTTAGTGCTTGCATTTCTGGTTTGAGTACCAAGATCTCTTCCTGGATATTCTTGGCTGTTCTGCTTCATCAGGACAGAGGGCTTCTGCTCATCTACTCTTTCCTACCTTTGTGTCTTGCTTTGCGCTTCGATTTTTGCCTGCTTTTGGTTAGTTTTTTTGAGTTTAGTTGACTAGGTCTTGTCGCAATTTTTGAAGAGTCTTTCTTGGTTCTTTGAAGTTTTTGTTTGCTGCAAGGTTGTACTATTCTTCTAGGCTGAGTTACTGAATTTCTTATCTTCTTTTGCTCATATAAATCTTGCTACTAAAGTAGCCTTATAAGATTTGGAGCGTTTTTTGAAGTTTTGCTGGAAATTCAGAGTTGTTTGGCTTGGAATTTGATAGTTTTCTTGGTCTCTTAGAGCTCTTCCTTTTTATAAAATTCAAAAGCTCAAAAAACATTTTGTTTTGTCATTTGCTTTTGTTTTGCATTTTTGTTTTCGTTTTGTTACATCTTTTGAAGCTTTGTTGAGATTTCTTGCCTTTGGTTTTTGACTTGATTTTGGAAAGGAATTGTCATTGGTTTCTTCCTCTTGTTTCAAGCGATTTTGGTGTCTTTATACTAAGAGTTTCTGATTTTGGGAACTAGCTTTGTGGACAATCAAAAAGTGATAAAACTGAAGGATATTTGGGAAATTTCTCTCTGCTTTAGTAGATTTTGCATCTTAGAATTTGCATGCTCTTAGTTATTTGCATCAGGTGCACTTAAGCATTTAGTCTTTTTCATAGTTTTTGTGAGTGTGAAGTTTGTTATCTGAAAATAATTTTTTTTTTAGTCTCGTAGAACCTTTGTAGAAATTTATTTTCATCGAAAGGAAATTACTGCATTTGCATGTCGTTTGGTTTTTATTAATTTCTTTTCTGCGTCACAAAACACCACGAGTTTCATTTCCGTATCCCTTTGACTTAATATAACAGCTGATTAAAATAAGTGCTATAATTTAAAAACAACTAGCAAGTTTTTATTAAGTGTCATACACCAACTAGCTAGGTTGTAGGGCCTTGGATTAGGTGAGTGGAGAGTTAAATCTCCAAGGCCGCTCAAACAAAAACATAGAAGTTGATTAATTGAGCGAAATCCAACTCTGTTAGGTGGACCGGGAAAGCTCTCCTCCAGAGAGTCAAGTGCGAGGGGAAGTGAAGGCCGAGAAGAAAGATACCCCCTCTCTGATTTGCTGAATCTGACCTCAAGACCGTTCCGCCCGGCTTCTGACACGGATTGGTGCCCATAGTTGCCATTCCTAGGTTCCACATAGGTGAATGCAGGGGGGGATACCCCTGGTACCTGAGGCAGACGTCGTATCACTTCCAGCAGTACTTCTGGGGGGTCCCCTTGCGAATCTTGGGTACTTGTGCCAGCAAAGGCTATTGTTAGGAGGTCGGCGTAACTATTTCTGTCACCTTCGCTAGTAGGCATGGGCCGTAATTATCCCAGAATACTTTCGGGAGGTCCTATTTTTCGCTTTCTTGTATTTTGGTGTCCGGTCCTAATCACCCGGAGCAGAAATACCTGAAGGTTGTTTGCTTGATTATATCTCAGGGATTTTTTGTAGTGAGTGCTCTTTGCTCCTAGCTTTCCTAGCTTTATACTTTTTTGAGTCTAATTAAAATTTGTTAAAGTGGCTGATCAAGCGCCTCGTCGATCGAGGAGAATCCGGGGGTTATCTCCCGAGAGTCCAGAGCCTTCTTCAAGAAGGCGTAGGAGTAATTTAGCAGGTGAGTATCACCCTGTGGCATCTGACGCAGTGGAGAGAGATCCTCCACAAGGGATTGAAGGTTTCGTAGCTGGTTCTGGTGTTGGTTCCGAGAGGAGCGCTCCGCTCACCTCGAGAGTCTTATTTCCGTAGGAAGAAGTACAAGTAGAGGAAGTGTCTCAACCCTTTGAGTCACTTCCATCTCCTCTTCCTCCTGATTATCCATTCGTTGTTGAATACATCAGACCTGAGTCAGAGATACCAGAAGATCCTCCGTATTATTCATACCTTTCGATGGCCACGACTGGGAACGCGGCTTCTGCTGTGAGTGCTGCAGGCATTCAGACTCCTACTTCTGTTGAAGGAGGAGGCACTATTGCTATATCTTCGATTGCTTCTAGTACTGCTGTGTTTGGCTCTAGTTTCACCCAAGCACATGCTTCTCAATCTGGTCCCTTTTGTTTTGGAATGCCCACTAGTGGGATTCCTTCTTTTTCCTTTTCCGCTGCTGCAGCTGCATCTACACCCATGTCTTCCATGGCTAGTGGATCAGCTTCTTTTCAAGGGTTCCCCTTTGGAACTGGGCACATTCCTAGTTCGAATCCTTCTTTAGGGTCCTTTCCATTTACTTCTCAGACCCAGAGTTTCAACCCTTGGTCTGGAGGTCAGAATTCAACTAATTTTACAGGATGGAACCCTGTATTCACTACAGCGGGGGCAGGGAATCAGTTTTACGCTGGTCACCAAGGGAATTCTTCTTTCCCTTCGTCGAGTGCTTATCATACTTTTTCCCCTCTGTCTAATTCCTGGAACCCCTATCAGGGGCTTTCCTCTTCATTTAATACTTTAGGAGGGGGAACTGGTCCGGTCTTTGGTAACTCTGCGTTGGGAGGAGGTTCTTCTCCTTTTTCTACGAGTTCTTTTTGGCAACCTGGTGCCTCATCAAATCCAGGGTATTCTTTTCAGAATGTAGGGAATTCATCCCATCAAGGATGGAATCCTCAGGCTCCACCTCGTTTACCTTTTCTGGCAACGTTAAACTTGCCAGATCTGTCGAAATTGACGAATGATCCGATCCGGTATAGTCCGGGGTGGCCTCCGGTTCCCACCAAACTTCCTTCAGACATTCCAAAGTTTGAAGGCAAGAATGGAGAGGACCCGGCTGACCACATCACCACCTTCCATTTATGGTGTTCGTCTAACTCCCTGATCGATGATTCGATTAGGTTGAGATTGTTTCAACGCACCTTAACTGGAAACGCTGCCAAGTGGTATATTAAGTTAACTAGGGGCAGTTTTGCTACATTTGGAGAGCTGGTTGTTACATTTCTAAATCATTTCCAGTTGCCCGTCCATTATGACGTCGGGACTAAACTCCTAGCTAATTTTAAACAGGACGACGCAACCCACATTTCTGACCATATTCAGGAATGGCGGAGAAGGAAGAGGCTTATTAAAGCTCATATTCCAGGAGAATTCCTTTTGGAATGGTTTCTGAAATCTCTGCAGTCAGACATTTCTAAGGATGTATCCCTGTCTGGGGTATTTTCCGAGGAACAGACCATTTTTAGGGCCCAGCAGCTTGAATTGATATATTCTTAGTCTGGGGTCCTTCATAAATATTTGCCCAATGCTCCTCGCTCCAAATTAGATTTATCCAAAACTAAGCCTGGTCCTCATGGTGATGGACTTATTGGGTCGATCAATAGTGGTGCAGCTAGCCTGCTTACTCAATTGCAGCAATTGTCTTTGCAATCTGCTCCTTCTGGTTAGGCTGTGCCTGCTGAGTCATCGCCTTCCCAATCTTTGTCGGTAAATGTCGTCCAAACTTCTGACCCCAAAGGAAATCAACAATATAAAGGGAAGAAGAAAGGACAGAACAATAAGAAAAAGGGCAAGAATGGGAAGGGTAATGCGAATAAAACCAACGAGCATGTTGGTGAGGGTCCAAAGGATACAAATAAAGTGAAGTTTCCATGCAAGTTATGTACTGGAGACCATCTTACTCACCTTTTCCCTAAAATTCAGGATGCACAGCGCTTGTTAGCTCAGCAGGGTTCTTCCAGTTCCCAGGTTGTGTTGACAAACCCTTTTCCCCAAGGGAAACAGCTAGTTTTTGGCGCGAATCAAAATACTGGGGCTTCCTCTGGGGGCAACCAGAAAGGGGAAATTCCATCAAACATATACATGATGAGTGCTCACGTGGATGTCACTACGAGATCCTGTGATTATGGCGAAGAAGAGTCTTCGAAAGCTAAGGGTGCTCTTGATGCTACTAAGCCGCTTAATATTACCAGGCCTACTGTTGAGCCTATACCTCGGATGCCAAAAGCATCTACCAAGCGTTCGACGATTAATCCAAATGCTAGGGCTGCCCAAAACTACTCTATTGTGGAAGATCTGGCGCAGAGTCCTTGTGCCATGTCGGCTTTAGAGGTGCTCCAGTCTTGTCCAGCTCAGCGCAGTGCTCTGCTCACTACTCTTGGGGCTGTCGATCCAAAGAACTCTCTTATGATTACGTTCGATATGACTAATTTTAAAAAGAGACTCCCCCATCATATGGCTTTTCATATTAAATCATCGTACCGGAAATGAAATATTTTTTAGACGGTCGTTGATGAGGGTGCTTCCACATGTATGATGTCTCTCACATGCTGGAAGGGAATTGGATCTCCCGCAGCTGTTCCATCTGCTACTCTTCTGACTGCGTTTGATGGTCATTCTCACAGACCACATGGTATTGTCCCCGCTTTGCCTATCTGTGTTGGGGGAAAAACTGTAAATATAGAGGTTGAGATAGTTGATGCAAGCTTGGACTACAACCTTCTGTTGGGGAGAAACTGGATTTATGAGATGGATGCTATCGCATCTTCATTGTTTCGGATTATTTGTTTCCCTCACGAAGGGAGGATTGTTACAGTGGACCAACTGGACTGTCCTCCTATAGACCCGAATGCATCTACTGACTCAACTATTCCAAAATTGGATAATACTAAGGCGCCTGTTGAGAATTTAGGGGTTGGAATGTATTCTTCCTTGATGGGTACTTTTGATATTCCACCTCCTACGGTTCATATAAATGCAATTTCATCCTCCAGGGCTCCTCTTCGAAGAGAGTTCTTCAGAACTCATTATTTTTCGGACCCTTGGACCTTGCCTTCCCCTACCGCCACATTAGCGGAAGGTCAAGTGGGTGGAATGGCATTTCCCATGTCTGCAGCTGAGATTTATTATTAGTCTATTGTTGACTTTGCAGACTCCATTCCAGCTCCTCTTTCTTCGGATGAGTTGGATGGAGATGTGGCTCCAGCTTGGACACTTAGTTCTTCTTCTGCCCAGGATTGCCTTGATACCACTCTTCCATCCGAAGAGGCCATCCTGGAAGCTATGATTGGTATAGATAGACCGTGGGATGATTTTCATCATCGGTCTTACTTTTTACCTAATTTAAGCGCAGTTGAAACAAGTTTTCCAAGTCCTCCGTCTCCTGGTCTTGTTCGCCCAGTCTTGAACCCTTTAGCACCAACACAGGTATATGTTGAAGGGAACATGGCTGTGATTTCTCCTACTATCTCGATGAACATTTCCAGGGATCCCAATGTTATTGAGAATGTCTTCATTGGAGCTGAATGTTCCCCTGAAGAAATTCAGATTTACACCGATCTCTTTAAAGAGTATAGGGATGTATTCGCTTGGTCTTATGAGGAAATGCCTGGTATAGATCCATCTATTGTCCAACATGAGATCAAGACTTACGAAAACGCTAAGCCGGTAAGGAAAAAACTTCGTCTGGTTAATCCTAGGAAGGCGACAGCTATCAAAGCTAAGGTGGAGAAGTTGCTTAGGGCTGGATTTATTTATCCTGTTCCTTTGACTGAATGGGTTTCAAATCCTGTTCCCGTGGATAAAAAACAAGGAACAATTCGAGTTTGCATTGATTTCAGAGACCTTAATAAAGCATGTCCGAAAGATAATTACCCCACACCATTTATAGATCAGATTATCGATGAGTGTGTCGGTAATGAGATTTTCTCCTTCATGGACGGTTTCTCCGGATATAATCAGATTACTATCCGTCCTGAAGATCAGCATAAGACTGCCTTTATTTGTCCCTGGGGTACTTTTGCATACACGAAGATGCCTTTTGGTCTTAAAAATGCTGGGGCTACATTTCAGCGGGCCATGTCATATGCCTTCCACGACATCAAAAATATTATCGAGGCGTATTTGGATGATTTAGCTGCTCATTCTCGAAAGAGGATGGATCATCCTGCTCACCTCCGTCAAATATTTGAACGATGTCGTTTCTATAATATTAGGTTGAATCCGAACAAGTGCATTTTCGCGGTTACATCCAGTCGGTTATTGGGATTCATTGTGTCTAGGGAAGGGATTAGGGTAGATCCCTTCAAGGTTGAGGCAATACTTCGGTTGCCTCCCCCGTCCTCTATTCGTCAACTTCAAAGTCTACAAGGAAAGGCTAATTTTCTTCGGAGATTTATCGTAAATTATGCTGAAGTTACCAAGGGATTTATGAGATTGTTGAAGAAAGGAGTTCCATTTCTTTGGGATGACTTCGTTCAATGCTCATTCGATGACTTGAAAAAAGCATTTACCTCTGCTCCTTTATTGAGTCCACCTGATTATAGCAGGGATTTCCTTTTGTATCTCGCAGCAGCAGAATCTATTATTGGTATGGTTCTGGTTCAGGAAGATGATGCTCTTGCAGAGCATGTTATATACTATCTTAGTCGAGGATTGGTAGGTCCTGAGCTCCGGTATACTTCGATAGAAAAGTTAGCTTTAGCAGCTGTTCATGCTGTGCAACGACTCCGGCATTACATTCTTCTACGAAAAACTTATGTTTTGGCAGCAGCCAATCCATTTTAGTTTGTCCTCAGTAGGCGAGTGATTGGGGGAAAATAAAGTAGATGGATTGTGATTTTGCAGGAATTTGATCTTGAGTTTATGTCTGCCAAGTCCAAGAAATCATTGGTTTTCGTGGAATTGATCTCCGAGTTGCCCTGTGGGGAAGAGATAGTCTATGATGAATCCTTCCCGGATGAAAATTTGTTTCTTATCTCTCCACAGGATCCTTGGTATGGAGATATCATTGTGTATCTTCAAACTACGAAGTTTCCCTCTACTTTTTCGAAAGATGAGCGTCGTAAGTTGCGTCACTTGGCTAAGAATTACTTGATTATTGGTGATGCTTTATACTGTCGAGGGGTTGATTCAATCCTAAGACGTTGCTTAACTCTCGAAGAAGCTGAGGCTGTGCTGAATGATTGCCACAGTGGAGCTTGTGGTGGTCATTTATCTGGGCTTGCTACAGCCCAAAAGATCTTGCGTGCTGGGTACTTTTGGCCTTCAATTTTCAAAGATTGTATGGAGTCGGTCAAAAAGTGTCATCCGTGTCAAGTTTATACTTGAAAAATGCGCGCTCATCCAGCTCCTCTTTTTCCAGTCATTACTGTCGGTCCCTTTACAAAGTGGGGTATTGATTATACTACTTGTAACCCACCTTCAGCTAAAGGTCACAAGTACATTATTGTAGCAGTAGACTACTTTACGAAGTGGGTCGAGGCTATGCCTACTTTTGGGAATGATGGTGAGACTGCAGCTCTCTTTCTTTTCAACCAGGTTATTGCTCATTTTGGTATTCCTAGAGAGATTGTCACTGATCATGGTAGTTATTTTCAGAATAGCATGATGGCTGAGTTGGCTCTAAAATTAGGTTTCCGGCAGGAGCATTCATCTCCGTATTATGCTCAAGCCAATGGGAAAGTGGAAGCCGTGAATAAATCCTTGAAGACAATTCTTCAAAGGACAATCGATAAAGCTTGATCCAACTGGCATACCATGCTATATCCTACACTTTGGGCATACAGGATGTCAGTGAAAACTGCAACTGGCTTTACTCCGTTTCAGCTAGTTCATGGGTTGGAATCCGTATTTCCCATTGAATGTGAGATTCCTTCTCTTAAGTTAGCTGTTGAACTTCTTCCTGACACTTCTAGTCTTGAAGAACGTCTCCTTCATCCGGAACATCTCGATGAGCAACATCGAGATGCCGCTACGATGAATGAAGCGCATAAAAACCGAGTCAAAGTTCAGTACGATAAAGTGGTCAAGCCTAGGGTTTTTTCAGAGGGTGACCTTGTTTTGGTCTATGCCCAAGAAAAAGATGCCCTGGGGGCAGGAAAGTTTAAGTCTATGTGATATGGCCCCTTTATCGTTAAAAAATTCCTTAAAAAATGAGCATATACCTTGGTTGATTTTGAAGGAAATGAGTTGCTGAAGCCCAAAAATGGGCTCTATTTGAAAAAGTATTATGCCTAGGCTTCAGCCTGACATTTTTCTTTTGTATATAGTAGTTTTAATTTGTACATATCTGGTTGTTTTTCCATCTTTGATGGGATGGTGATGTTTTTGATCTGCTTTGGCAGGATGTGTTGGATGTTATGAGTCATTTTGGTTTCGCCGATGGTGCTAGTAGACACACCCGGAACTTAGCTTCCGCGGCTTGGGTGCTTCATTATCCATCCGGTCAGCTGTTAGTATCAAGAGGGGTCTGCATTGGTCCTGCTTCCAATAATATAGCAGAATACACTTCAGTTATTTATCTACTCTTGGACGCAATATCTTTGGGTGTTGATTCGTTGGTATTTTTCTTGGACTCTCAGCTGGTGGTATCGCAGTTGAACAATACTTATCGGGTTCGAGATCCTGTTTTACTCTTGTTTTTCTTGAGGGTACGTTTGTTACAAAGATCATTTCAATTTTTAACTTTCATTCATATTCCTCGAGCTGACAATTGGATGGCAGACTCATTAGCTAATCAAGAAATAGATTGGCATATTAATCATTCCATACAACAAAATTTAATCATCAAAAGCATCATACATTTTTATACATTTGTCACATCACATCAAACATCACTGTATATATATCATCAGAGTGTTCAGAAAACTATACAAAATTTGGATCCATAAGTCATACAAAAAATTTGGGCCTATGCCCGATCATGTTCAGTCTCAAAAAATATACAGTCATCTGATACATCATATCTATCTGCTCCTGAGGTCCCTGCCCAAAAGTTATGTTCCTATAGAACACGATCGCGGTGGCAACTCGGTGGAATAACCGTACCCAGTCACGGGGTACTCCTACCACTCGTCTCTGGATGGCTTAAGGCAGATCTTCCACTGCAGCCATAGGTACTTGGTGGGTTAACCCCTCCAAGTTTCTCTGTACAGCCTGGAGGGTTCTGTCTAGATCTATTGTATCCGCCTCGCCTCTGCGACGCTTATGTCGTGGGTAACCCTCAGGTCGAACTGGTCCAATATCTGTTTCATGATCATTTTAAAATTGTAAGTCATTTTGTATCCAATCAAAAACATGTTTGTTTCCCATTTTTTTCATACATATTGAAAAAATTCAAAAAAATTATATAAGTCAAAAAATTGCAAACTTACCAACTGTGCCCCATGCCGCGCCTCGTGGAAGGATAAGGTCTGGATTGCCTCGAAAATCCATCCTGGCATAGGGATAGTCTTCCACAGCGATGATTTGTTCTCCCCACCAAAGGAAGAACTCATCATCCCAGGTGGTTCAGGGAACTTCACTTCCCCCCAATCTCTTCATCAAGTCAGCCCAGCGGGAAATTCTTGGATCTCTCGGGCTGCTGATAGAAGAGATCACTTTGGGTCTCAGCCTAGGAATCTTCTCAAAGAAGAATGTCATCAAGATTGTACCATATCAAAAATGTTTTGTCTTTAATTTTCGGATAGAAGTCAATTGTTGCTTCATGTTCATCAATAGAGCTGTGCACCAATCATATACATGAGTTAAGCATTCCACTACTATACTCATTTGAGTCCTGGATGCCTGGTGTAGGGAAGCAGATCCCGCTACCCTGCCAATGGCAAAAAGGAGGATTTTGCATGTGCAAGTCTCTTAAATCTTTGATAGAAATTTGAGTTCCAACTTTCTTGGAACCCTCTACGCTGTAGACGTGGACGTAATCTTCCATGGTTAGCCCTCCCAAAGGCTTACCATGCAAGTCTACTGGCTCCCCCCTTCAGGAGAGTCCAGTAATAAAATAGATATCTTCCACTTCGATGCGTATGGGCATTTGGTCTATTATGAAGCAGTTTTCTTCCAGTTCCCAATAATTCACAAGAATTTCGAGCAACCGGACGTTACTCTTCATATTCGGCATTTTGAAAAACTTGAGCAATCCACAATTTCAGAGAATATTTAGTGATGCTTGGTCCCGCATGACTTCATTGTCAATGGCACTGTGTTCACGCTCTCTCCAAGATATAGTCATCCTGCAAAAATTCAATAATTCGTTCATTAGCTACGCATTTTTTCATTTTGGGTTGCGCATACGCAACTTTCTTTGTGCACAGTCGCGTATATACGCGACTTGGTCACTATAAAACCGCGTATGCGCAAACCCGTGATTTTTAGCAAATGATTCTACGGTGAAAATTCCTAATTTTTAACTTATGAATGGACAAAATGATTAACAAGGATGAATTAAGAGCTTACATAACAAATTCGGTGAAGTTTGACGGTCGATTGCTCCTATTTTGACGAAAGAGGCTTTTTCTCCAGAGCAATTTTTCCCAAATCAGCAATGTAACAATGAACCAAATATGAGGTAACTTGTGTATTTATGCCCAAAATTGAAATTTTTTTTTGCAAAAATTTGTTATGCTTATTTTTTCAATCTATCTTAAGCTGCATAACCCGGATGCTTGGAAGTGCCCAGATTGGTATATTTTCAGGTACATTTTGACGAACTCAAGATTTTTTCCAGTTTTGATCCATGACTGTTGACCCGTCATGGCAGGTATATGATCTTCACTGGCATATAGGTTAGGGAATCCACTTTCCGTTGCATTTTTCATACTAGCCTCCATTCTGATCACTTGCCATAGGGTCGATCCCATCAGGTCATGAGTATTACACCCATTTCACTTGCCGATTATTTAATCATGACTTGGTGGTAGAGCCTTCCTTTACATGGGCTTCCTAGTTAGTTCCTCGCTATCACTTGTTGCCCATGCTGCGTTTTATGTAGGCTCGGGAGTCCTCTTTAGTCCTGCCATGTCTTATGTGTTGAAGCTTCATTCTTCTTCTTCATCACTATCATTTTTCTGGCTTTTACCCTAGAGGCTCCCTGGTGTCGTTAAGTTGTATTACTGCATTGCATATTGGCTACTTGTTTATCCTGGCCTTTAGCCGGCTTCATTTGGACTCGATGTTTAAGCCAACTTTTGACCTTGACCTTCTGTACAAGTTAACCATTGCATGCACTTAGCTATCACGACTTGACACCTTTTTACCCATGGATGGAACATTCCTCTGAGTATCACTGACCAGTTTTCGCCACCTTGCATTGAGCATAGGATTGTTCCAATCCCAGGAACTAGTGCATCTGCTTTCTTGATACTCATTCTATCCATTGTACCATAGCATTCTTTTATTCTTTTTCAGGCTTATTATATGAAAAAGACAAAAAATCAAATATAACAAAAAGAGCGGGAACGGGATGTATCTTCGTTGTTTTGATGGCAGTACAGAGTCAGTTTGTCGCCCTTGAACAAAGCACATATACTTATATATATTTCCTACAATTGGGATGGTTTTAGTTTTGACCTAGGTTCAGCCTTTGCCTTGTTTCACTTGTCAGTCCTCCCCCGGTTGGTTATCTCTTCCAATCATATGGAGAGTTTGTTTTGCCTCCTGCATAACAGACTTATACAGTGTCACTTTTTACTGCCATGGTCATCACGAGTCATGCTTTTGTTCAAGGGAAGTCTAACCAGAGTCGGCCATTTTGTGGTGTCTCTTGACTCATTATTCAGTCGGCCTTCCCGGTCTTGTCAGTATCTTGTTCTATCACATCAGATGTTTTGGTCTTCTGCTCGTGCTGGTTTAAGAAGGTCTCCATTGACTTCTTGCTGGCGGGTTTGTCTCTTATCGACTACGACACATTGCTCTGAGAGCAAACCTAGAGCCACACCCTGGCCCTGTTTCCATCATTGATAGGTGACCTTGTGCTCAGCATTTGATCATCATTATGGGTCTTTGACTGAGTGGTTTCCCCTGTGTTCGACGTCAGCATACATTATCACACTTGGGATTCGTGCAATACCTTGATTTCCATTTGACCCTATTGGTGGATTTCTCGCCTCTGTGTCAGCTTTCATTATTGGTTGGTTCAGAGGGTTTCTTCCGTGCGCTAGCTTCATCTTGTGCATGTCGAAAACGTACTTCGGTTTGGTTCCGTCACTCTACTTCGTCCGATTCCTTCCAAATATTGGCCTGCAGGTTACACTCGCGCTGGACTGATGTGGGATGCCTTAATGCCTTCCTTCCAGCAGATCTTTTCCCATCGACTCCGACTCATTGCTCTGGGAATAAGATCTAGAGTCTTTTGTCAGTACCTTAGGGTTTGCAGTCATCAGTGGCAGACTCTTCGCTATCGACAGTGGGGATTCATCATTGCCTCCTGATTGGTAGATTCTTTCAAGTGTTCGACTTCAACTCATTCATTCGCACTTGTTAGATTGTAGTGGGGCACCTTGACGCTCATTTTCGTTATTGGTGGGTTGTCTCGCGTTGGTTAACGGTATACATCATTGACCGGTAATCCAACGATTTCTCACATGGTCGACTTCAGCTCATTTATTCCCATTGTGTAGAATTTTGCCATAGTGATCGGTGAAGACCTCGGGTTGCATCAGCATTTCTCGGTTCACTTTTGACAGTCCATTCAGTTTCTGCCAGTGATGTCGTTCACCCTTATATGTTGCAGTGTCAGTACAGCAGCATCCTATATGTTGGCTCCCGAGTTGCGTGATTGTACCATTTATTCCACCTTTTATGATTTGGTACTTGGAGATTCAGTTACTTATATGATTAGACATCCAGTTTCAGCATCATTGATAAGCTTTCTATATGTGATACTTAGACATTGATTCAGACTTGTACTTCCGGGCCATGCTCAGATGATTCATTGTGTACTTCCAGTTCAGCTATACTTGTATACATTTTGGATCTATTATGTACTTTCGATATGAAGTATTTTTGACTGAGCATGGGTATGCCCGCCTTAGCATGAGTTGACTCTCTGTTTTCTTTCATTGGTTTTTGGCAGGTTGAAATCTGGTGAAGTCCTCTCTTGTCCTTGCGAAGTTCTTTCTATGTGCATAATACATTTTGGCCATCATGTACCCCTTATGACCTCATATATTAGGGGCATCTGTTATAGCATCATTTTTCACCCTCATGTGATTCATGATTGTCTCTATGGCCTTGGGCACCCATTCCCACAGACTTGAACAAAATTCATAAAAAACAGTGTTAAAAATCGCATACGCGGGTATGCCCAAACTTTTCCGCGTGTATACGCGAGTCCACATTTACTTTTCCGCGTATGCCATTAAAATCATTAAAAAATATACAAAAATTCCCTATTTTCGGGCTGGGTTGATGGTTACTCTAGTAGTTCAACCACCCCAGTACATGGCCAACTATTTCCAACTGATTGAAACTACTTTGAGGGAGTATAAAAGCCCCTCATGTGTATGGCCTAAGGGGGAGAGAAATTTTATTGATATTATACTATGTTGGAATCCCAATTCAAGTATGAATTCCTGTGCCTCCTGCACTTTCCCAGATTTTTACAGGAAACCCTTGTTTTCAGGAGATGTTAATCCATTTATATGCCATCTCGAGTGCACAAGTCTTGAAAGTATCTTAGCGAGGCAAGGGCGGGACGGATTCGAATGACGGTCTGTTCGAAGATCGTGGAAGGATTCAGGTGATCTCTCCACTTTTTATTTTTGTACATGCTGTTCGCAATAATGAAGAACCATCTTGTTCCTGAACTTATGTGTTAATATCTATTTGCATATGTGAAAAGATTGATTATTAAGCATTTATTATGGTTTATATAATGTTTCACATGGATTACACTAACGTTTAGGAGAAATATATGCTATACAACTAGGTTTCCGTGCATGTTCTTTCTTGTTTTCCAGGTTAAGGAGGAAGAAGGGTTGCTGGGGGTTTGGACCCTGCGGGATCTACATCGAACGTAGGACTACGGGTGAGTTCTACTATTGTTGTTATCTAGTTTTTAGCATTTAAGTGTGGTTGTGTGTGAGTCCTTCTGAATAACATGCCCTGATATGTGGAGGTTTTTACCCAACAAACCTCTAGGGTGTTTTTCCCCGAAACAATCACGGTTGCATCAATCCCATGTGTCAACCCCTCCATGTAGCGCTCCATCTATTATAGGATATCTACTACCTCAAGATCTCGTAGCGCATTCCATCCTACTGCAATAACCTGTATTGGTACCACTTCCCCCTCATGTGGTTGTCCATCTACACAATAGAGATATAAATATCCTATAGGTTGAACTAGTCCAATATCTGCATGAAAACACCAATATTTTAGTCTTTGAAACATTAAAAAACACAAAAAAACTTGTACAAATTTAAAAAACTTAAATGGTTAAAACATTTTACCTAAATAACTTCATTTCTCACCCTTAGGAATCATGAGATCAAGGTCATCACAAAAATACATCCCTGCATAAGGATAATCACCAGTTATCCAAATAAAGTTGCTGAGAAAGTGATCGCCAATGGAGCTGTGTCTCAATAAATATGATGATCTATCCACCTCCTCATCCATGGGATCCTCGTGTTGATAAGATTGAGTGTAATATGATGAGGCTAAAGTAGTGGAATCCTCTTTAGAGAAAAAGAGACTAGAATAGAACCATAACCAAAGTTTTAAAACTTCCCCTCTATTTCTTTAGTCATTTGTTCCTTCATATTGACCAAAACTCCCTCACTCCAGTTAAATACTATTGGCTGTAAGCATTCCACCCCATATTGCATGTACAATATGATTGCTACATGAAGTATTGAGTTGGATGCCAATATCACAATAATGAATAGGATTGTTCTCAAATGTAAATGGTTTAAATCTTTTATACTCATATTTTCATCCCTATTTGGCTAGGATCTAGGTCTACAATAGGTAGCATTATAATATTTCATTGTTTCTCAACCCCTTCTCCCACCTAGGAGAGATATGGGGTCACCTCTCATGGATAAGCCTGTCAAGTAGTAGATGTATTCTACATTTATCTTTAGCAGATGTTACCCAGACCTGAATGCTTGTACCTGAACATCTCATGAATGAATAAGATATTCTAACAATTCCATTTGTTGCCTCATACTAGGAAGCCAAAACAATTTTAGCAATTCACAGTTTTTCAATGCCTAGATGGTAGTAGGATCATTTGTTGCATTCAAATCATGTTCTTTATGTTCTTTTTCTCTCCACATGAATCAAATTTTTTGCTAATGAAGACCTTGAACATAAAAAAGAGATTCATTAGGCTCCTTTTCAAGAAAAAAAAATTGAATTTTTTTAAGGGAAACCAATAAAAAACTTTGATTTTTGCACCCAATGCAATCTAATAGTGCATTTCACCCCTCCCTACAGTGTTAATCCACTTAGATGCAACACATTTTTTTATTATTTGGGCCTGCACTGGTCTTAGGGAGTGTTTTTGGAACCCAAAATCCATCAAAACCTAATTTTTTTTGCATGAAATCACAAAATTGGACCATGAAAAGAAATAGAAGGGTTTTATCTCCTACCTAGAAGTGACGATACTTGAAATGATGGAGGGAAAAGTTCTCAGAATTCTCATTGTTGAATTTATGGCCATTTGTTTCAATTTTTTAGTATTTATGGTGATTTCTTTCATTATTTTATTCATATTTAGTGTTTTAACCTAGACATGATTCATTTTAACTATGAAACATGTATGTTTAATCCTTTTTTTGACGTTCTAAGCGAGTCAAAAACTGATAATGGATTTTATCATGCTTTAAAAACATTAATTTTACCAAAGAGTAGTAAGTACACTTATATATTTTTTGGTCTTTGTAAACCTATGAAAAAGAACCCCCTAGAGACCTCTTTCAGTTCTTTTCAGGCTCCCAAAATACAAAAAGATTGTGGAGCACTTGTCTTTTTAAACTCCTTTAAGTAAATGAAAAGACGTCTACTCAATATAAGTTTAACCCTTTTCCGGATTGAGATAGAATATTTAAGAAAAACGAATATCTTAGTCAAACATGGATAAGAGGTTCTCTTTAGTATTTGTTTCTACCCTTTATTACTCGAGGGAATGTCTACGAAAATGGACATCTAGAGTTTTCTTTTTCACCTCTTTTTCAAAAGCTCTAAATAATAAAAAGATATAAAGTTTTACCTTCGTTGGACTCGTAAGAACATCAAACAATGATGGAATTATCATTCATGACAAGAGCAAACTGCTCCTTCTCTGGGTTCATTAAATATTCTCAGAGGGTTTAATATGAAGGATGAACTTACAGATCAAGCATATGTTATGATCCTCAAGCTTGTTAAAAAATAAAGGGATACTGATTTGTATGGTTGGGGAAATTGGGAAAAGATGGTACTCCATTTTCTAATGGTAGCGAGTTGCTCTTGAACACGACACTCTTCCACTTCATCTCATTGGTTGTTGGGTTGGGTAATTTGCTCTTATTTATGTTCGTCATACATTTTTAGACCCTCCCCTTTGGTTTTGGGTCAATGATATGAACTCCATTTAGTGTCACTGGTGTGTTCAAGAGAATTCATTCATTTGATAGATGCTACAATACTCTTAAGCCCTCGTTTCATGTTTTCCTTCCTTGATCCAGTTATATATTAGCACCATTCTAATCGTTTTGTCTCAATCATGATACCATTTCGTGTCATTTATGGGGGATACATGAAGGCCCTCCTGCGATGGGTCACTTCCTCTCAACATCAGCACATTATCCAAAAAATTTACTTAGAAACACGCTTTGGTACCTTGGTGCTTGAATACATCAATCAAAAGTCTCCTCACTCTTAGGGATAGGTGTACATCATTATAATTTGACCGAAATATTCTGTTTGGTGTTTGAAATCAACTCATTTATTCACACCATATGGATTGTATTGTAGTACCTTGAGATCCATTAACACCATTGGTGGATTCTCTCGCATCTGTTAACAAATTACAACATTGGTTGGTAATCAGATGGTGTCTGCCATGTTAAACCTTAGCTCATTGATTCACATGGTTAGACTCATACATTGGTTGGTCGTGTGAACGAGATAGAAGACCCCAAATCTGGTTTCATCAATTTGGGTTGTGATTACAAGAGTGATACAAATATCATAATGTATGATGGCTATGATAATACAGATAGTCATCTAGTCATGGGTCCACTGGTTTTCATATTTGGATATGTCTTCTGATCAATGTACATGTAATGTTAGGTTCTATGTTGAGTATGGGTATGCCTCCCTCGGAAAATATCTCATTATATAAATGTATTGTAACATATGAATCTTTCCCATTGTTCTTGATCCCAAATTTTCACAAGGTAAAGTACTTCATTCATCAATCATCATTTTTAAATTTTTACTTTAGGGGGGAATATGTTATAGGCCATTTTGTTACATCTAAACAATAGGCCTCTTAATTGGATCAATCAACATCATTTTCCCCCTTTTCATCATCATCACACAAAGCCCTAAGCATGCCTCTTTCATTCCCCAGATTTTTTTCCTGAAACTACATCATTTGCGCTAGTTTTAGGACCAACATCTCTTGACCTCTTTTTGGATTGTTGTTAACACCAAAAAATCGTAAAAGAAAAAGAAATTAGAAAATTTCAAGAAAATAGTACAAATAAATATTTTCCATCAGAAATACATTATGAAGGACAAAAATTTAATTAAATCCTAAGGTTCATTAAAAAATTGGCATATAATGCACTAACAACAAACAAGTTTTGCGCATAGTGTATTTTATCCTTCGATAGCCTCACAGTCATAGGGATGGAGAAAATTCACCATATGGGACCACTTCACACACTTAGTGAAGATTATTCTCTATCAATAACAGTCAAGGAAAACCGAATTTGAACCACCTTAAAGAGTTATGAAACATTCAAAGGAATCTCCTATCCTACTCTTGAGTCACTATCAATCATGGGCCAAGAGAGGGAAGGGAGTTCAAAACATTTCTATATAAACTATACACGGGAAGAGAAAAAAGAGACACATTGTTATGTTGTCCAAGTTTCTACCATAGAAACATAAAATTTCAAGTGTTGAAGCAAGAGGATTGAAGACGGTAGCACGTTGGCCATCCAACGTCCTTGTGAAGAAGATAAATCCACCATTTGAGAGTTTTCACATTCCTTTTGAGAGATGGAGGAGATACTTGCAAGGAAACCAATGAAAGGGACCCTCTTGCCTTGAGTATTTGAGCTCCATATATCAAAGGACTCACTACAAGTGTGTTAGCATTGTATTCTTCTTACTACCAAAAACCAATAAAGGGAGTTTTCTCCATTATTTGTATTGGTTTCTTGCTCCATTTGAGCATTATTTTCTTGTGTTTTTATGTTTAAGTTCATGTTATTGTATGCATTACTTACCTTATGAGTTTTTTTTACATTGTTTTTGAGTCTATACATTAACAACACCATAATATTCTCTGTGATATTTTCAAGAAGAAACCTAATGCTAAAGAGGTGTCTTTTGGCACACTTGTGTGACAAAAACAATACCACAATTGTGTTCACCCACAATTTTCTCGATTATGGCCTACATTGATCACCTACAAGTTTCTCCACTTTGCACCTACGTTGGTTCTAGAAATTATTAAAAAAGAGAGAGAATCTAGAACCATCCATTTTGAGAAGCTTCTAGGATATGTTGTAACCATTTACCTCATATAAAATTCTCAGATCCTATCCTATCCTACACTGGAGTTTCCATCACTTATCCTTATATTTCATCCTCCAATCAAGGGTGGAACTCAATCTCTAGATTCGTAAAAGGGTAAGAATTCCCAACTTACCTCACTCCTCTATATATTTACAACCTTATATATGCAAGGGGTTGGATTTTGGAGAGTGATTCTACCCTTATTCCGCTACTGTGAGAGATACATAATTTCACGCATTTAGGGTGATTGGAGGTGCACTTTGTGACATGTAAAGGGCAAGTCATCTCAGAGGAGCTCTTCTACAAGATCAACACTTATTTTTGGTTGTAACACACTCCATTTATATTAATGAAAAGAGTTGTTTTCTCCCTATATATGATGTTTTTGTTTCATGTATTTTAATACCATGTTGATCTATTGAATAATTTGTTTAGATGATGTTTCATAGATCCCGTAGTTCTTGGCTTATGGTTTGACTATGAGGGTTATAATTTTGGAAATCAGAGCTAGGATTGGAGCATTTAAGAAAAAGAAGGAGAGAAGCATCTGATGGATTTTAGGTAGGCTTCATCCCGTCCACATCCCGTCATCTATTTACTTCAAGGAAAACATAGGGTTCCTTGTCTCTTTTTTGTTATAGGTTAGACCACCAAACCTAGGGGAGATACTTCTATTCGTAGTCATAAATACTGCACAACAAAGCAACTTCAACAAGAATAATTGTAGGTAATAGGTTGCATGTATGATTTCCTAGCTATTTTTGGCATGTGTGTATTTGGATCATTTTTTATTAGTGGCATACGTTTTTCTGGGTTTTGATAGTGGTTTTACCCTCGCCTTTCCATTTCTAGATATCCATGGGGTGATGGGATTCATTCTTGGTTGAGCTTTGTATTGTCATAGGGTTTTGGATATGGGTGACGTGGTCTTAGGAAAATACCAATGGTTGGGGGTGGAGATAGATTTCTATGAGAAGCCCTCAATAGGTGGGTGGAGACAGGAAAAATCATCAAGGGATGTTGAAGGAATATTGAAGCATCCAATATTGGTTTGGTTTTGTGATCTCATCACCACTTTAGGTGATATCACGGTAGTGTATGGGTGGAGGTGGTTGAACCAATGGATTCCCTTGGTTGTTTATATATTGCTTTATCCCATGAGATGCCACAATCATGCTTGGAATATCGTACATGGGTGATTTGATGAAAGAGATATTTGGTTCAACCTAATCTATGGTTAAGTGGTATGTGGAAGTCCCTGAATTGGTTGGATTTTCATATGTCAATAAAATTTAAGTGTATATTGTATTTCATGAGTAAATATACTTGATATTATGTTGTTTTAATGGTTTTTCTATCACTGTTATTATTCTGGTTATATGTTTTTTATAAGCATGGTTTTATGACAGATTCAAGTTATGGATATTATCATGTCTTTACTTATAAATGAATGGTTAATGAATGCATGACCTAATATTTTTTATTGAAACTATTATGAGAGGGAATTAGTCCTTCTTGGTAAACGTCAAATAAGTTTCAAATATCTATGTTTAAATATGTGTTCATGAACCGTAGATCTCATGTTCTCAATGTGTTTGACAGAATGATTATCTTGGATAGAATAGATTATGTTTATTCATTGTCTAAGTTTTCTGTTAAAATATTTTTCTGTGTGTCATTCATCATTCTGGAAAGTCTCATCAAGTTCTGGGAAGTGGTATGGTGACTAGCCCTAAAAACGTGTCTTACATATCACATTCATTGACAAATAACTAGTTAAAAAATACTGCGATCACCCCTTGCAGGATCATGCATGCGACTGCAGGGTTAAAGTTAAATTTATGTTGTGTTATCCGGACATCTTAGAGTAAACATTAGTTAAAACGCATGTTAAATCAGGGTTTTTGGCACTTGAAAGGGTGGTTTTGCCGTTGGGGGTCCTGTAGCACCTGAGGGAGTTAGTAAAGTCCTTGTTTGTCAACTTCATTTCCTTATGGTGACCTAGGATGTTGAATAATGTCATAGTAGCCCTCAGCTCATGTTTACCCTAGGAAAGTTGGTGAAAGTGGAAAGATATGAGAGGTGGTGTTTCAATTGGCTGAAAGAAAAAAGAATTGGTTTAGCCTAATCTATGGTCACATGGTACATGGAAGTCCCTGAATTAGTTGGAATTTTTATACATTATTATGTGTTGATTCTTATTTTGATTAATGGGCACACATTGTAATTATATATATGATTATATGAATAGTTTTTCATGATCCTATTTCGGTTAAATGTTGGGTACATGCATTGTGTAATTCTCATTATATGATGTGCTCTAATTATGGATCCATTACATGGTTTGATAGACTCCTATTTACCTTCAATTAATGAGTGAGCTAATTTTTGATGTTCCAACTAGTAAGAGATGGTATCAAGCCTTCTTGATGATTTTTCGATGATCTTAATGAAATATTTAATAGATATACATTCATGATCTACATGTGATATGCTTACAAAATATTTTTAAAAATGATTATCAAATGTATTTGGAATTTTTGAGTAGGAATTAAGTCAAGAACAATTCAAGAAGACTGCTACAAAAAGTTGTGGAAGTTCTAGGAAGTTGGCCTATAGGCTAGTGTTATATGGAATAAATCCTCTTGCAGACAAAAGTGATCTCCCTAGATCCCTAAGGAAAACTAGAAAAAAAATACAATTTAATAACTTTTTCCCTAAGCCTACTTTGTTTTAATCATAAATAAAAGAGAAAGAGAATGGAACCCTAACTATTTGTGAAATTCTTAATGGAGATCCCTCCTTTGTCCCGATGTAGGTCCTCAATGCTGGAAAATAACTGCAATAAAAAATGTAAAAGAAATAAAAGGCATATGCAATATAATAATTGAAACAAGCTCAATCTATTGATCAAGGATATTATAAATTGATATAATATTAATGAATAAAAAAAGGAACATAAATCATTAATCATTTTAGTAAGACAATAAAATGATAATAAATATTCATTTGTATTATTTCAAGGATAAAGAAGAGACTTACAACCTCTGCATTGATGTCGTAAGGTTCCTCCTAAATGCCTCCAACCCTCTCCTTGGATGATAAGCTTCCAAAAATAAATTCAACAACATAATTATAATTTTGTGAACTCCCTAAACCTTCTAACTTGCAGTCGATTTATAGCCCAAGAAGAGGAGGTTTCATATCCATAAGAGAAGGATGAGATCCACTAGTAGTGGGATTATGGTTTCTTGATGAAAGGGAATTAGCTGTATCATGTGAGGGGTAAGGCTTGAATAGATATGACCTAGAAGTTCTCAGTTGGGATATATTCACCCAACAAGGCTTCTAAAATTCATTTTTTATTTTTATTTTCATTGATTTATTTGTGTGCTCTATAGTGGAAGACAAAGCACAATTTTGCGTAGGTTTTAATGGTAGATGTCGTGAATGCAAAGAAAATAACAACTAAAAGTGCGTAGGTCATATCAAATAGATTAGAAGGCCTTGTTACACAAAATTCATTTTTTATTCAATGGTTTTAGGTTATTGAATTGAAAGGGAGTGCTTTCAAACATGTTTATGGATGGAAAGAGATCCATTTTAACAGTGAAGTGTCATGGTGAAAAAATGACATGTAACAACTAGCCTTGAAAATGCAGAACATGGTTTCTAGATGTGGTCTGTTAACTTAGAAATTTCGGCCATAGCCACATGAAATATGGTTTGCGTGTGTGGTTGCAGCCTTATAACTGCATGCACAGGTATGCATGCATGTGACTGGGCTGTGAAGTGAGTGAAAAAGGAAGTTCCAATCCAATAAAATATTATCAGTTGAAGTTGCTAGACATCTTAGTGAACTAGTATTCCTATTAGGTTACATTAAAGTTGAGGATGTTATACCCCACTTCCATAACAAGAACTTGGTTGTTGAGTGAGGCATAGTAACTCTTAACTCATGTTTAGATTACAGAGCTTGTAAAAGTTGGTAAATGTGGAGTGGGGTGTTACACTATTATATTAATGTTATGTTAGAAACATTATTATTATTATTATTATTATTATTATTATTCATATCCTTAAGGTAACAACATATAAGTAATGAAATTAATATTAACAATAATAATACAATTATTATTATTATTTATATTAATGTTATTAATAGAAATAATATTTCTTAGTATCTAAATGTTTCAAAAGTTAATTTTTAATATCAGTTTTATAAATTCATTATAATATAACTTTGATATTACTTTTAGTTTGTCTCATTAGAAATATAATTTTAATAATTTTAAATTTCCTTGCAATACATAACGAACATGTAACAACATCACAACATGTTAAATAAAAAATCATGTGACAATGTGATAAAAAAATAAAAAATGTTCTAACATGATAAATAATAAACTTCATTTCAACATGACAAATATTAAACATCATCATAATGTAATGAACAACAAACACCACTGCAATGTGACGAGCAACAACAAACATCACAATGTGATGAAAAATATACATCATCAAAATTTGACTTAAAATATGAATTTAATAACTATAAAGTTGGTAATACTATGATGAACAATAAACACAATCGTAATGTGAAAAATAATATCCATCATGACAACGTGAAAAAAATAAACATATTTTCCATGTGACAAACAATGACCAATGTGACAATGTCACAAATAATGTTATAATATTAGGAATAATTAATATTTTCGCAATGTGATTACAAATAAACATCATCACAATGTGACCAAAATAAATATTATTGCAATGTGCCAAACAATATATGGCATATGCTAATGGTGTATGAATTTTACTATGGTTTGATGATAGTTGATATACATTAACATAGTCATCATTGTCAAACATGTTTAGACATGGTCAATGGTATTCAACATGGTTAGACATGGAAATAAATTTTCAATATCACAATGGTCAATCATGGTCATTCATTGTGACATGGTTGACCATAGTCGACATCATCACATAGTCAACATTGTTAGCCATAGTCATCACATTCAACACAGTAAACCATTATCAACATATTCTACATATAAAACATGATCAGCCATTATAAACCATATAGAACCTACTCAAACTTATTTAACCATAATTGGAAGAAATAAAAAATATTCAACCATGGAAACTATAATAAACCATGGACACCATGATCATCCATGAACATCCATGGTTATCAAGTATAGTTAACATGGTCAACCATAGTCATCTATTGTTAAAATTTCTAACCATGATCAACCATGTTCGCCCGTAGTCAATCATGCTTTACAAGCTAATATGTGTTCAAAAAATCTAAACATGGTTAAACTTGGACAAGAATTTCAACCATAGTTTACCAAATCATTAATGGCCCACCACGATTAACATGGTCATTAGTGGTCAACCATAATTGATCATTATCAATCCTTGTCATCAATTTCCTACCATGGTTACCTATGGTTAACTGTCATCAACCTTGATCAACTATGCTCAATATTTATTAATCTTGATAAGCTATGCTCAATCATCATCAACCTTATCAACCATGGTCAACCATCATCTACCATTTTCAACCGCGATTGGCCCTCTTCAACTGTATTCAAACATGGTCACCCATAGTTAACACTGACCAATATTAGTAAACATTACTTAGTCATATTTTGAACATAGATAACCTTAGTTAACCATAGTCAAACATAGTCAAATACAATAAACCTTATTTAGCAATACTCAACCATCGTACAACATAGAAAATTTGAGAAATCATTGCAAGTTAAGGTCAAATATGGTCAATCCATTTTCAATAATGTTCTCCATGGTCAACATAATTAATATTGGTAATCCATGTGCAACATGGTTTCACATGGTAAACCATAGTCAACATTGGCATCATGGTTAACCATGGTACACCATAGTCATCTATAAAAAAGGATTGACAAAACTAATAAAATATGTACACCCATAATCAGACATATGTTTAACATAATCAAACAGGTTTAGATGAAATCAAATATGCTAAAAAATGATTCAAAAACCTCATCCATGGTCATACATGGTCAGAAATTTTCACTCATTTTCATTCATATTCAGCCATATACAACCTCAACTATCTATAGTCAACCATGGTAAACATACATCAACCATTATTAACCATAATCATTTGTAAACCATAGTCAACTTGAAACAACCCATGATCTACTAGCTTTTGGTGACCAACAATGGTCAACTATGGGAAGGATAGTAGAACATGGTCAACCAAGGTCTCTATGGTTGAATATGGTCAACCATTATCAATGAGGAAAACCATAATCTATCATAGAAAAATATGGTCATCCATCACCAAATATCGAAAACCATGTTCACCCATGGTTAACATCATCGAACCATGGTCATCATACCCAACCATACTTAGCCATGGTCAACCATCATTGATGTTGATTTGGTCTTCCCAATGCCACTACTTAACTAATTATTCTTTAATTTCAATAGTAAGTAGAATCCTCATAATCAAAATATAAATCAAACCTTAAAAAAATCATTTTTAATTAATCATTCAACAAATTTTCCAACTTGTCCTATATATTCACGAGGTTGGAGGTCAGAAATTAATAAAATAACATTATAATTATCGAATGGGTCAGGGGCGACTAACCACAGTCTAGATAAAGGTCGGTCTGATATACAAAATTTCAAAATAATAAAGCCCAACTATAGGTTGTGGTAGACTTGCTTGGGTAAAAATTCTAAGTAATACTCTAATTGTGATTTATCCGGCTTACTCGGGGGTCAGGTCTCAAATTGATTCTACAAATTTGTACTTAAATTATGTCTAACAACTAATTTCACCTCAAATTTTGTTTCACTTCTTAGAACATAAATAAATTCCTCTGAATTTGCAAGTATTTTGTGTAACAATTTACAATTTCATTCAACACAATACCAACTGTAATGCAAAGGGAATTGAGTTGTAGGAAAGAAAGGAAGAATGTGATGGTCTTCGTTGGCTCTGAACCGAACTTAATAGTGAATACATGGATGTAGCAACCCTATTGCATCCATGAATGAAACTTAATAAAAGATTTAAAACAAATAAATATATCTTAAATGTGGAAATAAAAATAAATTAAATATTGCACAAATAACAATCCAACAAAAGGAAAAAGATTTATAACTAAATTAACATCTTTCTTTAAAGAATACATAGAAAATTACACTAGTCTGAACTCATGCTCTTAGAATCATATGAACCATTTGAAATCCTTCTCTGAGCTATAAAATTTACTTCCACTATTCATATTTGAGGAGATATGAATAGTGGAAGTAGAAGTTCCTCAATGCTCCTAGAATTGTGCACCAAATAGGACTATGTTGGTTATTTTGTTATAACCTTTCATCTATGAAATTTAAGAAGTTGAAACCATAGTGAGGGAGACTCCCACTGATCATATGCTTCAGTTACCATAACTTGTACTACAATAGTTTAGGATATATTCATTGAATCATTCACTATATTAGTTGCATGAATTTTTTTTGATGAAATGCTTAAACAATTCAATGATCCATTCCATGAAAAAATGTTTGATAAAATGCTCCAATGATTATGTTGTTTTGTGGGTAGGTTAGTATTTTAGTATGATAATATGGATATATCTGATCTATGCCTATTTCATGCAAATAATTGGACCATTTGCATGCAAGGAATTTGAAAGGTTGCATGTAAGTAATTTGAAAATTTTCATGTAAGGTAATGGAAAATTGACATGATTATGTGGCATGTTTTCAATTAGTATGTAACAAGTGGAATAAGTGAATGTTTTCTTATTTGATATCATATAAAATGTATGAGAAATGAAAATCAAGTTTTGGTAAGTATGGTTAAATCTAGTACAACTTTAGAGATCCCATTTCCATAATTGGACATTGGATATCAGGCCATTATGGTATTTGTCTCCTTCAACCTTAGTGTGGACCATGGATAATAAAAGGGTGTGTTATATTCTGTTTGAATTCTTGATTAAGTGCATGGTATGAGTATGTGATTGTAATACTATATGGAAAAATGATCTTGTTTTAAGACAGTTGTACTAACACAATATGTGTTGTGAAAGTTAATATACAGTTGAGTGTGAGTGGGTTCTAGTTGTATCAATATGACTAATGACTATGAGTTGATTGTAGACTATGGCATGGATATTAGTATTGGTAAATTCTGATTTCAAATTAATAGACATGATGTCATGATATTTGGAACATGTGACAAACAAGTGTGAATAGCTGTAGGGAAACATGTTTGTTATTAGCATGAAAGGTAATAATTGAATTGTTTATATAACTAACATCTTGGTGAATTTGATAGCACATAATAATTCTCAATTGTATCAAGGTAGAAAGGTAAAATAAAGGAATTGGGTGAGAATTTATTTCGACATGTTTGGAAACCACAATTCCAGATGAATGAGTGCTTTGCATGAATACAATTTTTTTCTTAACCTTAATTTTGACTGATTTTGTGTGGATATGTGTTATATTCATGAACATTCATTTTACAGGTTATTATATTAATGTTGATATTTGAGATAAAATTATAAGTTATAACATTGGGAATACATGAATAAAATCATGAGCTAATGTTGCATAATGCATGGAATCACATAGAAAAATTGTTGGGAAAAATACTGAGAGGGGGGGGGGGGGGTGAATCAGTATTTACTGCATATTCAAAAATTTTACTTTTTCTTGCTTCTAAAACACATACGCTACTTTCTTGATACAGACTCGCGTATATACGCGGATACCCTTTATGAAACTCGCGTATACACAGATATCTAATTATGTCATTAAATCTTCACTTATATCTTTCCAACATTCATTCATCAGATGTTTAATAAACAGTAAGTATGTGTAGTAAGAACAGAATCAACCATCACACAAAGCATCACACATGAACACCAGGATTTTTAGGTGGAAACCCAAGTCGGGATAAAACCAACGCTGCAGTTGCTCAGCCTTCAATATTTTATTATAGAGAAAACATCTTACAACATATGTGTTGGCGCAGACTCCTACCAGCACGCATGCACGCACCTACGCTCGTTTACCAGCCTCTCCTGGAAGGGAGCTCCAACCCCCTGACTCGTTTACCAGCCTCTCCTGGAAGGGAGCTACGACCCCCTGACTCGTTTACCAGCCACTCCTGGAAGGGAGCTACGACTTCGATCTCGTCCCGCTTACCCGCCACTCCGGAAGGGAGCTACAACCCCTGACTGAAGGCTACAACCCTTAGCACCTCTATGGACCACGTTTCATCAATTTTCACACTGGATCCAAAGCTTCCTCTAGGACACCACTTGCAGGCCACGTTTCATCATATTTTCAGACTGGACCCTTTCCATACTTTTTAAGCACAATCAACCATGAAACAGATACATATAACTCACTGACAGATATCAGTAAACCAGCAGAACAAATCAGACATTTCTTACCACAGACTTCAGCAAACCCTAGTTTGCATACGCGCTTTCCTTTCACTGATGTCGCGTATATACGTACTCTCGTTCAAATAAACCAGCATATACTTCTGTATAAATTACAAAGCCAATTTCATTGCGCATACGCGCTTTTTCTTCAGCGAAGCCGCGTATATACGCACTTCCTCTTCAACAAACTAGCGTATAGATCTTCAACCATTATAGAGCAGCATACTTCTTCAGATCAGATATTCAGTTCAGATTTACCCTTATACTTCAGACAGATGTTCGCCTCATCTCAGATCTAAGCCTTCCATAAATAGATCTAGCAGATACAAGTACATTCCAGATCTAGATATCCCGCTTCATCATTTCTTCATTAGAGCACCATAGATTCAGATCTATCATCAAACCTTTACCCTTTCCATACAGATATACTTCACAGAGAAGTATTCATTCAAGCTCAGACATCTTGCTCCCACACTCATGATTTGCACAATGAATTTCTTCTCTTTATATAGGTTTACCCTTTCTCAATACCATGAGCCCCTTTTTCAATACCATGAGCCAAAACAATACCATGAGCCCAAAACTACATTACTTCCGATGGTATTCCTGGACGGGGTCATTTAGACGAATCATTGCCCAATACAATGGGTCAATACCATGGTGGTTACCCCTAGTTTTGCACTTTAAGAGCACTTTTACCCATACGCGACTTGGCACGTTCTTTTCCGCGTGCATACGCGACTTCCCCTAGACAGATCTGCGTATTCCTTGAAACATACTCTTTTCATCATATATTTAGCACATGCTGAATTTCTTTCTTCATTGACTTCTGTACTCACTGTAGATACATCAGTTTTAGCTCATCAAGACATATTCTATCAAACACAACTTCATCCAGTAAGTTGCCATTATCTTCATCAAGAGGGTTGCCTTTCAAGGACAACATTCATCATCATATTGCTAACAAACATCATTTACCAAGTCCATCACGTCAAGAATAACTTCATCAGGTGGATTGCCATCAAGGACAACACATGTCAACAGTCGTATGTCTTCATCTTCATTCAGTGGGTTGCCATCAAGGACAACACTCTGCATCATATTGCCAACAATCTCCCCCTTTGGACTTGATGGCAACCACGATGGTGTTTGGTTACCACAATAGATAGGTACATTAAGAATACAATGACACCATGTCACTCTCTCCATTTTTGACACCATTCAAATACCATGTCACTCTCCCCCTTTGACATCAAGGGCAAAGGGCGAATCAAAAACCAACATACTCTCCCCCTTTTCTCCTCATGTGGAAGAAGCATTCTGCAGATCTGATGTATACTGAAGTGACCAAGCTCCCCCTGAGTTCATGCTGAATCTTCAAACAAATTTTCCAATGAAGTACATGACTCTATGAACTTCCTATCACCAAAGACTCATACTTACATCAAATATCCAACCAAGTGGATTTACATATGAGACTCAAGTACCCAACCAAGTGGGTTTACACATTTCAACTCAACTACCCAACCAAGTGGGTTTACAAAATTTGACTCAGCTACCCAACCAAGTGGGTTTACAAATTTGACAAGTCCTTACATGACTGAATATTACAATTTTACATCATGGGTCTCAACATGACCTTTTCATCAAAAATACAAATATGACTTTTCATAACCAATACCAAAAAGACCTCAAGAGAGATCATATATCAGAACCACCATAATGCCAACAATGCATTATACTCAGCAAGACTAATGCTCCCCCTGAATCTGTGCATCCAAGCATCCTTTCCATATGACTAAGGCTCCCCCTTAGTTAGTGCATCCTGAACACTTTCACTAACAAATCATCAAGGCATCTTTACCAAAACATTAGAAATAGAATTATGAGAACTGGAACACCACCAGAGATATCAAACAATATCAGAGATACCAATCAGCACTGTAGCTGTGCTGAAGAGAGCTGACTCCAAGCAAAAAATTGTCAGCAATCAGACATACGCGGTTTTCTGTGCATGAACTCGCGTATATACGCGACTGTGTTTCAGGAAACCCGCGTATCCAATACCATCTTCTATATTTTAACCAGATCTGATCCTCTTGTGAGAAAAGACAGTGTTCAGCTTCTTTCTGGGATATTTGAATGCTTCCCTGGACTACAGATAGATAGAACAGTGTAGTTGTGTCTTCAAGCATCATCCAACGGTTGTAGCATAAGCACATTAGTAACCAAGCCTTCATATTCTTTGCAGCATCAATACAATCTTTCCAAGAGAGATTATCATACCAGAACAACATCTTCAAATATGTGTCAATCATCCATGTGGTCCAATATCACCATGATCTTTAAGATTTAACATGAAGTAACATATGTAGGCAAAAGATCTCAACCATAGTAACAAACTCTGCATGATCTATTCTAATCTCTGAATCATAAGACTTCCAATTCATCCATGTGTGAGCACAAAAGATACTTTTCAGCAAACAAGGTTCAAAATCTCATCATCATTTAAGCATGAGTATCACAATAACCAAATGATAAGCAGTCATAGTGCCAACAATGCAATCATTAGTATTCAACCTGCTGCTCCCCCTGAACCAGTGCTCCTCCTTAACTTGTGCAACCTGAATACGTTCATCAGCAAGTCATCAACAACAATCTCTGCATGAACTGTCCTTATCTCCGAATTATAAGACTTTCATCTCAGCAACAAAAACTCTTCACCAACAAGCAAACAGGACTCATCCATAATCTTCAACATAAGAAACCATGTATCATATCATCATTATTTAGAACTGAGAAACTAAGCTGATACAGAGTCAATAATACAGTTATTAACAATCAGATCGATGCTCCCCCTGAAACTCTGCTCCAGATCTTCAGCTATCATATAAATTCTCTTATCATCAATGCATACGCGACTATGTCTGCTGGAACTCACGTGTATACACGACTTTTCTTAATTTAACCCGCGTATGGAAAGTGAAGCATAGAAATTTTTCACACTCCTTTATCTCCCCCTGAACTTGTACTTCCTGTACCTGTCTTCTTCATACCAGATGCTCTGTCAGAAATACATGTAATCAGAAAAATCAAATCAACCATGAGAGTCATCATACATTGCTCCCCCCTGTGACGATACATTACTAAATCTCATAATGTATCCCACATCGTTCCTGCAGTCAATCAGAGAAGTAAGCTTCAGAAGCGGATGATTGCAGTAGAGTCAGAATTCCCTACGTTTCTGATCGGTCTTCCATCTTTTTCCAGATTTGTTTGAACTTTCTATTTGTGTGCTGGAAGGTATCCAATTTCTCATATCTGTTCAACCTGCATTCCTTTTCTACATGTTCATACTTGTTACAAGAATAACATCTCATGTGTCCAGAGAAATAAGCATAAGAATCATAATGAGTATTTCTAATCTTCCTCCTTTTACAATCAGCTTCTTTATGTCCATACTTGTTACACGAAAAACAATATCCCTTGAAGAAACCGGAGTACCTTTCTATGTAGGATCTGTTAGTTTGTGGCTAAAATGATCTGCTCCTGCAATTTGCTGCATCATGCCCATAATTATGACATTTAAAGCATTCAACATTATTGACTGATTTCCTTTGAGATTTCATCATTGATGGTTGACCTTTTGTCTCTTTCAACGCTTCAGGTTTTGTATTGACATCCTCTGAGGTTTTTGCACTTCCTTGTGAGCTAGATTCTCCTTTAACAGTTTCATGGAAACCAAGACCAAGTTTGATAGCGGGAGACCTTTGATTACTCAGAATATTGTCCAAAATATTAGTACTATCTTGAAACCTCAAAAGTTTAACCTTTTCTTCTAATTTACCTTTGAGAATGTTTACCTCAACCTCCAAGGTTTGACATTGCTTTGTCATGCTTTCTTCTTTCCTTCTTCCATCTTCTACTTGATCCTTCAGATTTAGAATCTCTTCTTTCAACCAATTTTCGTTTTCTTCACATGTTTGTTGCAGCTCTTCATTCTTCTTATTTGATTTTTCCAGATCTTCTTTGAGAGAGATGATTTCTGCTTCAAGGCCTTCCTTTTCAAATGTTTGTAGAGGTTCCTCATTCTTCTTACTTGACGCTTCAAGATATGCTTGCAGAGAGATGATTTCAGCTTCAAGTCCTTCATTCTTCTTGCTTGATTTTTCGAGATCTGTATTTAGATCGTTGATTTCTGCTTCTAGTTCTTTAATTCGATTGGATGCATAAGTATGAAACCTTTGATACTTGTCCACCTGTCCATTCAGCATTTCTATTTGTTTTTTCATTTGAGAAATCATCTCTTTGTTGATAGATTCTTGCGTCTTAGATGAACTTTGTAGTTCTTCCACTTTAACCTTGAGAGCTTCTTCTAGATCCACAACTTTACTTTCACTATATTCACTATTGTTTGCACAACGAAAATCATTCAAAGGATCCCAATCACTATCTGATTCATCTTCTTCAATTTCTACTATACATGTTTTCTGAGATATCTTCTTGTTTCGAGTAGCCTTCTTCTTTTGCTTCTTTGCCATGAGCACTTTCAGATCATAGTCAGAATCTTCTTCATCTTCACTGGACACTTCATCATCATCTTCATTTGCATAAAAACTCTTCCTCTTTTCAAATTGTTTCCCTTTACCATGTTTTTCTTTATAAGGACATTTAGCAGCATAGTGACCAACTTTTCCACACTTAAAACATTTGAAGGGAAGATTACCTTTGAATCTTCCAGTACCTAGTTGGAGTTTTCTCACAAAATTCGCTTCTTCTTCTTCGGATATATAGCTGGTTTCTTTGACAACTTCCTTTTCCTTTCCTTTTGCAGACACCTTAAAAGCAGCTTCCCTGATTTGAGAAGGACCTCCTTGTCTCATTTCAAAAGCAGTCAAAATACCATGTAATTGAACAATAGTAAGAGTTTGCAGATCTTGCCTTTCTTCAATAGCTGAAACTTTAGAGTCAAATCTTGAAGTCAAGGATCTTAAGACTTTTTCTACCAGAGTAGTATCAGTTATGGTTTCACCCAAATTTCTCATCTGATTTACAATATCATCTAGATGAAGAAAGAAACTGGCAACACTTTCATCACTATGCATCTTCAAATTTTCATATTCAATTCTAAGAGTTTGGAGTTTTTCACTTTTTACCTTTGTGTCTCCTTCATAGCTTAGAATGATTTTGTCCCATATTTCTTTTGCCGAATGTAGCTGCATCACTTTAGCAAATTCTGATTCAGACATGCTTCCCAATAAGACATTCACTGCTTTGGCATTGATTTCATACTTCTTTCTTTCAGCTGCATCAGTAGGAATACTTGCCGGGTATTGATAACCTTCTTCCACGATTGCCCATACATCTGCACCAAGACTTTGTAGATATGCTTTTGTTCGTACTTTCCAGAATATCAGATTGCTTCCATTGAATAGAGGTGGCTTTATAGACATTACTCCTTCTTGACTTCCCATTGCGACGGATCTCCTTCAAGCGATCAAGCTTCTGTAGAAGGACCTGCTCCGATACCAATTGTTGGGAAAAATACTGAGAGGGGGGGGTGAATCAGTATTTACTGCATATTCAAAACTTTTACTTTTTTCTTGCTTCTAAAACCCATACGCTACTTTCCTGAAACAGACTCGCGTATATACGCGGATACCCTTTATGAAACTCGCGTATACACAGATATCTAATTATGTTATTAGATCTTCACTTAAATCATTCCATCATTCATTCATTAGATGTTTAATAAACAGTAAACGTGAACAGTAAGAGTAGAGTAAACCATCACACAAAGCATCACACATGAACACCAGGATTTTTAGGTGGAAACCCAAGTCGGGAGAAAACCACCGCTGCAGTTGCTCAGCCTTCAATATTTTATTATAGAGAAAAACATCTTACAACATTTCCAGGCCGCGTTGCACTTACCAGACGTTGTGCACCCACCGCTATGCTCGTCACACACTGCCTCGTGCAGACAGCGCTGACTCGCTTACTCACTTCTCTCCCGGAAGGGCAGAGCTACGACCCCCGACCTGCTTACCCCACTCCCGGAAGGGAGCTACGACCTTTGATCCTCGCTTTTACTGTACTCCCTCACCCGGAAGGGAGCTACAACCCCCCCCGACCGAAGGCTACAACCCCCAGCATCCCTATGGACCACGTTTCATCAATTTTCACACTGGATCCAACAACTTCACAGAACACAACTTGCAGCTACGTTTTTCATCATATTTTCAAACTGGACCCTTTCCATACTTTTAAGCACATTCAACCATGAAACAGATACATATAACTCACTAACAGATATCAGTAAACCAGCAGAACAGATCAGAAATTTCTTACCACAGACTTCAGCAAACCGTAGTTTGCATACGCGCTTTCCTTTCACTGATGTCGTGTATATACGTGCTTCCATTCACATAAACCAGCGTATACCTCTGTACATATTTTATTGCGCATACGCGCTTTCTCTTCAGCGAAGCCGCGTATATACGCGCTTCCTCTGCGGTGAACTAGCGTATAGATCTTCAATTATTATAGAGCAGCATACTTCTTCAAATCAGATATTCAGTTCAGACACTTTTACTTTATTAACATGTTCGCCATCACAGATCTAATCACTCCATAAACAGATCTAGTAGATACAAATACATTTCCGATCTAGATATCCCGCTTCATCATTTCTTCATAGGTGCATCATAGATTCAGATCTATCATCAAACCTTTACCCTTTCCATACAGATATACTTCACAGAGAAGTATTCATTCAAGCTCAGACATCTTGCTCCCACGCTCATCATTTGCACAATGAATTTCTTCTCTTTATATAGGTTTACCCTTTCTCAATACCATGAGCCCCTTTTTCAATACCATGAGCCAAAACAATACCATGAGCCCAAAACTACATTACTTCCGATGGTATTCCTAGACGGGGTCATTTAGACGAATCATTGCCCAATACAATGGGTCAATACTATGGTGGTTACCCCTGGTTTTGCACTTTAAGAGCGCTTTTACCCATACGCGACTTGGCACGTTCTTTTCCGCGTGCATATGCGACTTCCCCTAGACAGATCCGCGTATTCCTTGAAACATACTCTTTTCATCATATATTTAGCACATGCTGAATTTCTTTCTTCATTGCCTTCTGTACTCACTGTAGATACATCAGTTTTAGTTCATCAAGACATATTCTATCAAACACAACTTCATCCAGTAAGTTGCCATTATCTTCATCAAGAGGGTTGCATTTCAAGGACAACATTCATCATCATATTGCTAACAAACATCATTTACCAAGTCCATCACGTCAAGAATAACTTCATCAGGTGGATTGCCATCAAGGACAACACATGTCAACAGTCGCATGTCTTCATCTTCATTCAGTGGGTTGCCATCAAGGACAACACTCTGCATCATATTACCAACAAAAATATACTGCCATAGATTTTGAAGAATGCTCGAGATGATATTTCACTCATGACTCCTTGGAGGTACCAGGAAACCATGGGTTTTGAGTCATGGTGTCTATTGGAAATATTGTGATTCATTGTTTTGTGATTTTTTTGTGCTTCATTTGTTGTTTTTATTGTGCCTGGTGCATGGCCATGCCACTTTATTTTTTAATTTGTATTGTTGTTGGTTTTCCATGGTTTTATTCTTGTTTCCCTTTTGTTCTTTCCTTTTATGTTTTTAGGGCATTGGGATTTTTTTGGGAAATAGGAAAGTTAATGGAGCTCATGGAGAGCTTTGTGGTATCCAACAAGTAATAAAAGACCTGGATGAAGCCTAGTGCATGATAAATGGTAGCTGAAAGAAATAATATGACACTGAGTTGGACAGGTTAGGTTCATTGAGGTAAATGTATAGGGGCAGGATAGTTTGGTGAAAGGAAATAGGAATGGTAAAGTAAATGGGATTAAGGTAGTGTATTCCTTAGCTAAGTTGGGAACCACTTTTCTCAATGTTGTGTAGGTTGTGTGGGATAAAGGGAGTTATCTTAAAATAGACCTTATCATATCTGGTAATTATGTTATGATCATGATTATGTTGATGTGTATATACGTATAAATCTATGTATGTATGTATTTCATTGTATCAGAGGGTCATTGGTGATCATGCTTGTGGAGGAATGATTCCTTATGTAGGTGAATGACATGAAGAGGTTCATGGTATTATGAGGAATCAAGTGGGAAGTGTATATGTGACAAATCTATGAGGTTAGTAGAACGTGGATATGAATTGATATTATGTGAGTATACTATTCCCATGTTTATGCTATGGCAGGTAATGTTGAGAGACACATTAGTGGAATGAAAGCAGTGTGATCTATGACATGCTGGGAAAAACATGGATAGCGAAGATAGATTGGAAATAAGGTTGCTTGGTAGATATGATGTGGTCTTCTGATGTGTAGTACTCGTGTTCTCTACATGTAGCATATGCGATGTTCTATACATATGGTGCTGTATACATGTTTTATTGTAGTGTTGTGTACATATGGTGTTGTGTGTGTTAGCACTTAAAATGTTAATGGTGTAATTGCCATTGTGTCAATGTTCTCAAATTTTTATTGTGTCCTAGCCCATGTCCAATGTTTGACTCATTTCCAATAAAATTAAAAGAGTCCCAACATAAAGGTATTTTTTAGTGAATAGGTTTCATAGTGTTTTAGAGTGCTAAAATAAGTTAAAATCTCTGTTTTGGCTTATTTTAGTTTTGAATGTTAGTCTATTTTTGGGTAATAAAATTGCAGTCATATAGTCTGGAATAATAGCTACTTTTGTTGCAAATTTATTGTCAAAACAGTAAAGGCCAGCTTTTTCTCAGAAATGGAAGTCATATATTCCATAGATTGAAAAGCACAATTATTTCACTGAGATTTTGGTTATCTCAAAAAAGAGGCTATGGGTAAAAAATTAATCAGTTTTCGAGGTAGGAAAATTAAGGCTTCATGGCAACTTGAGTTCTTTAAAATCAAAGCATAGCCGGAAGAAAACAAGTTAACCAACAAAGTGGGAGATCTGAAGAAGAGTAGCAAACAATATTCAAAGGAATCTGGCCGAGAAATAGACTAAGGAATGAAGCAATGGAGAAGAACCGCGTGCAAAAGGAATGAATGGCCATGATCTAATCGCAAATCCAAAGCGAAGAAGACCAACATATGAGATTAAAGCATATATGGAGTGAATTCACACACCGTAGTTTTTAAAGTTCATTGTCAAGTCAAATCGCATGGTATGTTAAGTGATTTGCGATGTGATGAGGAGAAGAGCAAGCAAGGAATATCGTCAGATCTGGGTGCAGATCAATGGTGGAGATTAAAGCGTAGATAAAGCGATTTCATAAATCAAAATTTTTAAACTTTATCGTTAAAGCGATCGCATGGTATGCTAAGTGATTTGCGATGCGATGAGGTGAGGGGCATGGGTCGGCATAGTGCACTAGCATGATTTCAAAAATCACAAAGTTTAAGGTTTAGTCATTATCAGTGTAAAGTTAAATTTGTGGGCGGCCGATTTGCGATTGCTTCCTATTGGTCAACTGATTGTGGGGCCCAAGAACCACAATTCCACGTGAATGAATATTTTTTGGGAGCAATTTTAGTTTTTTTTAAAGTTTTGATAAATGTTGTTGATTGCACGCGTATGTATGTTCATAAGACTTCCGATGTAGGATTTGCGATCGGTCCCATTTCTCTGCCGCGTCACCTCCACACACATCGCACATCACACTTCGCCATTTTCAACATTTAACTCCCTCATTTCATAATAAAACTTCTAATGTGTGATCTATGATCAATCCCACCTCTTCGCCACGTCACCACCCCCCTCGCTTATCATTTATTCCACTCTATGTCCACTCTATCAATTAAACCCGTTTCAAAGCATTTTCTTGTAATTTCTCCTAAAATGAAACTCTGTCATTCTATCCAAAAGTTTCGGGTTTTTCTGCCATTACAAAGGGTTTTCAACCAAAAAAGGGAAAAGAACAGTGGAATAGTGAGAAAGTTTCTCTCAAAAAATTTTCTACCACTACTCTCAGTACCAACACATTTTTACCAGACACCGGGCAACATTCAAGGAATAGCCACACACAATTTTACTAATATTTAAACTTTTTATGGAGTTGGTTGCACTAGAACGGAAGAGGAGTCTTCCCATAAAACCGCGACATCATACAAACCACTTCAAATTTTTAGCCTTAATTTTGTTATTGTTTTTAATTTAGAACTTTGTAATTAATATTAAGGGTTAAGCCTCACCTCTTGCACTAGGTTGTAAGGACTTTTGAAACAGATTTACCTTTTTTTGTAGAAGATAACAGTATCATATTTTGTATATATATGAAAAATTGATATGAAGTCAAGGTTTGTTGGTGGTTATTGAATTTTGACTTATATGAACTGTAATATTTTTTGTGAATGAAATGGAATGATACTACTCAGGACTTATTACCAATTTGTTGTGTGTATTGTCTACTCTATTTGAGTTTCCATATCTCCTTTCTTCTAGTTCTAGTTTGAAAATCATCATACTATTATGTGTTTTTATTAGTCTCTTAAGCATGTTATGTGTTTTATCAGTTTTCGTTATTCTCACAAGGTGAGAATTCCAGATAAAATATATGCTATAATAGTGGTAGAGCATCACTCATGATATTTATTCTTCATGATATTTCAATGAGAATCTTGTCAAACTAGAAATAGCTTTCTCTCAATGGAATATTGTCAAACTGCTACTTTTGTTAATTTCTACTAAATTCAGTAGATTTTAATTTTACAGACCTACTGATCCTCCTCTCATCTTACAATTTCCTCTCCTCATAGACTACAAAATTGCACCTTGCTACTGCATCAAGTTATAATACCCTCTTTAGTATAACTGTGGATTTTACCAAAATCTCATTTCACTGAATCAGAGTTTATACCATCTTACAATCCCATAAAACAAAACACTAAAATTCCCTTAGAGTTTAAGATATTTCTGGTCAGGCGCTTGCTACAATCCAAGTGCTAATTCTAGTGCCAACATATATTGGTGTGTTTTTCAGGAGACAAAGGCCTTGTAACGAAGTATTCTCCTAAGTCTATTGTTATGAATTGTTGATAGTCAGTTCTTGATGGTGAACAAGAATTAGGGACCTGAAGAAGACTGCAAATTTGTTCACCTGGAGACTCCACGAAGGGGAAGAGGGGTTTCAAGACCTCCTTCTACAAGGAGGAATCAGAGATCTCCAACTGTGACTCCAGTTGCTGAACTAGAGAAAATCATCAAAGATGATAAAGGAAAACAGAGATCAGTTGAAGCCACATATCAGTTAGTGAAGAAGGTACACAAAAAGTATGTTCGAAAGCAAAATTCACATCTATTTACTTTAGAATCTAAAGAGGTTTTAGTTTCAAAAAATCCTGCTAAAAAATCTCAAGTTGAAGCTACTCCTCTAGAAAATAAAGTGGATATTGTTAACCTAGGCTAAGCTGAAGGTTTTTCTTACTCATCACCTGGTAAATATGAAATAAGTAGTGTTCTAGTTAAAGAATGAGAAACTGAATTTATAAGTGTTGAAAAGAAGTTAGAAGAATTTGTGCTGACTAAAGGTGAATTAGAACAAGTATTGGCTATTGCACCTTTTCTTGATAGGGATATTTTGACTGAAGAAGACTTCAAGGATATTTTAAATTTCCTTCTGAATCATTCTGAATACCAGTCTCTTGTCACTCCTCAGCAATAATATTTTCCTTTCTCTCCAAATATAGCTGTTGGGGCATCTTCTTCTCATCCACTTGAAAAGGTTGTACCCAAAGGTATTACCTTTAACTTATCTTATTTCCTTGCTCAACAAAATAAATATGAATTAACTCCATCCCCTCAAGAGACAAATTTAGATTCTGATTCTTCTATTGAAGGAGAATTCAAGACATCCTTTTTTCGTCTTTTGAAAACCCACTCTTCTCAGTTCCAAAGCCTGAAAAATCATCTCAAGGCCCCCAATTTTCTACTATGCTAAATCAGAATCAAGATTCACCAATTGTAGTTCCTATTTCTCAAACAACTACATCAATTGTACATCAACAAAATATGGCTCAACCTGCCCTTACAAGGATTCAACAGATATTGGTTGCAAGATATGCACCATTTTTTCTCCCTCAATACATGCATGCACTTCCCCAAGGAGATTACTTGAAATATGTTCCAAAATACACTGGGAAGGGAGAAGGAGTTTCTGTTGAAGAAAATTTAGTGGCTTTATATAGTTATGCTGACAGTCAGAATATTGAACATGAAGATGTCTGGTCGAGACTCTTTGTTCATAGCTTGGATGGTGAAGCTCGAAAATGGTTTAGAAGTTTGGCTCCAAATTCAATTACAAGAATTGATGAATTAGAGGAGATATTTTGGAAGCATTGGGGTGAAAGGAAAGACTATGTTTATTATCTTACAGAATTTGGAACTCTGAAGAAAAAGGCAGATGAGTATTTAGCTGATTTTACTAAGAGGTTTAATAAGATTTATCAAAAAATTCATGAAGAGTTGAAACCCACTGAAACCAAAACTATGATAAATTTTTCAAATGCTTTAGATTTTGAGTTTTCCTTATGGTTGGGGGCTGAAAAAGCATAGACACTGAGAACTATGCAAGAGGTTTTAATTGGAGTGTAGTCTAATCTCATGGATTCTAATAAATTAAAAATGGAGGAAGAAAAGGAAGAAAAAGACAAAAAGAAGATGAAAGAAGAAAAGCCTTCTTCTTCTAAACCTCTTTCAGCAGAAGAAAAGATAGATAAAAGTCCAATTTGATCAAAGAACTTGCCTCTAAGATGAAAAAATTAGAGGCAGAAAATAAACTAGCTGCTAGAGCTAATCAAAAGGAAGCTAATAGAAATCACGTTCACTTTAGGAGGCCTTTTCGGCCTCAAAAAATCCTATAGTGCCCAAGGAGGAATGTTGATGATCAAAATGTTCAGCCTCCTTTGAATAATTTTGTTGAGGAAGAACAACAAGGAAATGAAGAAGAAAATGAAGAAATAAACCATGTGGTAGAAAATTCACAGTCAACATGTTTGACATTGCAGGAATATGAAGATAGATCAAGAATTTGTTTATTTTTTGATGATATAAATGCTCGAATTTATGCACAGAATGATAAATGATAGCAAGAAGTTCAAAACATAAATTAACCTTTGAGGTCAAAAGGTCTTATTCAACAACCTCAACAAAAATCAGATTCAGATAAACAAGCTGCTAAATAGAAGGCCAAGGTAAATGAGGTTACTCCACCTCAAAATTCTGCCCCAATTATTAAAATTACTGCAAAAAATAAGAAATTAGTTCCAATGTATTTCAATTTCAAATCTAGATTGAATAAAATCAAAATTCTAGTTCCACTCCAAGAATTTTTGAAAAATCAAGCATATAAAAATTCTTCTAAGAGTCTTGCCTCCTCTCGCCCCTGATTTAGTAAACCTTGAGGATGAGCATCCCACCATTTATCTAGGTTGTCATGTCTAAGACAAAAATGATGATAACTCACCTCCTTTCTACCTGTCATGAAATATACATGGAAAATTGCTACATAATTGTTTGTTAGATTTTGGAGCTTCTATTGTGTAACCAACTTCAAAAACAGAAGAAAAGAGATCTCAATGCCTTAGAAATAAGCCACTTCGAGGGGGTAACCTCCAATACATTACATAAATGAACAATTCTCGGATGATACAATTTACAAAACCTCCTTTCTATATATAGGAGTCCATGGGGCCATAATGTAATCCTAGTGGGCCATAATGTAATCCTAGCCGACCTAACAATAATAATTTAAGGGCACAATAATAGCAAAATGGGGGTTACAAGGGTACAATAATAAAAATAAGGGCGTTACACTGACAACAATAAGGGACTATAATAGTGATATAGGGACCTAACATGCCCCTCTCCTTCAAAAAAGTGTTGTTCTCAACGCTTGAGTAGCTCCGGGTGCTTCTGTATAAAATTCTCATCCTCCCATGTAGAATCTTCAGTGGGTAAGTTCTTCCACTTGATGAGATACTCTGAAATTGATCGATTCCGTAGTTGTCGAGTTCTTGTTTCCATGACCGCTTCTGGTTCCAATATGATTTTTCCTTCCTCATCAAGTTCTGGCAATATTGTTTGAACTGGAAGATTTTCACCTATAACCTTCTTTAAGCATGAAACATGGAAAACTGGATGCACTCGCGAAGAAGCAGGAAGCCCCAATTTGTATGCCATAGTACCAATCTTTTGCAACACCTTGTAAGGACCATAGTACTTTGGCGATAATTTATTATCCTTCTTAGCTTCCTTGAGGGACATTTGTTTGTATGGTTGTAGCCGTAAAAATACCCAATCTCCTACATCAAAACTTCTCTCGCTGCGATGTTGATCTGCCTGTTGTTTCATTCGATTTTGTGCCAAATTCGGGTTATCCTTTAAGAGTTGGAGAACTTCTTGTTGATGCTCGATGTGATCTTCCACTGCTTGAACCTTCAAATTTTCCCTTAAAGATGATGTGATGGATGGTAGATGATATCCATAAAGTGCCATAAATGGGGTCATTTTTGCTGCAGTATGGAAGGAAGTGTTATACCACCATTCAGCAAGAGGTAACCACTTGACCCATTGTGTTTGTTTATCAGATACAAAACAATGAAGATATCCTTCCAAACATTTATTTACTATCTCGGTTTGACCATCAGATTGAGGATGATAAGATGAGCTATGAGCTAATTGAGTACCCAAACAAGAAAATAACTCCGTCCAAAAATTTCCAGTAAAAATGGGATCTCTGTCGCTCACAATAACCCTTGGGCTTCCATGTAGCCTTTGAATTCTGTCCATAAATGTAGTAGCAACTGTACTTGCTTTAAATGGATGAGATAATGCACAAAAGTGTGCATACTTGGTAAGTCTATCAACCACCACCATGATGACACTCTTTCCTTCGGACTTAGGTAAACCTGTGATAAAATCCATTGAAATCTCCTCCCAACGTTGACTTGGAATGGATAAAGGTTGTAGAAGTCCCGGGGTCTTAATTGTCTCAACTTTATTCTGCTGGCAAACCAAACATTCCATCACAAACTTTTGAATATCAGATTTAAGGCCATCCCAAAAAAATTCTTTCTTCACCCTGTGGTAAGTTTTTAAAAATCCTGAGTGTCCTCCTAAAGGAGAATTGTGCAATTCCAGAAGAATCTTTTGTTTTAGTTGGGAATTCTTACAAAGATATAAGCGATCTTTGTACCATAAGGAATCATTTTTCCAACTAAATGTATCGGATGTACTAGGATCTTGCTGCAACTTTTGAATGAGTGTCCATACATCTTTGTCCTTCTTCCATTCATCTCTTTCTTCGGTTATCCAATCTGGTTGGATAATAGAAATGGAACAAAGCAATGCTTCCACCTCTTCATTCTTTCTTGAGAGTGCATCTGCAACAACATTAAGCTTTCCTTTTTGTAGATTATTTCAAAGTCATAACCCAACATCTTTGTGACCCATTTTTGCTGCTCTTCTGAAGATAGTCTTTGTTCCAAAAAGTGTTTAAGACTATCATGATCAGTTTTTACCTTGAAGTGTCTTCTCATTAGGTAAGTTCGCCATTTCTTTAGTGCATGCAGTATTGCTAACATTTCCTTCTCATAAATAGGTTTCTGTAAATACTTTCCTTTGATTGGAAAACTTTCAAAAGCAATGGGTCTTCCTTCCTGCATTAAAACTGCACCAATTCCATTTCCTGAGGCATCACATTCCACAATAAAGGTTTTTGTGAAGTCTGGCGTAGCTAAGACTGGTGCTAGGCACATTGCCTCTTTAAGATGTTCAAAGGCCTTAGTTGCTTCAGGAGTCCATGAAATGCATCTTTCTTCAATAATGTTGTTAGAGGTGCTGCTATTCTCCCATAATTCTTAACAAACTTGCGATAATACCCTGTTAACCCGAGAAATCCTCGCAACTGCTTTATGGTTGTGGGGACTTTCCATTCCTTAATGGCTTTAATTTTGTTAGGGTCTACTTTAACACCCTCGTGAGATACAATATGACCGAGATATTCCACCTCTTGTACTCCAAAGAAACATTTGGATTTTTTTGCATATAATTGTTTCTCCTGCAATAGTTTGAGCACCCTGTCAACATGTTCAACATGATCCTTCCAAGACCTCTTGTAGATTAGTATATCATCAAAAAATACTAGCACAAATTTTCTAAGGAAGGGTTTGAAAATGGAATTCATCAACCCTTGAAATGTAGAAGGTGCATTGGTAAGGCCAAATGGCATGACCAAAAATTCATAATGACCCTCATGAGTTCAAAATCTTGTTTTTGGAATATCTTAAGTATTCATTCTAATTTGATGATATATTGAACAAAGATCCAACTTGGTAAAATAAATTGCTCCATGTAATTCATCCAATAATTCATCAATCACAGGAATGGGAAATTTATCTTTAATGGTGAGCTTATTGAGCTCCCTATAATCTAGACACATTCTCCATGATCCATCCTTCTTGTGTACCAATACTATAGGAGCAGAGAAATAACTTTGACTAGGTTGAATTATACCCGCCTCTAACATTTCTGCAATCATACGTTGAATTTCGCTCTTTTGGACATAAGGATATCTATAAGGCCTAATGTTTGGAGGAACACTTCCTAGAATCAAATGAATAGCATGATCATGATCACAAATAGGTGGGAGTCCTCTGGGAGTTTCAAGCACCTTGGAATGATTGTCCAAGACTTGTTGGAGATCTGTAGAAATAGATGATTTTGATGTTGGAACTTCTAGTGAGCATAATTGTGCAATTACGCCTCGTTGTTCTTTCTTTAGAAGCTTTGTCATGACATTAGAGCTTATTATCCTTCCTGGCTTCCCCGCAATACCCTGTAATTCGACTTCCTTTCCTTATGAAAAAAATTTCAAGAAAAGTTCTTGAAAATTAAAAGCTACCATCCCCAAAGATTGTAACCATTGTACTCCTAGTACAACATCAGCACCTCCAATAGGAATGGAAAGCATTGGACTAGTCAATACATATTCCCCCATGGTTAGCTTGATATTATGGCATTTTCCCGAGCAATTTATAGTTCCTCCATTTGCAACCATCACTTGACATTTTGGTGCTGGGTATAGGAAACAATTTAATTCCTTGGCTACCTTACAATGAATAAAATTATGGGTGCTACCTGAATCAATCAACACTATTACCTTTTTCTTCTTGATATTTCCTTATATCTTGAGAGTTTGAGGAGTGGTAATTCTTGCCAGTGCATTACATGATATGTTCAGATTCATTTCTTCCTCTTCTAGGGATGGTTCCGGTGTATATCCTCTTCTTGTTCATTTTCTTCTTCTTCTTCACAATCTATGTAAAATAATTTTTTCTCGGCACACTTATGACCTTTAGTGTATTTGTTATCACAACTGTAGCAAATCCCTTTTGCTTTTTTTTCTTCCAATTGTTGTGATGTCAACCTTGTAGGTTGTGAAAATCTAGGCATAGCAACACTTCCTTCTTTATAGAATTGAGTGGTAGGCTTCCTTGTCGCCATCATTTTACGTTCAACTTTTCTTGCCAACTTGAATTCCTTCTCCAAATAATCAGGTTCCAAAACACGAACTTCATGTTGGATGTTATCCTTTAAAGTGCCTATGAAGAGATCAATCCTGTGTTCCTCTGAAATATCAGTTACACTTATATTCAATTTTTGGAAGTCCTCAATGTGCTGCCCCACTAAACCCTTTTGTTTGAGATTTATCAATTGGCTAAAGAAGGTGTTTCTCTTTGTATCCTCATAATGTGCTATCATTTCCTTCGTAAAAATTGACCAAGTGACAAATTTTTTATGGGAGTAAAGCCATCGATACCATACAAATGTATTTTTTTCTAAATGTAAAGTTGCAATGCGTAGCTTTTGTGTGTTTTAAACGTTATGGAGATCAAAATATTGCTCCATCTGTAGTATCCATGTTACAGGATATTTTCCATAAAATTTCCTCATATCCATTTTTGGAATATGGTGGTTCTTCCCGCCAACATTAGAGTTTATGAAATCAAGATTAAAATTTATTTTGTTCTCATCATGAGGTTCTTCTACTATCTTTTCACCATTAGGAAGAATTTCTTGTATCAACTTTGTCAAACCTTCCATGTCCACTTTTAGAACATTCTTCATGTTTTCCATTTTCTCACCGATCTTAGCTTCCATGTCATCCATTTTAGATTCCATGCCAGCCTCCATGCCATCTATCTTATATTCCATGCCATCTATCTTAGATTCCACGCCTTTCTTCAAACCATCCATCTTAGTTTCTGTTGCACTTGCTCTTGTAATTTTGATATGTCATGTTGCCATTCTTCATCTTCATGAGTCATAGTAGAGATTTCCAAAGGCTTAATGGGTGTTGAATTCTTTTTAGGGGCGATTTTAGAATCCAATACTGATATCTATTCTACAATATTCCCTTGCAATCAATTCAACTTGATTCTTCAAACAAGACTTATGCAATTCGGAAAAAAAAATACACACCTTTTACTTGCTTTTGAGGAGCTCGATATTGAAATTGTATTATCTCTATAATTTCGAAATCTCAATATCTAAAATTCAGCCCTGTAGTAGCCCTCTGAAGCTTATTTCCAATTCCACGGGTTTGATATGATTTGGATTCTTCAAGACAAAGTTATGTCCAATCTCCCACAATGACCCAATTTTGGACTGGTTCAGTAGAGCGAACTTGTACGACTTACCACGTGTCACTGTTTCATCCTTTGGCTCTGAAATTGACAGAAAAGAAACTAAAATCTATGTACTTGCGACCAATTTTTATGGAATTCCAATCCGATGCTCAGAGAGAGAGTTATGAAGGTTTTCCCACGATCGCCTCTTTGAGATGAAATTCAGGAGCCTGAAAAATCACTACCTTCCACAAATCATATCTCCGAAAATATTGCGAACCAAGCTCTGAAATTTTTTGATGATGCTCGTTATGATTTCTACTTCGCACCATAAAAATTTCAACTTATGAAACTTCGTATAAAAATATTTATAGCACAAATTCCACGATGACCTGTTTAGGAGCCTGAAAAAAGACCTAACTTCCACAGATCATATCTCCAAAAATATTACGAACCAAGCTCTGAATTTTTTTTTCAATGTTCCTTAGGATTTTAGATTCGCACCCTAAAAATTTCAGCTTCTGAAACTTTGTAGAAAAAAGGTTATAGAAAAAATTCCACGATGACCTGTTTGGAGCAGCGAAACCCTAGAATCCAAAGCTCCGATACCAAATGTTGTGTAACCAACTTCAAAAATATAAGAAAAGAGGTATCAACGCCTTATAAATAAGCCAATTTGAGGGGGAAACCTCCAATACATTACATAAATGAACAATTCTTGGATGATACAATTTACAAAACCTCCTTTCTATATATAGGAGTCCATGAGGCCATAATGTAATCCTAGTGAGCCACAATGTAATCCTAGCCGACCTAACAATAATAATTTAAGGGCACAATAATAACAAAATGGGGGTTACAAGGGTACAATAATAACAATAAGGGGGTTACACTGACAACAATAAGGGACTATACTAGTGATATAGGGACCTAATAGCTTCCCACAATCTCATGCCAAATAAAGTAATGGATGAATATGGATTAGAGATCACCAAGAAATACCATGATCATTATACCTTTTACTCCAAAAAAGTCAAGTGACTAGGAATGATTAAGGATTTGGTTGTTTCCCTTACCCAACTGCCTATGAAGAGCTTAGTGATGGACATTGTGGTTATTGACATTCCTTCTGGATTTGGGATGTTACTTTCTAGATATTGGTCTGAGAAATTGGGAGGTACCCTTCAGATGGACATGTCATATGCTACCATCCCAGTATTTGGCGGGGAATTAAGAAGGATGTATAGGGAAACTCAAATGGCCTACATCTTAGTGATCAACACAATTCATCAAACCATCCCATATATGCTGAAGAAAAAGAATTGGGATCATCAATTTTGCACCTTGCTACTGATGATAATGATTTCCAGCCTGAATTAAGTGAAAAACAACATTTTCAAGGTGAAAATGTGTAACATTCAGAAGAAGGATAGATCTGGATATTGTACTTTCACAGAGCTTCTTCAAGAGAAGGATCGAGAGTCGATGTAGTCCTCATTTCTCCTACTTAGTAGAAGGTAACCATATCATACAAACTCCAATTTTCTACCACTAACAACACTACTGAATATGAAGAACTTGTGCTAGGTATGAATGCAGTGAAAGGTTTGGGAGCAGAATGGCTAATTGCGTTCAATGATTCAGAGTTGGTGATTAAGCAGGTGAGAAATAATTACCAAGTGAAATTTTCCAAATTGAAGAATTATAGGAATGAAGTCTGGGATTTGATTGAACATTAATTTTTAGCATTTAATATAAATATTGTCTCTAGAGAAGAAAATCAAATTGCTGATTCACTAGCTATTGTTGCTAGTAATTCCAAATTTCCTCTAGATGTCAAGGCAGTCTATGATGTTCAAATAGAAAATAGACCTTCAATTCCTAATAACATCAAGCACTGGAAAGTATTTGAAGATGACATGGAGATTCATAAATTTTTAGAGTGTGTAGAAGATTTTTCAGACATACAAGTTGATGATGAGCAAGAAATTTTTGAAAACCAAAATAGCAGCCCTTTTAAGAAAATTATGGTTGGGAAAAACATTATATATCTAAAAACTAAATTTATTCCTCGGGGTTTAGTTCCTTTAGAAAGACTGTTTGATAATAATGATGTTTTTCTGAAGCTTGAAAGCAAGGTTGATGGAGAAAGTACAATAGAGTGTAACATTGGCACAGAAGATCAGCCAAGATTAGTCAAAGTGTCTAAATTCCTTCCTTTCGAAACCAGAAAAAAATATATCAAAATGCTAAAGGAATTTGCTGATATTTTTGCATGGTCTTATAGTGAGTTGAAAACTTATGATAAGAGAATAATGGAGCATCATATCCATTTGAAAATAGATGCAAATCCTATAGCAAAAAATATCAGACATATCAATCCCATGTTGCTTCCAATCATTGAAAAAGAAATCAAAAAATTATGGGAAGAAAAGATTATTCTTCATTTGAGATTTTCTAACTGGGTAGCTAATATAGTCCCAGTTTGGAAAAACAATGGAGAAATAAGGATTTGTGTTGATTTTCGCAACCTGAACCGATGCTCCTTGAAAGATAACTATCCACTGCCCAATATGGATTATATCTTGCAAACAGTTGTAGGATCCAAAATATTGTCAATGATTGATGGATTTTCAGGTTATAATCAAATTTCAGTTGACAGGCAAGATAGAGAAAAGACAATATTTACCACACCCTACGACACATTCATGTACAACAAAATGCCATTTTGTTTGATGAATGCAGGTGCAACCTTTCAAAGGGAAATGGATATTGACTTTTCAGGAGAAAATGACAGATTTTTTGTCATTTATTTCGATGACATCACAGTATATTCAAAATCTAATGAAGACCACTTGAAACATCTGAAGCGAGTTTTTGACAAATACAGAAAGTTTGGTTTTTCCTTAAACTCAAAAAAGTCATCTTTTTCTGTCCGAGAAGGTAAATTATTGGGACATATTGTAACAGAAAGCACCATATGTATTGATCTAGGAAGAGTAGAAGCTATTTAGAAGATTGGTTTGCCAAGAAATAAGAAGGAATTGCAGTCATTTTTAGGGAAAATTAGTTTTATGAGGCGTTTTGTTCCTAGCTTTGCAGAGCTGATCAAACATATAAATGTTTTTCTGAAACAATGTGCATAATTTAAGTGGTGAGATGAAGCAAAGAATTATTTTTCATCAATTAAGTCCGCCTTAACTGAAGCACCAATTTTGATTAGTCTTTATTTTGAAAAGGATTTTCTGATTTTTTCATATGCTTCAGAAGAAAAAATTGCAGTTGTCTTACTACAAAAGAACAAGGAGGGTTTCGAGAAGCCAATTTCATTTTTTAGTCATGCTTTAAGGGATGCTGAATTAAAGTACAAATTGACTGAAAAACAAGCATATGCACTAGTTAAGGCTTTAAACTCTTTTCAATTTTTTGTGCTGCATTAAAAAATAATTGCTTGTGTGCCTGATATCATTGTTAAAGATGTGTTGCTATAGCTAGATACAGATGGAAGGAGAGGATGATGGATGGCCAAGATTCTGGAATTTGATGTTGAAAACAAACTAACTAAATTGATAAATGGTCAGGGCTTGGCTCACTTGATGGCTGAATCTAATTGCAAAGCTTTAAATATTAATGTAGAGGCAGCTAAAGGAGAATATAGAGAAGGTATTGCTAATTATCCTAAAATATGGAATTCAGATTGGTACAAGGATATAGTTTAGTTCTTGTTAAATTTCAATTGTCCACTTGAAATGGAGAAGTATAAAAGGAGAGCTTTTAAATTGAGAGCTGTGAAGTATTTCAATTTGGAATACCAGCTTTACTAGAAAGATCCAATTGGAGTCTTTTTAATATGTGTAGATGAAGCAGAATCCTAAGAGATTATGACAGAGATACATGTAGGAGTGTATGGAGGGAATTTATATTGGAGAGCCACTACAAACAAAATCTTAAAAGTTGGCTATTATTGGCAAACTCTTTTCTCTAATTTCTTTGCCAAAGTCAGGAGTTGTGTCGAATGTCAGAAATTTGCTGGTAAAAAGAAATTTCTACCATTGCCTCTAATTCCTATTTCAATAGATGTTCCTTTCCAAGAGCGGGGGCTAGAATTCATCGGTGAAATTTATCCACCTTCATCTGGACATCATATATGGATTCTTACAACTAAATACTATTTCATTAAATGGATTGAAGCTTTACCAACCAGAAATGCTACTGATACGGTAATTATTAAATTTCTATTGGAAAATATTATGTCAAGATTTGGTTGTCCACATAAATTAGTAACTGATAATGCAATGACATTTAAGTCCACCAAGATGTACAATTTTTGTCAGCAATATGGGATTGAATTGAATCATTCCACACTTTATTACCCTCAAGGTAATGGTTTGGCAGAGTCATCTAATAAAATTTTGGTAAGGATTATTAAGAAAATGTTGCTTGAAAATAAGAGGAAATGGGACACTCAACTGATACATGCTTTGTGGGCAGATAGAGTAAGTGGTAAAAAATCAATTGGAATGTCTCCATTTTGGCTTGTATATGGTACATAAGCTATAATGCCTTTGAAATTATCTCTTCATGTGATGAATTTACTACAAGATGAAGTTGATCATGAAAACCTAGTACAAAGGAGAATGCTACAGTTGATATAGGCGCACCAAATCTGAGAATCATTACTGGAAAAAGTTCAGAAGTATCAGGCTAAATTCAAATCTATTTTTGATAAAAGAGAAAATCAACATTTGTTTCAGGAAAATGATTTGGTGCTATGTTGGGATGCTAGGAGAGAAGACCATGGAAAGCATGGTAAGTTCGATAATATGTGGTTTGGGCCATTTAAAATTGTTAAATTTTTGGAGAATAATGATTTTCTGCTCAAACGTCTAGATGATGATCAACTCATTGGAGGCCCAGTCAATGGTAATTTTCTTAAAAGGTTCTTTATTTAGTAAATTCAGTTGATTCAATCCATTGTAAATATTCGGTGTGATGTGTCAATAAAATCCATGCCCAATGGTACTTATGTCTATATATATGGTCAGTCTTGAGTCCAGTATGTCAATGGTCAATCCTAGTCTCTATTTTTAAGAAGTCTTCTAATTTTCAAGATTTTTGAGGCACTGAGTCTATAGTCCTTGAAGCCTCAAGAGCAATTTTTAGCACTAGAAATTTTAATGGTGTAGTCACCATTGTGTCACTATTCTCAAATTTTTATTGTATCTTAGTCCATGTCCAAAGTTTGAGTCATTTCTAATAAAAGTTAAAAAAGAGTCTCAACATCAAGGTATTTTTAAGTGAATAGGTGTCATAGTCTTTTAGAGTCCTAAAATAAGTTAAAATATTTGTTTTGGATTATTTTAGTGTTGAAAGTTAGTCGATGTTTGGGTAATAAAATTGCAGTCATCTAGTTCGGAATAATAGCTACTTTTGTTGCAAATTTATTGTCAAAATAGTAAAGGGCAGCTATTTCTCAGAAATGGAAGTCATATATTCCACATAGTGAAAAGTGCAGCTATTTCATTGAGATTTTGGTTATCTCAGAAAAGAGGCTACGAATAAATAGGTAATCAGCTTTCAAAGCAGACAAATTAAGGCTTCATGGCAACCAGAGTTCTTTAAAATCAAAGCACAGTCGGAAGAAAATAGCTTAACCAACAGAGTGGGAGATCCAGAGAAGAGAAACATACAATATTTAAAGGAAGTTGGCCATGAAATAGACTAAGGAATGAAGCAATGGAGAAGAACCGCATGCAAAAGGATTGGAAAAACATGATCTAATCGCAGATCCAAAGGGGAGGAGACCAACAGCTGATATTAAAGTGTACATGGAGCGACTTTGTACAACGCAGTTTTTAAGGTTTATTGTTAAGTCAAATCACATCTAGTGTGTTAAGTGATTTGCGATGCGATGAGGCGAAGAGCGAGAAAGGAAGACCTTCAGATCTGGGCATAGATCAACGGTGGAGATTAAAGCGTAGATGAAGTGATTTCGCAAGTTGCAATATTTAAAGTTTATCGTTAAAGTGATCTCATGGTATGTTAAGTGATTTGTGATGCGATGAGGTGAGGGGCACGTGTCGGCATAGCGCACTAGTGCAATTTTGAAAATCGCAAAGTTTAAGGTTTAGCTGTTATCAGTGTAAATTTAAATTGATGGGTGACCGATCTGGGATTGCTTCTTATTGGTCAACTGGTTGTGAGGCCCTAGAACCACAATTCTACATAAATGCATATTGTTTGCGAGAAATTACTATTTTGTTTAAATTTCTGACAAAATATGTTGATTACATGCGTATGTATGTTAATAAAAATTCTGATGCAGGATCTACGAACGGTCCCCTTTCTCTGCCACATCACCTCCACCCTCATCGCACATCACACTTTTCCATTTTCAACATTTAAGTCCCACATTTCACAATAAAACTTCCAATGCACGATCTGTGATTTTTCCCACTTCTTCGCCACATCACCACCCCCCTCGCTTATCATTTATTTCGCTCCATGTCTCCTATATCAATTAAACCCGTTTCAAAGGATTTTCTTTGTAATTTCTCATAAAATGAAACTCCGTCATTCTATCCAAAAGTTTCGAGTTTTTCTGCCATTACAAAGGGTTTTCAACCAAAAAAGGGAAAGGAACAATGGAACAGTGGCAGATTTTCTCTCAAATAGTTTTCTACCACTACTCTCAGTACCAACACGTTTTTCCGAGGCACTGGGCAACATTCAAGGAATAGCCACACACCATATTACTATTTTTTGCACTTTTTATGGAGTTGGTTGCACCATAACGGAAGAGGAGTCTTCCCATAAAATTGCCACATCATACAAAACACTTCAAATTGTCTACCTTAATGTTGTTATTGTTTTTAATGTAGCACTTTTTAATTAAGATTAAGGGATAAGCCTCACCTCTTACACGAGGTTGGAATGACTTTTGAAACAGATTTACCTTTTTATCTGGAAGATGGCAGTATCATATTTTGTATATATGTGCCAAAATGATATGAAGTCAGGGTTGGTTGGTGGTTATTGAATTTTGAATTACATGAACTGTAATTTTTTTTGTGAATGAAATGGAATGATACTACTGAGGACTTATTACCAATTTGTTGTGTGTATTGTCTACTCTATTTGAGTTTCCATATCTCCTTTCTTCCAATTCCAGTTTGCAAATCATCACACTATTATGTGTTTTTTTTAGTCTCTTAAGCATGTTATGTGTTTTATCAGTTTTTGTTAGTCTCACATAGTGAGAATTCCTGATAAAATATATGTTATAACAATGGAAGAGCATCACTCATGATAGTTATTCTTCATGATATTTGAGTGAGAATCTTGTCAGAATAGAAATAGCTTTCTCTCAATGGAATGTTGTCAAAATGCTACTTTTGTGAATTTCTACTAAATACAGTAGATTTTTGTTTTACAGACCTACCGATTCTCCTCTCATATTACAATTTCCTCTCCTCATATACTACAAACTTGCACCTTGCTACCACATGAAGCTATAATATACTCTTTAGTAGAACTGTGGATTTGACTGAAATCTCTCTTCAGTGAATCAGAGTTTATACCATATTCCAATCCCATAAAACAAAACATTAAAATTTATTTAGAGTTTAAGATGTGTCTGGTCAGGCGCTTGCTACACTCCAAGTGTTGATTATAGTGCTAACAATGTGCATGTTGGATATGTAGTGTTGTGTACATGTTGTACATGAAGTGTTGTGTGCATGTGGGGTTGTGTACATGTGGTACATGTGGTGCTATGTGCATGTGGTGTTGTGTACATGTTGTGTAGGTGTTGTTGTGTCGTGTAATGTACACATCGTATAGGTGGTGTTGTGTACACATTGTGCAGGTGGTTTTGGTACACATTGTGAGGGTGGCACTATGTAGATGTGGTATTGTGTACACTTTGTACACATTGTATTGTGCACATGTGGTATTTTTTTATGTGTAGTGTGTATTCATTGTGTCATGACACATGTATCCATTGTGTTATACTTTGTGTATGTATATGTGTTGTGTTGTACATTGGCTGTGGATGTATGTGTTGTGTTGTACATTGGGTGTAGGTGTATGCATTTTGTTGAACACCAGGTGTGGGTGTATGTGATGTGTTTATGCCAGGTGTAGGTGCATGTATTATGTGATGTTTTAATTTGTGTGTGGGTGTATGTGTGTGATGCAAACTATGTATATGTGTACTTGGTTGAAGAGAAGGCACTAGGTTCTTGCCGGGTGTGGTAATTAATCCGGCGTGTGTATGAAAAGGACAAGAACAAATGTAGAAGAAAAGGACCAATTTAAGGATGAATATCAATATTTTATTTCATTTTTATTATGCATGTGATATATGACTCTGATTTGTGATGGTTACATGTGATTTATGATTTTGATTTATGATGGTTTCTTATTGAACTAATCTGGTGTGTGTACGAAAAGGAAAAGAACAAATGTAGAAGGAAAGGACTGATTTAAGGATAAATATCATTATTTTATTTCAGTTTTATTATTCATGTGATCTATGACACTAATTTTTGATGGTTACATGTGATTTATGATTCTCATTTACGATGGTTGTGTATTGAGCTAACAAGATGTGATATGTCTATAGATAATGATTTGATCAAACAACTAGTTTGACTTATTGTGACAAGAAAAAAACATAATTCCAGGTGTACCTTATTGATGAGCTAAAAATGAGGCATGATTTTAATTTATCTCAATCCATTTTGAGTCTAATGAAATTATGTGCTCAGTACATGAAAGTAGGGGAATTCTTGGTTTGGGTAGTTGAAACTGACTACAATAATGTTAGCAACAATAGTGAAAGAAATTGGATCACATAAAAATATGTTGGTAAATCATTTCAGGATTAGGGACATTATGGGACATTGGTACCCAATAATGTCCATTGATTTCCATGAGCATGCTATGAACAACATGAAGGCTTTGAGGTAGGGATATGCCTTGTTTTTTCTACCTTCTGATGCAAGGAAACCTTGCCAAGGGATGGATTAACCGAGATGGACATGCCAACAGAAGTTGGAAGGTGTGAGAATACATAGAAAGGGGTGACTAGATTTCCTTAGGGACTATTCAGTATAGAAGGGAAGCATGGGGAATGAATTTTTTCTAGTCATTCGCATTACCAAATGGATCATAAACACATTGGGAGTGTTCCCTAGAACAATGAGTTAGTAGTTGTTCATTGAGAGAAAAAGTAGTGCAAGGATTGTAGCATTGAACATTGGATGCATTTTTTACTTTGGTAGTGCAATATGGACATCCTAGCAAGGAGGTGAATCCTAGTACTACTTTTGAGGGTGGGGATGTGAACCACTAGTTTCCCTTGTTGATTGATATGGGAATCATATCCTTTTATTATTGGTTATATAAAATGTACATATGTATAAATATTATTGTAAATATGGAGCTATATTTATAAATTTCCATAGATAGTATGTGTATTTTTTACTTGAAGAAAATGTGCATGAGTATATGTGTTTTTCATTGTAATTACTCCATGAAGCTGGGTTATAAAGCTCCATAAGCAGTATGGTGGTCATGTTTTTAATAGTTTATATGTTGTAAATAATTAAATGTGTTGTGTAATAAAGACCCATAGGCGGTATGCTTTGTTGGTTCTAGGTGTCATTGAACACAGAGGACGATGTTCCCCCAAGGGGGAGGGGCTTGTAACAACCCCTAGTGGATTTTCCATGTAAAAAAAAAAAATAAGACCAATGTCATGGGACACGTATTCCAAGATGAATGTTGGGAAAAAAATCTTAGTGAGAGTTAATTTTGGTTTATTAATGGATATGTAAATTGGAAAAGGAAAAGAGGCAATAACTGGAATTTAAATGTGGAAACAAAGGAAAATAGGAGAAAAGGAAGGTGAAGTGACATTGATTTGCATGCTCATAAAATTATAGGGAAAAAGAAGGAAAGTGAAGAAAATAGAGACCTCAATCATAAAAAGGCTTCTAAGGATCAATTCACAGTCTTTTTTAAATTTAGTTTGGGATCTCTCCTTTCATTCTCTCATTCTCTCACACTCTTTCACACTTAGAGAATTCTTGGAGCATGCTTGGAGCACTCTAGTATTCACTAGTATTTAGAGAAAACAAGGAAATCAAGGGATCAAAAAGAGATAGTTGGATTAACAAATACAATTTTATTTCTTTGCAACTAACAAGTTGCATGTACGATATCCTTGTTGGTTTATGGATGTATGATGCATGCATGTGGTTCTTTAGTTATGCGTTATCGTAGGCATGGATATTTTCTTCAATTGACAGTGGTTTCATCTTTTCCTTTCCATTTTTTGGATAGCCAAGGTGTGATGGGTTTTTCCACTTATTTTGTTTTTATTCATGGCCATGTTCATTATGCTTGTGGGTTCGAATAAACGCTCTAGAAGCCATGGAACAATGTCGGTTGAGTTACTAGTCATGGAGCCTACGTTGGGAAAAACGATCTAGAACCCTTGATGGGTTGAATTACTAGTCATGGAGCCTACGTTGGGAAAAATGATCTAGAACCCTTGATGGGTTGAGTTTCTAGTCCATAGAGTCGGGTTGGACAAACGCTCTAGAGCGCTGGAATTATATAGGTTGAGTTATTATTTCCTAGAGCCTTGGAAAAATTTTGTAGAGACTGGTCTAGTTGGTGTTATTGATGTCCGACCATGAATAATAATCCCTGGTTGAGGGTTGAGGTGGTTTGGCCTCTCGAAACCCTGTTTTGGTTTTACTTGGTTTATTCCATGAGATCCCACATTCATGCTTAAAATATGGCATGGAGGTGATTGGCTAAAAGAAATATCTGGTTCAACCCAATCTATGGTCGGGTGGTACATGGCAGTCCCTAACTTGGTTGGTACTTTGCATATGTTAATATGTGCTATTATTTATTGATGATGAATGAGCATAATTATCTATTTACTATTGTTTACATGATTCATTTTCATGGATTTATTGTTGGTTATGTATATGCTATATGCATGGTGTATTTATCATTATATGATGTGCTCTTGATTTAGATCAAATTCATGGTTTAATAGACTCTTGGTCATTTTACATGGATGCATGAGCTAATATGTATTTTTTGCAACAATTATGAGAGGGAAACAAGCCTTCTTGATGAATTCCTGATGAAACTAATGTAAATAATGACCAAACTACGCATCCATGACTTACAGGTACTATGTATAGAAAGTGTTTGTAAAAATATATAGCAAGTGTTGGAAAGTTAGACCCCTTTTTTATAATTGCATCTTGGAAGATAGGCCATGCATATTAAATCTCAGATCATATCTACCCTAGCAGGCTTTAGATTCTCGCTTGATACCTGCCTCGGATCTTGGCCCTATTACAAATTTCATATTAATTCTAGACTTCCTAGAAACCTTGGCCCTAGTGAAGACTAGGTACAAACCTCAGACATATTATTGTTGTACATTTTGAATTGAAAACCTCCAACCTATTCTTTGTTGTAGATTTGGCCTCCCTAAGTTGCACAGCTTAGAAGTTGATATTTGAGCAACACTTTTGAAGTTTTTGAAATAGTAAATTGTTCAATATTACTCTTTCGATTTCAATTTCATTAGTTGCAGATGTTGGTTGGTAGTCTTAACAAGGGTTGATCATATTTTTGAAAGAATTTTGAGGCCTTATTTTGACAACATCTCTTAGTGTATTTTTGGACCTGAAGTTTATCTTTGAAAATTATTGAAAACCTATCTATTGGGAAGCAGAGTTGAAGAAGGTGGGCAAGCTGACTTAGACTAGACTTCGACTTACTTCTGAACAAACCTTCAGAAAACTTGTGGGGGGGTTATTTTGTGGGGATTTTGAAGCAAGCATGAGTGACAATTTTGATGTAAACTTAAAGGATTCATTGGAGTTTTTTTCGAAGGATTACTTGTGAAAAATTGTGAAAAATTGAGTTGATCTTAGACCAAACATTGAAGAATACTTTTGAAGCATCTCAGAGTAGATTTCTTTGTTAAAAGTTTGGAAAACATATTAAAGTGAATTTAGAGTATTGTTGGAGACCTTATTGATTAATCTAGAAGATTGTATTGTAATAGACTCCAAGCATCCTTGGAGCATTGTTTTGAAGAAATCATTATTGATGTTGTTTTGTAGAAACTTATTGAAGACATCTTGTAGAGAATCTTTGTTGAATACATGTTGAAGAAACTTGTAGAATTACATCTTGGAGTTATTCTTGGAGATATAATTAACCTCATAATGCGTGATTGGAGCCCTAAATGCAGTAACATTGGATAAGAATGAATGGGTATCATGAATAATATTAGGGACACCTACTATGGTTATTGAAGTTGACTTTGATGAGTTAAGTATTTTAAACATTAATTGATGTCATTATTGAAGGCGATATGGGGGTATTATTAGGAATTATTCAAAAGTACAATGGAATCCATGAAGCATCCCTACAACCAATTTAAATAATTGAAGCAGAGGGTTGGAGCCTCGTAAAGACAACTTTGGAGCCTTACGAAATATAAGGTTGGAGCCCTAGAGGATTGGAGTCCTTACACAAGGTTCAAGCCATAACTATTAGAGAGGATTGAATTCCTCAAGAAGACCAAGTTGAATTTCAGCGAAGTATAGGTTGGAGCTCGGTGTGGAGATTGGAGTCTTCATCTAGGGTTGGAGTCATTATAAAATTATAAGTTTTATTGTTCATATTGATTGATGAAAAAGAGGATTGGAGTCTTCATTATCTTTTACAATTCAAATTATTCATTTATTGTAAATTTTGTGTTCTGTTTTATTGAGTGATGTCAACTAGCATAAATTGGAAATTTTAAAAGAAATATTGATTCACTCTCCCTCAGTATTTCCAATAATTTGTATCACTTACAATACCTTCAGGTCATAACCTAACAACTGGAAGGTAGATCCTTAGAACAAAATTTGCAAAGCCAAGGAAGAGTGCCTCCAATCCTTTTGAAGATGTCTCCTGAGTCAAGAAATTAGAGTAAAATCAAGCTAATAAAACCCGCTTATTTAGTGGAGAAAACTATGAGGCATGGAGGCAAAGAATGGAGTTCCTTTTTATGGTTAAAGGATTTGAGATATGGAATTTAGTGACTACTAGAAGCTCATAAGAGTTTGATGAAAACTATATTAAAGAAATATTGGATAAGATGTGGGATTTTAAGGAGTTAGAAGGGAAAATGAAGCTAAGGTACTATAAGAAGGTGATAAACCTAATTTTTTCTAACCAGAATTATATTTCACTTTTGACGAGTCCTAAGAAGAAAATGAACATTGCAATGATAAGAACTAATTCTCATGATCTTCATAGTGAAGCCGGGCATTGGTCTATTCCCAAAATACCTTGGGACAAAAGAATCTATCCCCATTGTGATACTAGGAAATTTGAATATGAAAGATATTTTCTCTTGGATTCTCTGACCCTTACTCATTTCAAAACATTTTCCACACTACCAACCTTCTTGACTTTATAAGTGACAATAAAACTACAATGATCTCATAATTCTTATCACCATATTCATCTTAGTGGAAATTAATCATGATTATTTATTCTCCTAGTGGCATCTTTTCACATTATTTCAAAGTTTTAATGTCATTAATGATGAGGGGATTGTCTAATAAAAATGCTATACAAACTAAACTCCCAAACACAAATATTTTCCAAAACTTTTTTATTTGACACATTTACTTTTCCAAAAAATTAATTATATAGTATATTTAATTTATTAGTGAATAAATAATTAACCAAATTAATTTTACAATATAAAAATATAAATAAATTTATATTCCAAATATATTTCTAAAAATGTAATTAAACAACTGTGACAGCTGCATTAAGAGTTAACTAGTATTAACTAGTTAAGGACAAATTTACTTATTTTTAATTTTGACTAGAAAGACTTCATGGGTATTGTTTATGAAACAAATTACTATTTTTTTTTGTTATTAAATTAATAGGAGAAACTAATGAATGGAAAAGAAAATCTTCTAAGCTGTTGGTAAAAGTTTCTTAGAATGGGAGGCGGTTGGGGACAGTTGGAAAAAAAAATAGTTACCTACTCCTCTAGGATAAAGTGGAATCCCAGGAGAGGGGTGGGGGTTCTGGGAGCTTTGGTAAGAAGGGGAAAGTATTTTCTAGAGCTGGGGGATGACCAGTTGAAAGTATCTTTCTGTAACCCTTGTAAACCAGAATATCTGCTTGTGACTAGATTGGCCTTCCAGAGGTCACAGCAGAGGAATTTCCACTGTTAACCCATGACACCGACCAGAATTCTGGAGAAAGGGGGCAAGAGGAGGACGTCATAGCCTCCCTTGATGGTTGGGAGGACCATAGTTTGAAGGATTAATTCTTTTCCAGATAAGTATGCAGAACTTGTGTATAAAGAACTACAGGTTTAAATGAAGGCCTTAGGCTGTTTAATGTTTGACTAGCTAAACATTGTTTTCTGAAGAGTTTGGTTATTGAAGTTATGTTAAGGGACTGGTATGCATTCTTTGTATATAAGAATTTATTATTTTTACTTTAGTGGAATTAGTACCGTGTGTAGAGGAAGGAGAGATCTTGTTGTTATATTTCCTTTTAACCAAGTTATAAGGTTCGGTGTACGATTCTGCAAGTGTTTGTTTTAAATATATATATATATATATATATATATATATATATATAGAGAGAGAGAGAGAGAGAGAGAGAGAGAGAGTCTTTATGCTTCTACAGGAGAAAATAGTATCAGTTGAACAGAATCAAGAGCTCACTGTCCGAACAGTTATTGAAAATACCTAGTAGGAACCAAATAATGGAGCGAAAAGTATAAATGGAGAAGAATGCATGTAGTAATAATCATTAACATTATAATCTCTATATTTCGTTCCTACAGTAAACAATAGCGAGGACGGCTAGAGCTTGAGGTGCAGGGTTTGGGCCGAATCCCCACTCAACCCCTTGCTCTTTAAGAAAAATAACACAGAAAACTATACACGATTTTTTTTTAACGGTGGAATAGTCACCGCAAATAAAATATAAGTTGAAATTGAGTAAGCAGTAGGAATGACAGTGTGTGATACACTATAATACACTACTTTGAGATAGGAAATAGAAAATCCTTTAACAAAAAATCTAGAAAACAACTTCGCGAAAACATGCACAGCGAGAGAAAATTCTAGGTACAGAACAATCATTTGCATAAATGGAGAGATACATTGTTTATAAGTACTAAACGATAATCATGAATTTTTCTTGAAAAAAAACATAAGAACCTTTGATGAATGTCGGGTGCAGCCCCGTATACGATAAGAACTTATAGCAGTAAAAGCAATGCATATTCAACCATATTCCTTGCCAACACTGATAGCGTGTGGCAGAGAATGAAATTTGCAGCAAGCCTACAGTTCAAACATAGATAGTAGTGCTATTTAAGCTAAACTCGTAATAAATTTCATACGAGACGGGGTGACAAGAAAGAGAAACGCTAAAGAACTATACATAAAAATAAATAGATCAAAATGACACCATAATTTCAGGGTTTCATAAAAACAAAGGCCGAACAGACTTTCAGGCCTCAGCCATGATAAATAGACCAGTTTAATTATTAATGTTTATAAGCACAACAAGTAATACTAGAAAATTCTTATCAACTATATCGAAACCCTATTACATTATACAATAATCTTTATGATACAAAGTTCTAAAACCCTAAGCCGGGTAGTATGAAAAACCTGGCATCTTCCTTGAATATTCTTGATAAAATGGCTACCAAATTCTCATTACATTATAGTGTACCTGTGGACGGGAGAAACAAGATCAGCCGTGTCAAGGGTTTGAGCCGAGAAAGGCTGGAGGAAGGGTTTGGGTGAGAACCCACTAACCTGCAAGAAAAGGAGAGCAAACCCTATTAGAAATAAAGAAGATGAACAACATGATAGGTAACGCTTGGCGATAGGGTTTCCTCCCTTAGAAAAGCACGGTGTCGAACCAAAACCTATCTGGGCAGCATATGAGGAGCTTACCTGTAGGGTTTGCATCTCGTCAGACCTAGAATTGTAAAAGAAATTGGTTATGGGTGAGTAAAATCTGAACTCGAGATCATAAATCTTGCAACCAGTAGACAAAAAAAAGACCTGAGAAGAAGTAAAACGAAAGGCTGAGTACCTTTCTCCATGATTCGCCCAAGGTTGTTGAAGGGTTTAAACTCCGCAAGCAAAAAGAAGCCAAAACTCACTACTAAACAATAACTCTGTATGAGAGCTAAAACCTAGAAAAAACAAAGAAGAAATCAGCGCATAACAATTGTAACAAAGCCGAGGTAGAGTGGGGTTACCAAACGAAAGGAGCTCATCCTTTAAACCAAAAGCACGATGGAGAAATCAACAAGGAGCTGCAACCTGCTAGCGCGCCATGGACGGGAGATATAGCTGTAAGGCCATTGAACTGGCAAAAGACTCCAGACCACTTTCCCTTGTATTTTCCGTGGAAATCGAGGCTTAAAAAACAGCTGTCCCGGTAGTAAATCGCTATGTACAACCACACAACGAGGATTGGCAACTACGCCTCGACGGAAATAATTTTAATGCCAAGTCTCAAAACCTTACCCGAGTTGCAGTTTGACATTTAAGATAAATTGTGAATAAAATCTCGTTAATAAGTGTACATCTGTGATCGAATCATCAAACTTGAGTGTTAGATTAACTTACAGGCATAAGAACTTTATTAATAATCTGTAGACTAATTATATTTTTATGCATTGAATGACAAGACATATAAAGTGCGCACATGAGAGCCATAGCCAAACATGGGTTTTAGATAATCACAAGTTTATTTCATATTAATGATGCCAACTCAGAATATCGGCTTTGCGGTATATATGTGTGTATAGTAGTACTTAGGACTATAATCGACTTGGGTGACGAAGGTAATTCTGATGTACTACTGTATTATGTTTTTGGAGAAATTTTTTTTATGAACATAGTGCATGTGACAACAACCAACCAATAAAACTTAGAAAATGTATTAAATAACGAAAAATAAATCAAGCTCACTATTCAAATAATAATTAAATTAAAAAAAAATGCAACTCACCAAATATATTAAATAACCTAAAATTAAAATTTAAACACATTATTGGACTGATTTGTGTTGACTTTATCTCCAATCCCCTTAGTCATATAAATTTAAAAACCTTAATTCGATTGAGAAAAAATATTCCTTCTTAATTTCAGATATATAAATATTTAACTTAAAAGATAATAAAGCAACTTAAATTTTATAATCTATTTCTTGAATTTTTAAATATAAATGGAAAAAATTTGAAATTTATTATATATATATATATATATATATATATATATATATATATTATTTGATAATAAAATATGTATTTATTATTTTATAATAAAAATAAATGTTAGAGATGTATTTATTATTTCATTATAAAGATAAATTTTCAAAATTTAATTTCTATAGATTATATTGAAATACTGAAATACTAATAATAGTATTCCCAAATCAAGAGTTAGCATCCATTTTCTAGTAAGTTATGTTATTTTAATTAACTTATCTAAATTTAGTTGATTAAAAAAATGTTATAATATCAAATATAATGTTATTGATAAAACCATAATATTGTAAAACAACTATTTCATATCTAGAACTTTTCTATAAATTTAAATTACCCATTCATAGCGACGTTATCTCACTTAGAAAGATTTTTATAAATATAAAATAAATCAAATTTTATTATTTAATGGAAGAAATGTATCGATTCAGTTTACCTTATCTTTAAACCTATTATAAAATATATATTCTCAATTTCCATATAATTACACTTTATTGTTTGTATACCTATTACAAAGGATTATTTTAAAATTATAAATATATACTATTAATTTATAAAAAAAAAATTAACCTTTTAAAATTAATATAAGATATTGTTATGTGATTAAAATTAGCAAATAAATACTAAAAAGTCAAAATATATATTATTAAACAAAATTCATACTTCGTACGAGGTGTGTAAACTCCTGAAATTGGATGTGTGACGCACTCAATGGAAGCATATTTTGTGTGGCATGTGGCTAAGACTGTTAAAGTATATGTACAAAATAATGCAAATATATTACATTCAATAAACCCTGGATTCGATCAAAACATGAACGGTTTTAAGTCAAGATCCATAACAGCCACATTTAAGCTTTCAGACTCCTCTCATGAAAGAACGTATCTCCCATTATTCTCTAAACTTATATTTTCACGCAACATGAAAAGGGAAGTGCAAGTTTACCCAAACGCAACATCAACATGGTAAGGCATGGCATATCAGAACAGGAAATACATTACTGGAGTAAAAATAGATAAACCATGTTAAAGTGGATTTAAAAAATAATGCAAATATATTCCATTCAATAATACCTGGATTTTAACCAAACATGAATAGTCCTAAATCAATATGCATAACACCCACAGTTACGCTTTCAGACTCCTTTTATGAGAGAAAGAACGTCGTATCTCCCATTATTCTCTAAGAAAGAACGTCGTATCTCCCATTATTCTCAAAACTCATATTTTCACGGAATCCAATGAAAAGAGAAATGCAAGATTATACGCAATTATATGAACATGGTTGAGCAAAGGCATAAGAGTATAGATGATAAGTGGTGGCAGATGAGAACAGTAAATACATTAATGGAGTGCTATAAAGTCTGAGCATTGGCCATGAATAGAAAATTACTGAACCTCGAATTTGGTTGGTGCACAGGAACCAGGGCGAAGGCCCGACAACTATGACAATGTAGTGCTGAATGTCTTAACTTCCTCGCTCCTTAGTGCTGAATGTCTCACTTTCCTCGCTCTTAAACCTGTGAAGTCTCTTCTGTCAATTTGTGATCTTCATGCGACTGTTCACGCTTTAAAAGCTTAGGCAAGGCCATTGGTGAAGGTATGGTACGTTGATCTCTCTATTCCGGATAGATGAAAAGAGTTTCTTATATGGGAGAAGCAATACCAACATATATGTAGTTGTATAAACATTTCAGAGGTAATCAAAGATCCATTTATTAAATGGACTCTAAAAGATGAATGGACTCTCATATCTTTTAGTAATTCAATCATGGATTATGGATATTTGATCCATTTTGTAAATGGACGATGGATGGGCTCTCATATCTTTTGGTAATTCAATCATGGATTATTATATCCATAGGCATTAGGCAATACTCAATACTCGTATTCTTATTGGCAGTGTGCAAATTAATCTTTTATGTAATCACAAATTTCGATATTAGTATATTTTTGTTATTTCTTCCCCCATTGGCTAATGTAAATAGGAAAAATATCTTTACTTTCTTTGTATATTTAAATCAATTGTTTAAATATTATTGGCAAGGTGAAGATATAATTGGTAAGGTTTAGTGCCATAGTATTCTCATTAACCTCACTTGCTTACGTAACTACTTCCCATCCATATTTTTAGTAGAGCATGCAACTCTTCAATTTGGAGTCAATGAGAGGATTAAAGAGGTGAAAATAGTGCTATCGACACTTGTGACATTTTCTTGCACTAATAATGTTGAATATCATTGATGACAAATTAGCATTGTTCATAGGTATGCACACATTACTTTTGTGGTCAATATGTATAATTCACGAGCTTGAACATTTTGTGATCAGTATGGTTAAGCCTTTTTCTCAATGGGATGGCTTGAACATTTGGTGATTAATATGTTTATGTGGATATCAACATAAACTAGACATGGGGATTTGAACTCCTAAAACATACAAGATCCTACTTTAAATCATATTCACAAAATATACAAAAATGATGTTGAAGTATATATTTTGTAACAACTTTTCGTTGATTTTCTATGTAAATTAAATAATCCCAAGGTCATGGGACATGTACTCCAAGCTAAATGTTGGATAAAACATTGTCACTTTTGTTTATTTATGACTAAAGAAATTGGAATTGGAATTGGAAAAAAGACAATGGCATTAATTGATATTTTATTCATTAAATAAAGGAAAATATGAGAAAAGGAATGTGAAGATACATAAATTTGCATGAGAGGGAAATTAAAGGGAAATTGAAGAAAAATGAAGAAAATATAGGCCCGAATGATAAAAAGGCTCTTGCTTGTTAGCTTTTTGTCAATTTTAGCGTGGAGCTCTTTTCTATTATTTCGTTCTCTCACTCTTGCACACTTCGAGTATTCTTGGAGCACTTTAGCATACATTGGATTTGGAGAAAGAAGACAAAGAGAAGCATGAAAGTGCAAGATGATTATTGGATCAACAACTACATTTGGATTGCTTTGCAAGAAACAGGTTGCATGTGTGATTTCCATGCTGATTTATGGATGCATGGTATATGCAAGCGATTATTTGGTTATCTGTTGTCATTGACATGTATATTTTCTTGTATGGATAGTCATTTTAGCCTTGCCTTGCCATTTCTTGGATAATCATGTTGTTGTGGCCTTTTTCACTTGATTTTTTTCAAGTTGGTGCTCATAATGTTTTATGATGGTGGGTTGGAAAAAATGTTTTGGAAGCCCTGGAACAACTAGGGTTGAGTTACTAGTCTTGGAGCCTAGGTTGAGACAAATGCTCTGGAGCTGTCATTGGGTTGTTTTACTAGTATGTGGATCTAAGTTGGAAAAATTATCTAAGATCCATAGAAGGTTTTGGGTTGAGTTAATATTTCCTGGAGCCCTCGACAACTTAGGTAGAGACCAATCTGGTTGGTGTTAGTGATGTCCGACCATGAGCTGGAATCACTGGTTGAGAGTTGAGGTCATTTGGCCTCTAGAAGCCCTAGTTTAGTTTTGGTTAGTTTATTCCATGAGACCCCACATTCATTCTTGAAATATGGCATAGTGGTTATTGGATGAAAGAGATATTTGGTTCATCCCAATATATGGTCGGGTAGTACATGGAAGCCTGTCACTTGGTTGTTAATTTAATATATTAATAAGAGTTATTCTTCTATTTTCATTCTTTTATATTTGTAGCAATTATTTTGGTGATATTATCTTTGTGTTGCAATGGTTTATATGCCAGTTATTTTTGGATATATGTTGTTTGTATGAAGTGTATCTTATGTGGCTCTAGTTATGAAATGCATATGTATTGAATGATTATTGAAAGTATGGAGCAATGAGTGTTATTGGAGCTATGTGGAGAGGGCATAGGGCCTTCTCAATAATTATCAGGTGAATCTCAGACTTTTATGATCAAATATGAAATCATGACCTATAGATTACATGTTTGCCATGTGTTTGACGAAATGAATTTTATGGTTAGTCATGGTTACGTTAATTACTTGTTCAAGTTTTATATGAATACATTTGTCCTTATATTATTTATGATTCTAGAAAGTTTCAAGCATTTATGAGAATTGACTTGGAGGTAGGTCTAAAAAGGTGGCACTGATCTCGGGACCACATGCTTAGAACTAAAGAAATTTGGCTATAACCACATGGAAGCAGTGTTTTGCATGTAGTTGGAGGTCTTTAGATGCATGCATGCCTTTTTGTGGGAGCGGTTACGGGCCTAGGGAATAAAGAAAGGGCTCTAGCTTAGGGATTGACCACGCGAGGTTGTTTTTTAGTATTTAAGTGACTCGTAACCTTGAGGGATTAGGTGAGTTATTAGTATGTAATCAATTTTTTTGGCCCCACTTCTTTAAGTAGATCTAGGAGATTGGTTCATGTCATAGTAGCTCTTTGTCTCATGTTTACACTAGTAGGCGAGTGAAATTGGGTCAATATGGTAGGGTTAGTTACATATTTGGTATAGCTTAACAATCCAGCTACTTTATATAGCGATGTCGATTCCCATGCAAGATCTTCTTTCTTTTTGGTTGGCCAGGGAAAAATAACAACACTTGAAGAAGTTACTCACATGTAGTTTAAATAATGGTGTGAATTGAAAAAGGGAAGTCATTTATAATGATGGGAATATGCACATGATAGACTTATAATGACAAATAGAAATGTCACTTTTCATCATATTTTCCATGGTACTAGTCATCAAAACAAAAGACATGGATGAAATGACAAAATCAATTAAAAATTTGAATAGGAAAATTGCACATATCCATTAAATTAAATTTCAATTGTGAATCTAACACATGCATTATGAAATTGTTATATATATATGTGAATACAATAATTAAGTTTGAGATAGAGGTTAAAAAAGATTCATCATCAAACAAATAGATCACATATTTTAAATGGGTACAAATGACTTTGGAAGAGGCATAATATTAAATTGAATAAAATCTTTGAGTAGGTGTCTCGAATAAGGTTTTTTATTGGATACAAAAGATGATGGAGAAGCAACCTATGTTGTAGTAGTCTCTGCTACGATTTTTGTCCCATGAGTGGATGTATCTATTTTGTACAAATTCCCTGGAGTTTCCTTCATTTTAGTATTCTCCTAATAATTATGGTATGTAGTTAGATCTCCCACCTAAAGAAACTACTCAAAATTACACTCCATGTTGATCTAACTAAAGTATTTTTCACGGTAATTTCAAAAACAATATATGGTTAGTTAAATTTAACCTAGTATTTTAGATGAAACTAAAATCATTAGAAATCATTTAAATATGTTATAATACATTACTATTTGTTGTGTTCCATTCGATTATTTAATAAGGATGTTAATTAATTCACTTGAACCCACAACTCAGGGAGATATTTGTGGTACCCAATAGGTAATGAAAGACCTAGATGAATCTGTGTGCATGAATAAAGGGTAGTTGAAAGAAAAAATACAAAAATAAGTTAGACTGGTTGGGTCGATTGAGGTAAATGGATAGTGGCAAGATAGTCATGAGAAAAGAAATTGGAATGGTAAAGTAAATGGGTTTAAGGTAACAGATTCCTTGGCTAAGTTGGCAATTTTTGTTCTCAATGTTGTGCATGAATAAAGGGAGTTCTCTTAATATAGAGCTTATGATATCTGGTAATTATGTTGTGAGCTTTATTATTCTCTTCTCTAAATATGTATACATGTCTGTATGTAGTCCATTGTCTGCCTGGGACGTCTAGGGTCATGCTTGTGGAGGAATGATTACTTATGTAGGTGAATGGCATGAAGAAGTTCCTGGTCTTGTGAGGAATAAAGTTTGAAGTGTAGCCCTAATAGATATATGAGGTTAGTATTGTGTGGATATGATTTTATAATATGTACTTATAGTATGCCCATGTTTATTCTATGGCAGGTAATGTTGAGAGATATATTAGTGGAATGAAATAAGTGTGATCTACCACATGTCAACACAAGCATGGATAGAAGAGAGAAACTCGAAGAAAAGTTTATTGGTAGAGATGATGTCGTCTTCGAATGTGCAATAGTCATGTTTTGTACATGTTGCATATGTGGTGTTGTATACATATGATGTTTTGTACATGTTGTATGTGCAGTGTTGTGTACCTATGGTGTTGTGTGCATGTTGGATATGTAGTGTTTTGTAGATATGGTGTTGTGTAGTTTTCCATACACAAGCCTTGTATGGAAGACCATGTCATACTCCATTAAGCTGGGATCGATTAGAGGATCGTGTCATGTTAGGTCCAGAAATGATCCAAGAAATGGAAGAACAAATGGAAATAATTAAGCAAAGGGTGTTGGTCAGACATGAAGTAATAAATAATAAATAATATAATATAATTAAGCACTCAACTTCGGGACGAAGTTCCTTGAAGAGGGGGAGTATGTAATGTCCCATAATAATTATAAAATAATAAATAAATAATAAATAATAAATAATAAATAATTATAAAATAATAAATAATATATAAATAATTTAATATAATTAAAAAAAATAAGAAAATAAATAAATAGTCAAGAGAATAATAAATAAATAATCAATAAAACATTAAAAAATAACTGAAGTTCTAAATAAAATGGTAAATAATAGACTGGAGTCCTAAAACAATAAACAATAAGTAAATTTAAAGAAATAATTAATTAACCAAAGTAAATAAATTAACAAAGAGTTAAACTAAGAAACTAATAGAAAGAAAGTTAAAGAAAGAATTAATTAACAAAAATAAAACAAAGAGTTAAACTAAGAAACCAATAAAAAGGAAGTTAAACTAAGAGAACACTAAATTAAGTAAAGCTAACAAAAAGTAAGAGAACACTAAATTAAGTAAAACTTAAGTTGCATGTTGACACAGTGACTGTGTTCATGTGGTTCCCATTCCATGGTTTGGTCTATTTAATAGACATTGAGGAAGGTTCAAGGCATTCATTCTTTCATCCATTCTCTCTCGAGAAAGTTATGGTGAGACAAAGGATACCTTGGCAGTAGTACGTTGATTGAGGGCTCGGGGGTGGCCAGCTGTGGAAAGATTACATACAGCTAAGCCTACGGTTGGGTGGAGAGTTGTCCCCAAAACTCTGTTGCAGTCAACAGGATTCAGCTAGCATTCAACCTTGGAGCCTCAAGTAAGGAAAAGCGCCATTACAGGTAAGTGACTTGCTTATGTTTTTTGAAAATTTCATAATGATTAGTTAAACAGTTCTTGAGATGATTATTTGTTTATCTGATATAATTAATTGCATGGGAATAATTGATTATTGGACTTGTATGGAATAAAGTTTGAAGTGTAGCCCTAATAGATATATGAGGTTAGTATCGTGTGGATATGAGTTTATAATATGTACTTATAATATGCCCATGTTTATTCTATGGAAGGTAATGTTGAGAGATATATTAGTGGAATGAAATAAGTGTGATCTACCACATGTCAACACAAGCATGGATAGAAGAGAGAAACTCGAAGAAAATTTTATTGGTAGAGATGATGTCGTCTTTGAATGTGCAATACTCGTGTTTTGTACATGTTGCATATGTGGTGTTGTATACATATGACGTTGTGTACATGTTCTATGTGTAGTGTTGTGTACCTAAGGTGTTGTGTGCATGTTGGATATGTAGTGTTTTGTAGATATGGTGTTGTGTATTTTTCCATACACAAGCCTTGTATGGAAGACCATGTCGTACTCCATTAAGCTTGGATCGATTAGATGATCGCATCATGTTAGGTCCAGAAATGCTCCAAGAAATGGAAGAACAAATGGAAGTAATTAAGCAGAGGGTGTTGGTCACACATGAAGTAATAAATAATAAATAATATAATATAATTAAACACTCAACTTCGGGATGAAGTTCCTTGAAGAGAGGGAGTATGTAATGTCCCATAATAATTATTAAATAATAAATAAATATAAAGTAATAAATAATTATAAAATAATAAATAATATAATATAATTTAATAAAATAAGAAAATAAATAAATAGTCAAGAGAATAATAAATAAATAATCAATAAAACATTAAACAATAACTGGAGTTCTAAATAAAATGGTAAATAATAGACTGGAGTCCTAAAACAATAAACAATAAGTAAAGTTAAAGAGATACTTAATTAACCAAAGTAAATAAATTAGCAAAGAGTTAAACTAAGAAACTAATAGAAAGAGAGTTAAATAAAGTTAAAGAAAGTCTTTGTCTCATGTTTACACTAGTAGGCAAGTGAAATTGGGTGAATATGGTAGGGTTAGTTACATATTTGGTATAGCTTAACAATCCAGCTACTTTATATAGCCATGTCAATTCCCATGCAAGATCTTCTTTCCTATTGGTTGGCTAGGGAAAAATAACAACACTTGAAGAAGTTACTCACATGTAGTTTAAATAATGGTGTGAATTGAAAAAGAGAAGTCATTTATAATGATGGGAATATGCACATGATGGACTTATAATGAGAAATAGAAAAGGCACTTTTCATCATATTTTCCATGGTACTAGTCATCAAAACAAAAGATATGGACGAAATGACAAATTCAATTAAAATTTTGAATATTAAATTTCAATTGTGAATCTAACACATGCATTATGAACTTGTTATATATATGTGAATACAATAATTAAGTTTGAGATAGAGGTTAAAAAAGATTCATCATCAAACAAACAGATCACATATTTTAAATGGGTACAAATGACTTTGGAAGATGCATAATATTATATTGAATAAAATCTTTGATTAGGTGTCTCGAATAAGGTTTTTTTATTGGATACAAAAGATGATGGAGAAGCAACCTATGTTGTAGTAGTCTCTGCTACGATTTTTGTCCCATGAGTGGATGTATCTATTTTGTAAAAATTCATTGGAGTTTCCTTAGTTTTAGTATTCTCCTAATAATTATGGTATGTAGTTAGATCTCCCACCTAAAGAAACTACTCAAAATTACACTTCATGTTGATCTAACTAAAGTATTTTTCACGGTAATTTCAAAAACAATATATGGTTAGTTAAATTTAACCTAGTATTTTAGATGAAACTAAAATCATTAGAAATCACTTAAATATGTTATAATACATTACTATTTGTTGTGATCCATTCGATTATTTAGTAAGGATGTTAATTAATTCACTTGAACCCACAACTCAGGGAGATATTTGTGGTACCCAATAGGTAATGAAAGACCTAGATGAATCTGTGTGCATGAATAAAAGGTAGTTGAAAGAAAAAATACAAAAAGAAGTTAGAATGGTTGGGTTGATTGAGGTAAATGGACAGTGGCAAGATAGTCATGAGAAAAGAAATTGGAATGGTAAAGTAAATGGGTTTAAGGTAACAGATTCCTTGGCTAAGTTGGTAATTTTTGTTCTCAATGTTGTGCATAAATAAAGGGAGTTCTCTTAATCTAGAGCTTATGATATCTAGTAATTATGTTGTGATCATTATTATTCTCTTCTCTAAATATGTATACATGTCTGTATGTAGTCCATTGTCTACCTGGGACGTCCGGGGTCATTCTTGTGGAGGAATGATTACTTATGTAGGTGAATGGCATGAAGAAGTTCCTGGTCTTGTGAGGAATAAAGTTTGAAGTGTAGCCCTAATAGATATATGAGGTTAGTATCGTGTGGATATGAGTTTATAATATGTACTTATAGTATGCCCATGTTTATTCTATGGCAGGTAATGTTGAGAGATATATTAGTGGAATGAAATAAGTGTGATCTACCACATGTCAACACAAGCATGGATAGAAGAGAGAAACTCGAAGAAAAGTTTATTGGTAGAGATGATGTCGTCTTCGAATGTGCAATAGTCGTGTTTTGTACATGTTGCATATGTGGTGTTGTATACATATGACGTTGTGTACATGTTGTATGTGCAGTGTTGTTTACCTATGGTGTTGTGTGCATGTTGGATATGTAGTGTTTTGTAGATATGGTGTTGTGTAGTTTTCCATACACAAGCCTTGTATGGAAGACCATGTCGTACTCCATTAAGCTCGGATCGATTAGAGGATTGCGTCATGTTAGGTCCAGAGATGCTCCAAGAAATAGAAGAAAAAATGGAAATAATTAAGCAGAGGGTGTTGGTCACACATGAAGTAATAAATAATAAATAATATAATATAATTAAACACTCAACTTCGGGACGAAGTTCCTTGAAGAGGGGGAGTATGTAATGTCCCATAATAATTATTAAATAATAAATAAATATAAAGTAATAAATAATTATAAAAGAATAAATAATATATAAATAATATAATATAATTTAATAAAATAAGAAAATAAATAAATAGTCAAGAGAATAATAAATAAATAATCAATAAAACATTAAACAATAACTGGAGTTCTAAATAAAATGGTAAATAATAGGCTAGAGTCTTAAAACAATAAACTTTAAGTAAAGTTAAAGAAATAATTGATTAACCAAATTAAATAAATTAACAAAGAGTTAAACTAAGAAACTAATAGAAAGAAAGTTAAAGAAAGTTAAAGAAAGTCTTTGTCTCATGTTTACACTAGTAGGTGAGTGAAATTGGGTGAATATGGTAGGGTTAGTTACATATTTGGTATAGCTTAACAATCCAACTACTTTATATAGCCATGTCAATTCCCATGCAAGATCTTCTTTCTTGTTGGTTGGCCAGGGAAAAATAACAACACTTGAAGAAGTTACTCCCATGTAGTTTAAATAATGGTGTGAATTGAAAAAGGGAAGCCATTTATAATGATGGGAATATGCACATGATAGACTTATAATGAGAAATAGAAAGGGCACTTTTCATCATATTTTCCATGGTACTAGTCATCAAAACAAAAGATATAGACGAAATGACAAATTCAATTAAAAATTTGAATAGGAAAATTGCACATATCCATTAAATTAAATTTCAATTGTGAATCTAACACATGCATTATGAACTTGTTATATATATGTGAATACAATAATTAAGTTTGAGATAGAGGTTAAAAAAGATTCATCATCAAACAAACAGATCACATATTTTAAATAAAAATTGACACTTCTGTAAGAGGCATAGTATTATATTGAATAAAAAAATTGATAAAAGTCTCGAATAAGGGTTGTTATTGGATACAAAAGATGATGGAGAAGCAACCTATGTCGTAGTAGTCTCTGCTACGATTTTTGTCCCATGAGTGGATGTATCTATTTTGTACAAATTCCTTGGAGTTTCCTTCGTTTTAGTATTCTACTAATAATTATGGTATGTAGTTAGATCTCCCACCTAAAGAAACTACTCAAAATTACACTCGTTGATCTAACTAAAGTATTTTTCACGATAATTTCAAAAACAATATATGGTTAGTTAAATTTAACCTAGTATTTTAGATGAAACTAAAATCATTAGAAATCATTTAAATATGTTATAATACATTACTATTTGTTGTGATCCATTCGATTATTTAGTAAGGATGTTAATTAATTCACTTGAACCCACAATTCAGGGAGATATTTGTGGTACCCAATAGGTAATGAAAGACCTAGGTGAATCTTTGTGCATGAATAAAGGGTAGTTGAAAGAAAAAATACAAAAAGAAGTTAGACTGGTTGGGTCTATTGAGGTAAATGGGCAGTGGCAAGATAGTCATGAGAAAAGAAATTGGAATGGTAAAGTAAATGGGTTTAAGGTAACAGATTCCTTGGCTAAGTTGGTAATTTTTGTTCTCAATGTTGTGCACGAATAACGGGAGTTCTCTTAATCTAGAGCTTATGATATCTAGTAATTATGTCGTGATCATTATTATTATCTTCTCTAAATATATATACATGTTTGTATGTAGTCCATTGTCTGCCTGGGACATCCGGGGTCATGCTTGTGGAGGAATGATTACTTATGTAGGTGAATGGCATGAAGAAGTTCATGGTCTTGTGAGGAATAAAGTTTGAAGTGTAGCCCTAATAGAAATATGAGGTTAGTATCGTGTGGATATGAGTTTATAATATGTACTTATAGTATGCCCATGTTTATTCTATGGCAGGGAATGTTGAGAGATATATTAGTGGAATGAAATAAGTGTGATCTACCACATGTCAACACAAGCATGGATAGAAGAGAGAAACTCAAAGAAAAGTTAATTGGTAGAGATGATGTCGTCTTCGAATGTGCAATAGTCGTGTTTTGTACATGTTGCATATGTGGTGTTGTATACATATGACGTTGTGTACATGTTGTATGTGCAGTGTTGTTTACCTATGGTGTTGTGTGCATGTTGGATATGTAGTGTTTTGTAGATATGGTGTTGTGTAGTTTTCCATACACAAGCCTTGTATGGAAGACCATGTCGTACTCCATTAAGCTTGGATCGATTAGAGGATCGCATCATGTTAGGTCCAGAAATGCTCCAAGAAATGGAAGAACAAATGGAAATAATTAAGCAGAGGGTGTTGGTCACACATGAAGTAATAAATAATAAATAATATAATATAATTAAACACTCAACTTTGGGACGAAGTTCCTTGAAGAGGGGGAGTATGTAATGTCCCATAATAATTATTAAATAATAAATAAATATAAAGTAATAAATAATTATAAAAGAATAAATAATATATAAATAATATAATATAATTTAATAAAATAAGAAAATAAATAAATAGTCAAGAGAATAATAAATAAATAATCAATAAAACATTAAACAATAACTGGAGTTCTAAATAAAATGGTAAATAATAGACTGGAGTTCTAAAACAATAAACAATAAGTAAATTTAAAGAAATAATTAATTAACCAAAGTAAATAAATTAACAAAGAGTTAAACTAAGAAACTAATAGAAAGAAAGTTAAAGAAAGTTAAAGAAAATTTTTGTCTCATGTTTACACTAGTAGGCGAGTGAAATTGGGTGAATATGGTAGGGTTAGTTACATATTTGGTATAGCTTAACAATCCAGCTACTTTATATAGCCATGTCAATTCCCATGCAAGATCTTCTTTCCTATTGGTTGGCTAGGGAAAAATAACAACACTTGAAGAAGTTACTCACATGTAGTTTAAATAATAGTGTGAATTGAAAAAGAGAAGTCATTTATAATGATGGGAATATGCACATGATATACTTATAATGAGAAATATAAAGGGCACTTTTCATCATATTTTCCATGGTACTAGTCATCAAAACAAAAGATATGGACGAAATGACAAATTCAATTAAAAATTTGAATAGGAAAATTGCACATATCCATTAAATTAAATTTCAATTGTGAATCTAACACATGCATTATGAACTTGTTATATATATGTGAATACAATAATTAAGTTTGAGATAGAGGTTAAAAAGGACGAAATGACAAATTCAATTACAAATTTGAATAGGAAAATTGCACATATCCATTAAATTAAATTTCAATTGTGAATCTAACACATGCATTATGAACTTGTTATATATATGTGAATACAATAATTAAGTTTGAGATAGAGGTTAAAAAAGATTCATCATCAAACACACTGATCACATATTTTAAATGGGTACAAATGACTTTGGAAGAGGCATAATATTATATTGAATAAAATCTTTGAGTAGGTGTCTCGAATAAGGTTTTTTATTGGATACAAAAGATGATGGAGAAGCAACCTATGTTGTAGTAGTCTCTGCTACGATTTTTGTCCCACGAGTGGATGTGTCCCATGAGTGGATGTATCTATTTTGTACAAATTCCCTGGAGTTTCCTTCGTTTTAGTATTCTCCTAATAATTATGGTATGTAGTTAGATCTCCCACTTAAAGAAACTACTCAAAATTACACTCCATGTTGATCTAACTAAAGTATTTTTCACGGTAATTTCAAAAACAATATATGGTTAGTTAAATTTAACCTAGTATTTTAGATGAAACTAAAATCATTAGAAATCATTTAAATATGTTATAATACATTACTATTTGTTGTGATCCATTCGATTATTTAGTAAGGATGTTAATTAATTCACTTGAACCCACAACTCAGGGAGATATTTGTGGTACCCAATAGGTAATGAAAGACCTAGATGAATCTGTGTGTATGAATAAAGGGTAGTTGAAAGAAAAAATATAAAAAGAAGTTAGAATGGTTGGGTCGATTGAGGTGAATGGACAGTGGCAAGATAGTCATGAGAAAAGAAATTGGAATGGTAAAGTAAATGGGTTTAAGGTAACAAATTCCTTGGCTAAGTTGGTAATTTTTTTTCTCAATGTTGTGCACGAATAACGGGAGTTCTCTTAATCTAGAGCTTATGATATCTGGTAATTATGTTGTGATCGTTATTATTCTCTTCTCTAAATATGTATACATGTCTGTATGTAGTCCATTGTCTGCCTGGGACGTCCGGGGTCATGCTTGTGGAGGAATCTTTACTTATGCAGGTGAATGGCATGAAGAAGTTCCTGGTCTTGTAAGGAATAAAGTTTGAAGTGTAGCCCTAATAGATATATGAGGTTAGTATCGTGTGGATATGAGTTTATAATATGTACTTATAGTATGCCCATGTTTATTCTATGGTAGGTAATGTTGAGAGATATATTAGTGGAATGAAATAAGTGTGATCTACCACATGTCAACACAAGCATGGATAGAAGAGAGAAACTAAAAGAAAAGTTTATTGGTAGAGATGATGTCATCTTCGAATGTGCAATACTCGTGTTTTGTACATGTTGCATATGTGGTGTTGTATACATATGACGTTGTGTACATGTTGTATGTGCAGTGTTGTGTGGATGTTGGATATGTAGTGTTTTGTAGATATGGTGTTGTGTAGTTCACTTGGGCATAATGGTGTTGTATAGTTAATGGTGTATGACATGGTCTTCCATACACATGTTGTAGATATGGTGTTGTGTTGTGCACTAGGTTTGGGTGTATGTGTTGTGTTTTATGCCAAGTGTAGGTGCATGTATTGTTCGGTGTTGTACATTATGTGTGGGTGTATTTTTGTGATGTACATTTTTGGTATGTGTATGTGGTTAAAGAGAATGAACTAGGTTCTTGTGAGAAGTGGTAACTGATCCGGTGTGTGTACAGAAAGGACAAGAAAAAATGTAGAAGCAAAGAACTAATTGAAGGATAATTATCAATATTTTATTTCATTTTTCTTATGCATGTGATATATGACTCTGATTTATGATGGTTACTTATTGAGTTAATAGAATGTTATATGTCTATAGATAATGATTTGATCAAACAACTAGTTTGACTTGTTGTGAGAGGAAGTAAATAGATTGTAGGTGTAACTTATTGATGAGCTACCAATGAGGAACTATTTGAATTTATCTCGATTCATTTTGAGTCGAATGAAAATTATTTGCTTGGTACAGAAAAGTAGAGAAATTCCTAGTTTAGGTGGTTGAAACCGACTGCAAGAATGTTAGCAACAACAGTGAAAGGAATGGAAACATGCAACAATATGTTGGTAAACCACTTCAGTAGTAGGGCCATTGTGGGACACTGATACCTAGTAATGTTCGTTGATTTCCATGATCATGTTATGACTAATATTATGATTTTGAGGTAGGGATATGCCTTGGTTTTTGGAACTTATGATGCAAGGAAACCTTGCCAAGGGATGGATCGACTAAGATGGAGATGCTAATGGAAATTGGAAGGTGTGAGACTGCATAGAAAGCAATAACGAGGTTGCCTAAGGGACTGTGTAATAGAGAAGGGAAGGGAGGGGAATGATTTTTTTTTGTCATTAGCATTTCCATATGGAATCATAAACACATTTGGAGTGTGCCCTTGAATAACGAGTTGGTAAATATTCAGTAAGAGAACAAGTAGCATAAGGATTGTAGTGCTGGACATTGGATACATGTTTGACATTGGTAGTGAATTTTGGAATTCCTGACAAGGAGGTGAATCTTGGCACTATTTTTTAGGGTGGATATGTGAGCCACTAGATTCCCTTGTTGATTGATGTGGGCATCATATCATTTTATTTATTGGTTAGAGAAAATCTACATATGTATAAATATAATTGTAAATTTTGTATCGAGTTGTATTTATAAATCTCCATATACAGTATGAGTATTTGCTAGTTGAAGCAAATGTGCATGAGTATATGTGTTTGTCATTATAATTACTGCATGAAGTTGGGTTATAAAGCTCCATAATCAATATGGTGGTCATGTTTTTAGCAATTTATATGTTGTAAATATTGTAACAAGTTGTGTAATAAAGCTACATAGGTGGTATGTTTTGTTGGTTATAAGTATCATTGAACACCGAGGATGATGTTCACCCAAGGGGGAGGGGCTTGTACCATCCCCTAGTCGATTTTCCATGTAAACAAAATGTATAAGACCAAGGTCATGGGACACTAATTCCAGGATGAATGTTGGGAAAAACATCCTATTGGTTTTTTTTTTTGGGTTTATTAATGGATATGGAAATTGGCAAAGGAAGAAAGGAAACAAATTAGAATTTAACTATGGAAATAAAGGAAAATCGGGGAAAGGGGAGGTGATGAGACACTCACTTTCATGTTAATAAAATTATAGGAAAATTGAAGAAAAATGAAGAAAATGGAGGCCTTAATGATAAAATGGATTCTGAGGGTCAGTTCACGGTCTTTTTTCAATTTAGTTTTGGAGCTCTCCTTTCATTCTCTCATTATATCACACTCTTTCACACTTAGAGCATTCTTGGAGCATGCTTGGAATACTCTATTATTCACTAGGACTTGGAGAAAACAAGAAAAATATAAGCAAGGAAATTAAGGAATCGTAAAGAGATAGTTAGATCAACAAGTATAGTTGTATTTCTTTGGATGTAACAGGTTGCATTTATAATGTCCTTGTTGGTTTATGGATGCATGATTCATGCATGTGGTTATTTAGTTATGTGCTATCATTGGCATGGATATTTTCCTGGATTGACAATTCTTTCATCCATGCCTATCCATTTTCTAGATAACCAAGGTGTTGTGGGCTTTTCCACTTGTTTTTTTTTTATTCTTTCTCATGTTCATTATGGTTTTTGGTTGGCAAAAACACTCTGGAAGCCTTGGAATAATGTGGGTTGAGTTACTAGTCCTGAAGCCCACATTGGGAAAAAAACTCTGGAGCTCTTGATGGGTTGAGTTACTAGTCCTTGGAGCCAGGTTAGACAAACACTTTGGAGCCTTGGAAAGATATGTGTTGAGTTACTAGTTCCTAGAGCCCTGGAAAAATTTGGTAGAGACTGATCTAGTTGGTGTTAGTGATGTATGACCGTGAGGTGGGTTCACTAGTTGAGGGTTGAGGTGATTTGGCCTTTGGAAGCACTGTTTTGGTTTTACTTGTTTTATTCAATGAGATCTCGCATTCATACTTGGAATATGGCATGGGGGTGATTGAATAAAATAAATATTTGGTTTAGCCCAATCTATGGTCAGGTGGTACGTGGAATTCCTTGACTTAGTTGGTACTTTTCATATGTTAATATGTGTTATTGTTTATTGATGAATAATAAAAAACGAGAATAATTTATGATTAATTATTGTTTAAATGATTGGTTTTCATGGTTTTATTGTCGGTTAAGTATATGATACATGCATGGTGTATTTATCATTATATGATGTTATTTTGATCTAGATATAATTCATGTTATGATAGTCTCTTGGTTCTTTTATATGGATGCGTGAGCTGCAGAAATTATGAGAGGGAATCAAGCCTTATTGATGAACATCTGATGAAACAAATGTAAAGAGTGACCAAAATATACATCCATGACTTAGAGGTACTTTGTACAGAAAGTGTTTGTAAAAATGTATGGCATGTGTTGGAAAGTTAGACCCCATTTTTGTAACTGGATCTTGGAAGCTGGGTCATGCATATTAACTCTTAGATCATATCTACCCTAGTAGGCTTTAGATTATTTCTTGCTACCAGCCTCAGATCTTCACCCTGCTACAAATTTTGGAATAGTTATAGACTTCCTATAAAGCTTGGCCTTGTTGCAAACTAGGTACAAACCTCAGAAATATTCTTGTTATACATTTTGCATTGAAAACCTGACCTATTCCTTTTTGGCATTTTTTGGCTTAGTTCAGAAAAGGTTGTAGATTTGGCCTCCCTAAGTTTCATAGATTAGAAGTTGATCTTTTAGAAACACCTTTGAATTTTTTGAAATAGTAAATTGTACAGTGTTACTCTTTGGATGTCAATTTCATTGGCTGCAGATGTTGGTTGGTAGTGTCAACAACTGTTGATCATATTTTTAAAGGTATTTTAAGGCCTTATTTTGAAAACATCTGTTGGCATATTTGTGGACATGAAGTTTATATTTGGAACTTATTGAAGACCCATCTATGTGGAAGTAGAGTTAAAGAAGGTGGTAAAGCTGACTTAGACTAGACTTTGACTTATTTCGGAAGAAACCTTGAGCATAATTCTCAGGGGATCATTTTGTGGGAATTTTGAAGCAAACATGAGCGACAATTTTGAAGGAATATTAGAGGATCAATTCGAGTATTTTTGGAAGGAATTATATGTGAAATAATTGTGAAAACTTGAGTTGATATTAGAACAAACATTGAAGAAGTATTTTGAATCGTCTTTGAGTAGACTTCTTGGTTAAAATTTTGGAAAAATATTGAAGTTAATTTTAGAGTAGTGTTTGAGACCTCGTTAATTAGTCTTTAAAAAACCTTAGAGAGCCCTCTAGAATATTTTATTGTAATAGACTCCAAGCATCCTTGGAGTAATATTTTGAATACATCATTATTAAAGATTTGTTGAAGCAACTTATTGAATACATATTCTAGAGAAGCTTTGTTTAAAACCTGTTGAACACACTTGTAGAAGGAGATCTTGGAGTTATTCTTGGAGACATAATAAACCTCATAATGCGTGATTGTAGCCATAAATGAAATAACATTGGAGAAAAATGATTAGGTATCATGAATATTCTTAGGAACACCTACTATGGTACTAAAGTCGACTTCGATAAGTTAGGTATTTTAAAGATTAATTGAGGTCATTATTGAAAGAAATCTTGGGGGTATTATTAAGACTTATTGAAGAGTACAATGGAATCGCTGAAGCATACCTACAACCAATTTGAATAATTGAAGTATAGGGCTGGAGCCCTAGAATTTGGAGCCTCGTAAAGACAAGGTTGGAGCCTTATGGAAGATAAGGTTGGAGACATAGAGGATTGGAGTCATCGCATAGGGTTCAAGCCTAAATTATTGGAGAGGATTGGAGTCCTCAAGAAGACCAAGTTGGATTTTGGTGAAGTATAGGTTGGAGCCTGGTATGGAGATTGAAGTCTTCATCTAGGGTTTGAGTCATGATAAAATTATAAGTTTTATTATACATTGATTGATGCAAAAGAGGATTGGATTCTTCATTATTTTTATAATATAAATCATCCATTTGTTGTAAATTTTGTGTTATATTTTATTGAGTGATGTCAAATAGTATAAACTAACAATTGTAAAATAAATATTAATTCATACCCCCTTAGTATTTCCAATAATTGGTAGCAGATATAGTACCTTAAGGTCACAACCTTATAGCTAGAAGTTAGATCCTTAGAACAGAAATGGAAAACTAAAGGAAGAGAGGCTCCAAATATTTTGAAATGTATCCTTAGTCAAGAAATTAGAGGAAAATTAGGCTAACAAAGCTCCCTTATTCAATGGAGAAAACTATGAGGCATGGAGGCAAAGAATGAAATTTATTTTGATGGTTCAATGATTTGATATATGGAATTTAGTGACTATTGGAAACTCATAAGAGTTTGATGAAAAAGATATTAAATAAATCCTGGATAAAACGTGGGATGATAATGAGTTAGAGGGGTAAATGAAGCTAAGGTACTATTAGGAGGTGATTAACCCCACTCTTGCTAACGAAAATTATATGTAACTCTTAGTTAGTGCTAAGAAGAACATGAACATTGAAATGATGAGAACTAATTCTCACGAGCTTCAGAGTGAAACCGAGCATTTGTATATTCCCAAAATACCTTGGGACAAAAGAATCTATCCCCATTGTGATACTAAGAAATTTGAATAAGAAAGAAAAATTCTCTTGGATTGTTTGACCCTTACTCACATCTATTCTCCTTTCAAAACATTTTCCACACTACCAACATTCTTGAATTTATAAGTCACAACAAAACTACAATAATGTCATAATTCTTATCACCATATTCATCTTAGTGGAGGTTAATCATGATTATTTATTCTTCTAGTGACATTTGTTCACATTATTTCAAAATTTTGATGTCCCTTGTTAGGGTCCTATAATAATAGGGATCATAATTTTGAATTGGCTATTTTTAATCTTGAAATATTGTACATATCTTTTCTTTCTGCAAATGTTTTCCCATATTAAAAAATGAAAAGAGTGTATGCCCTAAAAGAAAAATCAAAGGACTAAAAAGAAATGAGATTAAAAAGGATTTAAAAATATGACCTCCACAAAAAGAAATAAAAATAGATCCTGAAAGTGTTGCACATTCAAATGCCACTACTTTTAGTTAATTTACTTTTTTCAATAATAATTGTGTGCATCTTGTCCAAAATGCCACAATTCATGAACATCAAATAGCTTAATTTTTTCTCATTCATGCTTTTAAATTTCATGTTGATAGATAGTTAATAAGATCTGCCAAACAATTTAAACTTGACAGATCAGTAGTTAGGTAGAGAATAAATGAGCCCGTCAGTTTAATCTGAGCCATTGGTAGTTATAAGGTTAGATTAGTTTGATTATTAAAAGAAAATAAAAAGGTCAACAATCTCAAATGCGACCAATGCAAGAAATAAAAATGTTAGAATAAAAAGGGTAGGTAGATTACTTTCAAAAGCATTGAAAAGCATCATTTTAGTTTATCTCATTTCACAAAGACCATTTCTAAACATTTTCCCCTTATCCCAATTTCCCATGCAAAAACACATTCCCCTGGTGAAGATCCCTTTCCCTTCTTCTAACCCATTTTCCTAACTAAAAACCCATTCCCATTATTAAAATCCCCTTCTACTTTATTAATTCCCATTTCTAACTTCCCACTTCGTATATTTATTAATCCCCATATTATACTAATTCCCCATTTTTTACATATGTCCCAACCCCATATATTATTTTTAGCTTATATTTTTTAATACTCATCCCACTTTATACATTTCATTAACCCATACTAATTAGTTCCGATCCCTTCATATATTAAACCCATTCATATATATATTATATATTTAACCCTCCTCGCTAATATATTAACTCCTTTATATAAGCCTTTCCGCTTTATTATATATTATAACCCATTTTTTAACATAAACCTTCCCATTTATATTACATAACCCTGGGTGAAAATGTGAAGTTGGGTTACACTTTTTTCCCTTTTTTGAGAAAAAACTTTCATTTTTTTTTCTTCTTCTGTTCTTCAACTTTCTACAAGTTAAAACTATTTTTAAGTTTAGAATTTCATTTTGCGATAAAAATAAAAGTTGTCAGAAATTTTATTGGCTTTCTATTACTTATTTTTTGAAATTTTGTTATATACATTTGATATGTCAACTTAGCATTTCTTTGAGTGTGTGATTTTTAGCAATCAAAGGATTCATAAGAAGTCATGTTAATACACAATGTTGTATTCTTTGAAACTTTGTGTTTTTTAGAAAAAAAATGTGTTACAACAATCTAGACAGAGTCTACTTCGGTTTCGTCATATTTACAAAACCAACAGATGGATATCATAATTACTAGAATATTTTGAACTGGTCCAATATGAAAAAACTGCATATTTTGAATATGTTTCACGACGTAAGAAATTCCTTAACATATAAGTTATAAACTAAAAATCTAAAAACTACCCATTAGAGACGAAAGACCAATGTAATGCACCATAATTTTTTCAATTTTTTTTACAATGTATTTTGGAAGATACATAATTATGATTTCACTGAATCATAATGACTTCCAGAAATTGTTTGTACCAATTTTCTTACAAAATTAGTTAAAATTAATAAATATTTATGAAATTCCATAAAAGTTATATTTCCTAAAAGTATATTCAATTCTAAAAATGCTTGTCTTGGTTCCAATAGTTAATTCAGAATGTTTCATGGAGTTTAATCAGTCCAAAGTTGCAGATACGTATTCAGAGCTTAGGCCTATGTAATCGCTGACACATTAGTTCGGCCAAACTCTTAAAAAAAGTTCGACTGAATTTTTTTTTGTGCCAACGACCCGTCAAGTCTAACGACATAAAATTTTGGCCAAAATTTTATTCAAAATTTCGGCCGAAATTTCACCCAATTTTTCGTCAGCGACCACGGAAACCCTCCAAAAAAATATTTTACGGAAATATAAATTGCCGCGAAATCATTCATTATTTTTTCATATTTTCGCACATTTGGTCTGATTTTACAAAGGTCTTGGTCTGATTTTGAAAAGAATTGAATTGTTTTGGCTTAAAGACTTTTCTTGGAGGTACATCCAAAGAACATTTTTGCAAAAGATTGTTTTGGGTTTAAGGACTTTTCTTGGAGGTACATTCAAAGGACATTTCTTGGGACATTTCTTGGAGGTATGTGATACATTTTTTGTATGTTTTTTGGACTTCATTTTTTTTGAAAGTATGGATTTGGGCTTAATTTCGAAAGGACATTTTTTGGACATTTTTTGGAAGTATTTTTTAAAGTGATATTTTTTGAAGTATTTTTTAAAGTGGCATTTGGTCTAATTTTACAAAGGTCTTGGTCTGAAGAATTGTCTAATTTTGCAAAGAATTGTTTTGGGTTTAAGGACTTTTCTTGGAAGTACATTCAAAGAACATTTTTGCAAAATATTGTTTTGGGTTTAAGGACTTTTCTTGGAGGTAAATTCAAAGGACATTTCTTGGAGGTATGTGATACATTTTTTGGATGTTTTTTGGGCTTCATTTTTTTTTTTAAGTATGGATTTGGGCTTCATTTTTTTTGAAAGTATGGATTTGGGCTTAATTTCGAAAGGACATTTTTTGGAAGTATTTTTTAAAGTGATATGTTTTGAAGTATTTGTTAAAGTGGCTTTTTTTAAGAAGTTGGAATTAATTTTCAATGGACATTTTTTGGAGGCATTTTTTAAAGTGACATTTTTTTAGAGTATGTGTTTTGGGTTGAAGTAAATCTTTTATAATGATTTTTTAAATGAGTTTTTGTCTAACTTTTAATTTTTTTTTTTTTTTTGTAGGACTTGGAAGTAAATATTTTGAGCTTCGTTTCATTTTTATAAGACATTTTTTTCTCAGATTTTCTAAAGTAAGTGTTTTGGATTGGAGTATGTATTTTTTGAAAAAATTTTAAAATGAGTTTTTTTAAAATTAAATCTTTTGTGATTTTTTTTTATTTGTGTTTTTGTCTAAATTTTTGAAGGAAATTTTTTGAACTTCATACTCTATTATCATGGGAAATCGAAGGAATTGTACAATAAAATATGTTTGAAAAAGAAACCCCAAGGAACGTAGAGAAAATACAAGACAATCTCGCAAAAGAAAGATAGAAGCACTCTCGAATATTGAAGTGGAAAATCAACCTCAATTAGAAGTTGAAGTAGGTATGTAAATGTAAATATTATGATTTTGATATATTTAAAATTTTCCTAATGTAAAATGTGAAGCTTAATTTTTATTTGATGAACTAATTTAAAAATAGTTTGCAATGTAAACTGAGAGAGATATTCTTCAAAACATTGATGATGAGATACAAAATTTTGAAAGAGATATTGAACCTGGAGATGGTGAAAATGTTGAAAGAAATTCAAGTGAAGAAATTGAATCACAAGGTATATATATATATATATATATATATATATATATATATATATATATATATATATGTTGAACACATGCATGTATTATTGAAATTATACATATTTATTAATTTAGTTATTTATTGAATATGTAAACTTATTATGTACTATTCATTCGAATATGTACAGATGAAATCAATGTCGATGATGAGATGTTAGAAAATGTTGACACTCACACATATGGAGATAAAAAAGCTGACCATTATATATGATATCGTGTTAACCACATTTTTGAGAAGTATTTCATAAAGGAAAATGTGACAGTTCAAGCCCAAATGTTGAAAGGTCTCCTATCATTAAGGAAATTAAAAGAAGCTATGACTTTATTGGGTATTCGAAAATCAACCAAAGATAAAAAAAATGAAGGAAAATGTGATACAAAATATAAAGAGTGCTATAAATTCAATTAGAAGATCTAGACAAAAAAAATGTTTCAGTTGTACGTAGAGAAATACATATGGCAGTGGTTTCATCAAGTATTAAAGAGAATCTCTTGGTAAAATCTATGGCACAAGCATTAGGAACCTCGCGAAAAAATTTGCACAAACATTGAAAATTTCAGTTGCAAATAATATGTAAATGATGAACTCGCTTGTTGGAGAGCTATTTGTAGGCAACCATACAAAGATAGACTTGGAGAACATGTTAAAAAAATAACATATGAATATTGGAAGAACAATTCGCGTGTTTCGCCAACTGCAAGGCATGTGATGCGAAGAAGAATAGCACGAAATTAGTACAAATAGCATGCAAAACATTTCTTGGAAACCACTCAGAAAGAGTTGTTCAACAAGTTCAAAAAAGAGAATTGTGAAATTCATGTGTCAATCAGTGCTTTTGTTCGACAAAAACCATGGTATGTAAAACCTATCATCGTACACAACACTTATTCATGTCGTTATCATGTGGAATTTGAGTTATATTATGACACATTCCTTAATTTTGGTAGAAAATTTTGGAAGGATTCACCTCCCACTATCCGTGATTTCATATCTCAAATTCTATGTGAAAGACAAAGCGATGATCTATTTTACGAAAATAAATGTGTTGGTGGTAAAAAATGCGATGATTGTGGCAATTTGACTAAATTTCAAAACAAATATCGTATTGATATAAATGATCAATCATTTTCCAACATGAAAGTGAAATGGAAGAGATATGAATATATCCACACATTTATTCAAGGTGCAAATAGTGCTAAAATAATTGAATTACGAGAAGAAAAAATTTTTGTGATCGAATTTTTGAGAAAGTTTGAGGCAGAAATTTATAAATACAGCAAGCATTCCCATAGAGCTTGATGGCAAGACTTTCAATTCAAAAAATCCCATGAAGTTTTTCCACCAGGGACAATTTTGTCAGTAATTGATTTTGCAGAAAACTACACATTTGTTCCACAAAAATAAATTCAGAGTGAATACTATCATTCTGACCAAGTCTCCATGCTCGTTCATATTCTATATAGACATGCTGAACAAAACTTCGATCATATAGAAAGCACCAGTGAAAATCAACATGTTATTAAAGAATATCATTTTTATATTAGTGATGATCGTACACATGATACATATTTTGTACAAAATTGTTTTGGAAAGATTTATGATTCCTTGAAAAGAAGGGGAATAACATTCAATGAACATTAGATATGGTTAGATGGATGCGTAGGTCAATTCAAATCTGCACGATCATTATTTTGGTTGTGTTGTCTTCATAAGAAAACCTACATTAAACATTGTTGGAATTTCTTTGAGACTCGTCATGGAAAAGGAGAACATGAAAGTGCAGGGGCGTGCATAAAACGAGCACTTCAAAGGTATCAAATGAATCCCTCTGCAATATGACTTGTGGATGCTAAAGAAGTTGTTCAATGGTGCATCACTGCTCTAAGCCATGAGACTAACTGATCAAGGGAAGTGTGAAGGTACATTCATTTTAATTTTGATTGGATATCTAATTTTAAACAGTGTACATTTATCATAATTTTATTATCTCTGATTGATTACCTTTGATTGTATTTTGATATCATATTTACATTCTTCTTTGAATTTTCCATATAAATATTTTTTTCACATATTGGGATTGAAGAAGTAGATAGATCAATTGGAAATGACGTTGAAATAATAAAAGGGACTCAAAAATTGCATTCAATTAAAAAAAAGTTGTTCACAAATGTGTTTGCATTGGATAAAAGAAAATATCATTGTTTTTGTCATGTTTTAAAAGACAACAAAAAATCCAATGGCGTTTGTGAAAACAAAATGTATGTAAAAAATTGGAAACATATAGAGCTAAATACAAAGGGAAAAATGTCCTTTGCAATGTTTGAAGAAATGCAATAAGAGGAGACTACAATATCATCCAATGGTCATCGAGTTTTTGATCTTGTTAGAGAAGGTAACATTTGAATTGCTTTCAAATGATAAATATCTAGAAATAAATTTAAATACATAAGTTTGTTAAGTTTGTTTTACTCTGCTTGAGATGTTTTTGATGTAATTGCACCTGTTGACAACGATGAAAATGTGAAGTATTATTTGATGCGTTGCACTGAATGAAAAATGAAATTATTAGAAAACTATAATAATCATGAGTTTCCATATGAAAGAGGATATATTATACTGAAAGGATATTTTTTCAGACAAACTAATCAAAGTGGGGTTTTTGTTTACTTTGAAGACTATGAGCTTGAAGTCATAAGTTGTCAATATAGTCACTTGGTGTCTGCAGCATGCATAAAGTTGATAGAGGTTCAATCAAAGAAGAAAATGAAAATTAAGAAATGGAAAATGTCAAAATCCGATCATGAATGGATCATTGTAGATGGCATTCCATTGGAATTTTTTTGATTGAACTGCCCAACAATTTCTTCTCTTTAGATTATGTTTTGGAACTTCTAGAACTCAACTAAAAATTGAGCTACCTTGTTATGTTATCTGTGCAAGTGTTTGCACATGTACAAATTGTTTTGGTACATGCACACTACGATCAACTCAAAGTAGCTTTTCAATACATGCATTGATGAAAAATGTTGTATGTATTGGATATATATATGTTCTAGAATGAAATTAACTGGTCAATTAGTTTTACTATATGTTCATTGATGAAAAATGTTTCATGTACTTAATATATATGTTCTATAATGCAATTAACTGAAAGTAGTTGTATGAAAAATGTTGCACGTACTGGATATATGCACGGGCTGAATGTGACCAGTTTTTCTCGTGGGCTTTTCTGGTAAAAAGTATGGAATGTAAATAAATCATCCACAGTATAGTTTTGTACGAATATTCCTTTCAGAAAAGAGACTCAGAGCACTTCTCCGACTTTTGGTGGGATTTGACCCACATCTCTATTCTTGATAGAAAATCTAGTACAAAAATTGTCTGTCCAATGGTCAGATATGTTGTAGGCAATTAACTGAAAGTAGATTTTCTATGTGCAGTGATGAGAAATGTTGCATGTATTGGATATATATATATATATATATATATGTTCTAGAATGCAATTAACTGAATGTCATCAATTTACCAATTTATAAATCAGCAAGGCTATCTAGTTGAGTGCATTAATCACATTGAACCCAATTCAACAAACGTATATCTACTTCTTATATTTCCAATCAAAATTAAAGGGATTTATATGGGAAAGAGGCAGAACATATAGCCCATTAAATACTTTTTAGAGGTCAATGAAGGTATCATCATGTGGGAAAATGTTTGTAACACTTGATTGTACTTGAAAGTAATATTAATATTGTTTTTGATCTCTACATACTCTTGTTTGAGTGAAAAAATTTCCAATGAAAAGAACATAGCCTTTCAATCCAACTAACCATATCAATTGAGCTCTATTTGAAAAAAAAGTAAAAAAAACCAAAAAGGCAACAAAATAACATCCTTGGTTGTTATTTTTATTGGAATAACTAAATCATATTAAGGATTCTCTTCATTGGAATTGTTTGACAACCACTAATGTTATTTTGCTGACATGTTTTGTTGGCATGTTAACTTTTCTTTACTCTTTTTTCAACGAGAGCTCAATTGATATGGTTAGTTGCATTGAAAATATATGTTCTTCCCATTGGAAAAATTTTCACTCAAATAAGAGTATGTAGAGATTAAAAGCAATATTAAGATGCCAAATGTACTTCAACCATCGAAAACTTGAGTTTTAAAAACTTTTTGATTATATCAAAACATTACTTCACATGTTATGCCAATTGTAGTTCAACTATACAATAAAAACATTTAACATTATATCACATGCTAAATGTAGATCAACCGTCCAAAATTTAATTTTAATTTAACAAAAAATTATATATCACAACATTAATTCACGTGCTAGATGTACTTCAACCATCCAAACTTGAGTTTTAAAAACCTTTTGATTATATCAAAACGTTACTTCACATGTCATGCCAATTGTAGTTCAACTATCCAATAAAAACATTTAACATTACATTACATGCCAAATGTAGATCAACCATCCAAAACTTAACTTTTAATTTAACAAAAAATTATAGATCACAACATTACTTCACATGCCAAATGTACTTCAACCATCCAAAACTTGAGTTTTAAAAACTTTTTGATTATATCAAAACATTACTTCACAGGTCATGCCAATTGTAGTTCAACTATCCAATAAAAATATTTAACATTATATCACATGCCAAATGTAGATCAACCATCCAAAACTTAACTTTTAATTTAACAAAAAATTATAGATCACAACATTACTTCACATGCCAAATGTACCTCAACCATCCAAAACTTGAGTTTTAAAAACTTTTTGATTATATCACAACATTACTTCACATGTCATGCCAATTGTAGTTCAACTATCCAATAAAAACATTTAACATTATATCACATGCCAAATGTAGATCAACCATCCAAAACTTAACTTTTAATTTAACAAAAAATTATAGATCACAACATTACTTCACATGCCAAATGTACTTCAACCATCCAAAACTTGAGTTTTAATTTTTTTTTGATTATATCACAACATTACTTCACATGCCATGCCAATTGTAGTTCAACTATCCAATAAAAACATTTAACATTATATCACATGCCAAATGTAGATTGAAACCATCCAAAACTTAACCTTTAATTTAACAAAAAATTATAGATCACAACATTACTTCACATGCCAAATGTACTTCAACCATCCAAAACTTAAGTTTTAAAAACAAAACAAATTATAACACATCATTACATAACATGCCAAATGTAGTTCAAAAGCAAAACATTAATTTATAGATGACAACATTACTAGTAGTTCAACTATCCAAAACTTAAAAGTTTTAAAAACCAAACAAATTATATAACAACATTACTTCACATTCACATGCCAAAAGTACTAAAACATCCAAAACTTAACTTTTTGGAACAAAGCAAATTATATTAAAAAAATAAAATATGTCCAAAAATTGTAGATCTCACAAGTATCAAGTATCAAGTTATATATATATGACTGTGCATCTAGATAATATATAAAAAAGTAAATTTAAGACTAGAAATCTCAATCAAATCTACAAATCATGTCCATCAAATACAAATGGATGTAGTGTCTTTCCTAGCAGAGTCTCAATCCGCGCGCTATTTTGCGAAGCATGGGGAACCTGTACACAATGCACGTACAAAAATTAAAATTTGATGTTTTAAAAATGAGTGAAAATATATAGAACTTGATGTAAAAAACAAAATATAAAAAAAAAATCATGCAATACCTCATGAGGTCCCCTCTCCATTTGTTGCTCGCCTACTACAACTTCTCCCATGGGAACATCTCCAATAGTAAGCTGTACAATATACATGTATATATATATTAAAAATTTTCAAATGAAAAAGCACATGTATATATAAACTTATTTTCAATAATATTAAAAAAAAAGTTAGACAACTTGTTCAAATGGTTGAAATGGTGTGGATGTTCCTATCTCCGTCGCTAGAGTCCATGGATTAAAGAAATCTTCTATAGAAACCTAAAATTCAAAATTTTAAAAGTATAAAATAACTCAAGATCAAGATCTCAATTTATAATAAAACTTTTAAACTTCAATTTATAAATTATAACTTTTAAAAAAACATATATATTTAAAAGTGAAAAATTGAATACTTCTGCAGGTGAATTTGGGACATCTCCTAAGAGAGACTCCAAAAGAAAATCTCCAAAAACCTAAAATTCAAAAAATTTAAAATAGCTCAAGATATAGATATATCTCATTTTTTAATGGAACTTTTTGAGTTGGAATATATATAACTTAAAAAAATAAATTTTAAAAGTGAAAAATTATCCATACTTGTTGTGGATCTGGCACATCTCCTAAGGAAATAGAAGGTAATCTCCCAAGGAAGAAGAAGGTACTGCCATCCAAAAAACATCAGATGGAATTAGAATCTGTTAAAACATTTTATTATTATATATGTACATGCACATGTGTGTAGAATTATTTATTTTAAAAATATCACTTAAAAAACACTAAAATTTGTCAACATATCTTGATGGTGAGGTCCATCTTGATTGTTTGAACTAGAGGTTCTGAACGTGATATTAAAATTTTTGTCATTCATCATGCATGACAACTGAAAATGGTGTTTTAACATATAATGATACATTTTTGTTAGATTAATGTACATACAAATAAATGTATACATATACATGTGTATTTATTACAAATTGTACATGTATGTGTTAAAATAATTGAACCCTAAGCATTAACACATACCATTCCTGTGCCCTTTTCCTCATGAATAATTAGGTCTTGCCAACCATTGCGACAATTATTTGCATATATTTTGAGATCTTCAACACTCATGTTGTCAATATCTTCATCTGTACAATACACAAAATCGACGCGTGCATTCTCACGTGTTATTTGTCGATTCAAAAAAACATTGACTCCACCCAATCCACTATGAACATTGTCGATGATGGCATCCCTTGTTTCTCGACTAATTTAAGAAGTGGCATCCATCTCTGACCGCAAAGTTTCGACCCGAAAAGATCGACTAACCAATGGTGGCTCAGGGCAAGGCAACTCAATATCACGCCTAACACCCCTACGGTCACACAATTGACCTTTCTCAGGACCAAAAAATTCAGACGGAAAGTCATTATAATTGGGTTTCATTTCCAAAAAGAATTCTGCATAAAATAATTTTGCAAAATAAAGAGGAACCTTGTCATTCCATGGGAGTCTTCCATAGGCCGCAAGGTGTCTATCATACAAATAGTGAGCTATATTTGGGTGCTTGAAATATTTCACCTTCAGCATTTTTCTTTTCGACCCTTATTTGAAATTAAACATTAACTTTGCCATTTCTTTTGTAACTATTTGTTTTATATCCTCCCATTTATCGAGACCCATTATTGTTTCCTTTCTTTTTCTCATGACTTCTACAAATGTATCAGTCATTGGTCCAAGATTTTGGTACATAGCTACTAGTTCGCTTAAATAATGTGTAACTATCTCCAAGCTTTGTCGACTCTCAGAAGGTAGAGTCAAAGCCACGGGATCTCTCTACAATTTTGCATGAATTTGTTGACACCTTTCGAAGGTGCATTGGCCATGTTTATTTCCCAAGGTATATTAGAAATGTTGGCCGGATAAGTCGTGGTGGGTGGACAACCTTCTTTTTGAATGTAGCATTTTGTCCTACATATTTTTTGACCAACATTTGAATCATTTTTAGCCTCTCCATCAATATATAAAATTTTGTATATTAGAAAAAACACATGTAAACAAATTTGTACAAATTGGATGAAAAAAATATTGAAATTGATGGCAACCTCGACGTGGTTGGCTAGCATCTTCCGCATCTTGAAACTGTTGAGAACCATAATGAACCTTCTGAGAACCAGCACCACTAGCCGTTGATTAGCCTTCGGGGGAATAAATATAACCACCCTCACTCAACCTGCTAGCACTTATTAATGGCCCTCTAAGGGGATTTGAACCATCACCAACCTCTCGAGATGAGAGAGAATCTTCATAAACAAATACGAATTCATAATCAATTGAAAAATACATTCATACATATAAATACACACGTACATTCTCATTTATTAAATTGCGTTCAAACCATACCACAACTGGGTGAACCATGAGCATGCTCCATGGATGGAGTAGAGACCCTTCTCCTCTTATTAGCTCCTAAAAAATAAAAAATGAAACTTATTAACAACTAATTTAACTCAAAGTTGACAAAAAATTAATTCCATATGTACACACATGTATGGAGATTTAAGATTATATTTAAATACCATGAACATCCCTTGATCCCTGATCCCCCCTCTCGTTGAGATATGGGATTCTGTTGATATTCTTTGTCGTTCATCCTCCATGATATATATCTACGGTGGACATTTACAATTATGTTTTTAAATGACTGATTTAAAATAAATTCAAAATAAATTTCAGAAAATTAATGTAATTTAATGTACACAAATTATGTAAAACACAACTTTCAAAGCACTAATTGATGTGTGAAACTCAATTTAAGAAAAAAAAAGTTATAAAAATGATAAGTTCACCAAATTGCGCTTTACATGGTGGGAGAACACTTGGTATAAAATTGAAAAAAACACATTTTCATTAAAAAAGAAGTGAAACTCCATTTAAACAAACTCTATTTAAACAAAAAATTTTGAACTCTCTGCATTTTAATTTCATAAAAATGTGAATTTCACCACTTGTTGCAAATGTGAAGTTCACGAAGTTGTGCTTTACATGGTGTGGTGGGAGCACACTTGGTATATAATTGAAAAAATCACATGGTCATTAAAAAAGATGCATTTATAAGTATACAACACACACATATCCAAGATATGTTACAATGTCAATCAATAAATTTGGAAGGAGAGTGTCTCAACACTAATTCATATTTGAGAGATGAATCTTGAATTTTTGAAGAAGAGCATCTCAAAACTAATTCATCTTTGAGAGATGAATCTTGAATTTTTTAAGAAGAGTGTCTCAACACTAATTAATATTTGAGAGATGAATCTGGCATTGGCATTGCCTCGTATAATTATAATTCATATATTAATTAATCTTTGATAGATGAATGCTGAATTTGCATTGCCCCACACAATAGATCAACAGACATCTTATTCACATTTGTACAATGTCTTATACTAAAAAAATGAAATTGGATAACAATATTGTTTACTATTCCATGAAGTTCTTTTAGCCTCTCCTTATTAACTTGGCACACACCATTCATCTAGTTGCACACAAGTTCAGAATTGGTGAAAATTACAATTCCATTTGATCCATACTCCATAGTTGTTCCCAAGCCTTCTATCAATCCAATACAATATGTTTCATTTTTTGTTGTTCTTCCCGGTATATTCATTTTCCTTTGGACGACTTTGCTAGTCGTAATATTGGAAAGCACATAGGTAATCACTGCTTTCCCTGGATTGGGACAACAAGAAACTTCTATGCATAATTTTCATTTTTCAACCATATTTAATGGTTTTATTATCCCTAAAAAAAAAAAAAATCAATAAAAATATATATTAAATTGACATTTATTGCAAATGCATGGGAGAAATGACACAAGATCATGAGATAAATGAAGAAATTATATTTAGATCTATTCCAAAGATTGAATGTAAGGGAATTTACTAGATATGTCACCTTTCATAAAAGATGAGATCCAGAGGCTACCTGGCCCTTTACAGAATTTTCCTATAGGACTTGTAAAAGTTAACACTACCTATCCCAATTATAACCTATGAAGGGTGTAGAGGACCCATGGAATCACTCACACTACTTTACGTAGACATAAGGGTGTATAAGAATGCATTTGTTTTACATTGAATATTTTTCATTTTAAATTAAGAAGATATTTGAAACAATTACCTATATAAGGTTTAAAACCTATATGTTTTGTATCAAATTGAAATTTTTGTTTCAATGGGAAACTTTTATGGCTAATGTTTTTTTTCTCGAAATGTGATACACCCCATTAAAATGGGAGATATATCGAAATGATTCCTGTGTTGTAATAAAATATAGATGCATAAATTCAATGAGCATAGTTTTGAGATATAAAATTCCAAGATGGAAGAGTTGTTTGTGAACAAATATCAATGCCACTATGGATATATATCTGCTTCATTAAATGGACTTTTCTATAATGATGTCCACTAAGTTGGAAAGAAGGGAAATTATCACAATTATATGTTAATGTGCATGTGTTTTACATTGAATATTTTTCATTTTAAATTAAGAATCCATTTGAAACAATTACTTATATATAGGGTTAAAACATATATGTTTCGTATCAAATCACTTTTGGTTTCAATGGGAAACTTTTATGGCTAATGTGTTTTTCTCGAAATGTGATACACCCCATTAAAATGGGAGATATATCGAAATGATCCTATAGTGTAATAAAATAGTTTCAAGTGGTTTAAAAATTTAGATGCATAAATTCAATGAGCATAGTTTTGAGATATAAAAGTCCAAAATGGAATAGTTGTCTGTGAACAAATATTAGTGGATCACTATGGATATATTTGCTTCATTAAAAAAGATTTTTCTAAAAGGATGTCCACTAAGTTTGGAAGAAGGGAAAGTATCAGAATTATATATGTTCATGCATGTGTTTTACATTGGATATTTTTCATTTTAAATTAAGAATATATTTGAAACAATTACCTATATAAGGTTAAAACCTATGTTTTGTATCAAATTGAACTTTTGGTTTCGATGGGAAACTTTTATGGCTAATGTGTTTTTTCTCAAAATGTGATACACCCCATTAAAATGGTAGAAATATCGAAATAATTCCTATGGTGAAATAAAATAGTTTCAAGTAGTTTAAAGATAAGGTTAAAAACTATGTTTTGTATCAAATTGAACTTTTGGTTTCAATGGGAAACTTTTATGGCTAATGTGTTTTTTCTTGAAATGTGATACACCCCATTAAAATGGTAGACATATCGAAATGATTCCTATGGTGAATTAAAATAGTTTCAAGTAGTTTAAAGATATAGATGCATAAATTAAATGAGCATAGATTTGAGATATATAAGTCCAAAATGGAATAGTTGTTGGTGAACAAATATCAGTGGATCACTATGGATATATTTGCTTCATTAAAAGGGATATTTATAGAAGGATGGACTAAGCTGGAAAGAAGGTAAAATATCACAATTATATGTTAATGTGCATGTGTTTTACATTGAATATTTTTCATTTTGTTAAGAATATATTTTCAAGGGATATTTCTAGAAGGATTGACTAAGTTGGAAAGAAGGGAAAATATCACAATTGTATGTTAATGTGCATGTGTTTTACATTGAATATTTTTCAATTTGTTAAGAATCTATTTTAAAAACAATTAATTATATACTTGGTTAAAACCTATGTTTTGTATCAAATTAATTTTTTTTTTCTAAATAATATGTTTGTTACATTGAATATTATTCATTTTATTAAAAATCTATTTGAAACAATTAAACTATATAAGGTGAAAACCTATGTTTTGTATCAAATCGCTTTTGGTTTCAATGAGAAACTTTTATGGCTAATTTGTGTTTTACATTGAATATAAAAGGTTTTTTTCTCTCTCTCATCATTTGAGACCATGGATATGAAAATGAAAAACCTCTATTTAGATATAGGGGCATTTACTGGATATGTCACCTTTCATAAAAGATGAGATCCAGAGGCTACCTAGCCCTTTACAGACTCTACCTATAGAACTTGTAGAAGTTAACAATACCTATCCCAATTATACCTTATGAATGGTGTAGAGGATATGTGGAATCACTCAAACTACTTTACGTAGACATAAGGGTGTATAAGAATGCATGCGTTTTATGTTGAATATTTTTCATTTTAAATTAAGAATCTATTTTAAAAAATTACCTATATAAGGTTAAAACCTATATGTTTTGTATTAAATCACTTTTGGTTTCAATGGGAAACTTTTATGGCTAATGTGTTTTTCTTGAAATGTGATACACCCCATTAAAATGGGAGATATATCGAAATGATTCCTATGTTGTAATAAAATATAGATGCATAAATTCAATGAGAATAGTTTTGAGATATAAAAGTCCAAAATGGAAGAGTTGTTCGTGAAAAAATATCAATGCCACTATGGATATATATCTGTTTCATTAAAAGGGATTTTTCTAGAATGATGCCCGCTAAGTTGGAAAGAAGGGAAAGTATCACAATTATATGTTAATGTGCCTGTGTTTTACATTGAATATTTTTCATTTCATTAAAAATCTATTTGAAACATTAACTATATAAGGTTAAAGCCTATGTTTTGTATCAAATTACTTTTGGTTTCAATGGGAAACTTTTATGGCTAATGTGTTTTTCTCAAAATTTGATACACCCCATTAAAATGGGAGATATATTGAAATGAATCCTATGGTGTAATAAAATAGTTTCAAGTAGATTAAAAATATAGATGCATAAATTCAATGAGCATAGTTTTGAAATGAATCCTATGGTGTAATAAAATAGTTTCAAGTAGTTTAAAAATATAGATGCATAAATTCAATGAGCATAGTTTTGAGATATAAAAGTCCAAAATGGAATAGTTTTATGTGAACAAATATCAATGGATCACTATGGATATATTTGCTTCATTAAAAAAGATTTTTCTAAAAGGATGTCATACCAATTACATAACTAGGCTAGATATTCAAGATACACATTGCCATTGAATCAAATCACCTATGTTTTGTATCAAATCCCTTTTGGTTTCAATGGGAAAATTTTATGGCTAATTTGTGTTTTACATTGAATATAAAAGGTTTTTTCTTTCTCTCATTTTTTGAGACCATGGATATGAAAATTAAAAAATTCTATTTAGATCTATTCCAGAGATTGACTGTAGGGGCATTTACTGGATATGTCACCTTTCATAAAATATGAGATCCAGAGGCTACCTGGCCCTTTACAGACTCTGCCTATAGAACTTATAGAAGTTAACACTGCCTGTCCCAATTATACCCTATGAAGGGTGTAGAGGACCCATGGAATCACTCAAACTACTTTACATAGACATAAGGGTGTATAAGAATGCATGTGTTTTACATTGAATATATTTCATTTTAAATTAAGAATCTATTTGAAAAAATTACCTATATAAGGTTAAAACCTATGTTTTGTATCAAAACACTTTTGGTTTCAATGGTTTGTTTATTGGCTAATGTGTGTTTATCAAATCACTTTTGGCTTTTAAGAATATTCTGGAATCTTCTATAACCACATATTAGGCCTATCAATATGTAATTAGAGCACAGTGAATATGAGAAGTTGATACAATTACATGATAAAAAATTAGTAGAGATAACCAATGTTTCTATAATATGGGATGACTGGTTAGATTACAGGTTTCCACAAATTAAGCTTATTCACTAACTAATACGTAACCATTACTATTATTACTAAAAGTAAAGTAACATTGATAGTTAACAGTAGATGATTTGTTTCCCTTTGCTTAAACTGATCTATATTCCCCTAATAAATATGTTGAGCTAACTCTTAATACAGAGAGCTGAACTAAGAACTATCATCTAACTCAAGAGGAAGAGTTATTTCAATTCCTCTATGTAACTGAAAACATATCTGATTACATTGTGGTCTTCAACAATCTATATTTTTTGTTGTTTCTATTGTATGAATCAGCAACTAACTGTCAATACAGAGAGCCGAACTAAGGACTGTCATCTAACTTAAGAGGAAGAGTTATTTCAATTCCTCTCTATAACTGAAAACAGTAATGGCTAATTGTGGTCCTCAACAATCTATGTTTTTTTGTTGCTACTATTGTATGAATCAGCCCAAGGCAAGAAAAAGAAATTATTCTTTAAATGGATTTGTATTTCTTACCTTGGTTTCTCATAAGATTCTTTAGGAATTCATGTCCATCCTGATGTTTCCCCTAGGGCCTATACATTGTGTGGGTTTTATCACAATAAATCCTAGTGATTTTGTATGTTGTCATCTGTACTATATCTTTTGATTTTCTTTATATTAATGGTGCATCTACATAGGATATTAGACATGTTGAATACCCGATCCTCTATGGGTAGGTGTGGAAGGCGAAGAGTCACAAAGGAGTCCAAGTGACCTTGGAAGATGAATCCAAGAGTCACATCATTGTATTATAAATGTACATCTATGGTGAATAATATGATTATCTCATGATTATCTTTCTATGTGTGTGTTTATCTTCTACATACACCATGTGTGTGTTTAACATGGTATCAGAGCCAAGTTTAGAGGTCCCATTAAGCTTCTGAATAGCGTTGGCCAGTGAATGTGAATTCTTGGAATCTCTCTTGACATATAACGCTCCATACTGCCAGACATTTCTGCCATATCAGAGCCATGGTTCTTCTTTGGAGCTGGGCGAGTCCTTAGCAGATTTTGGGCTGAGTTTCTTTCTCATAACTGGGCCAAGTTCCCTCAAATAAAGATGGTACGATTTCTTGCAAGTTTTCTCCTTCATTCTTGCTGAGCATGACCATTATTGGAATTGTGGGACAGTGTTTTGAACTAATAGAAATCTGGGGTGTGAGAGCTGGTGGAGTTTGTTGGTAAAGACGAAACTTAGAGACTGATTCGAGTTGGGTAACAGTGTATTAGCAGTGGATTATCATGTTGTCTCCCCTCACAGAAGAAGAGTGTAGAGCCATAGTTTCTGGAATTCCAAGAAGTGTACTCGGGACCTCTCACACCCAAAGTGTGAATCATACCACTCAAGAATATCTTGTGGAAGTTGTAAAGCCATAGTGGTAAATTCACTCCTTTCCAGTCCATGCAAAGGAATTCCTAGCGGCACTCCCCTCAACTTCCCTCCTTACCAATAGGCTCTCCCTCTTTACCACCGGGCCTCGATGATAACATTTGGAAACCTAAAACTGCAGAGGGTTACAGGTTATTCCCCACGTGATTTATATTTGAGAGGGGGTGGCTACACCTCGATAGTTCCAGTTTAGGGCTCTCGGGGTGAACCTCAATGCATAAATGTTTGTGGTTTCCAAAGGTTGAGGACGGAACTGAATTCGTCTTCCTTCATCATTCTAAGAATTGCGGAACTTCCACGCGGTTATCATAGGTTCACTCCTTAACTCACAGAGATGGGATCATCATCTTAAATTTTATTAGTTTATTGTTGTCATGAATGAATTCTGTTTTGAATTTTGTATATTTCTCATAGCTGGTAGCAATGCCTACTGCAATGGAAGATAAATGTGTGAATATGTTGATTGTTTCAATAGTTGTTTCTATTTGGTGATTTTGATTCGCAGGCCCTCAAAAGTCAATCACAACAGATTCTAGCGAATCGTGCTATGGTGTTATGTTTAATTGATTCAAGTGCAGTGACGACCTTATCTCGACAAGTGAAAGTGATTCCAAAAAAACCCGTGCTTTATCTGTGTTGAATTCATAATGCTCGACCTCCCTCTTCCTTTGGAGCGCTCCTCCCACTCACCTGCTGGCAACGCCATCTTATCGTGCTTCACTCCAGCAATGGTAGGGGATCCCTCCATGGCTTGGCCATCTTGCATGGAGCGAGAGGAGGCAGCCGAAGAGACGGTGGAAGGTGAGCCAACGCGAGGGAGATGGACTGTCGTGGAGTTTGAAGGTGAGTGGTAAGCCCTCAAAAGACCGTGTTAGCTCATCATCTTGATAGTTCTTCTAGTTTTTATCTCGATTTGATATGAGTATTTCTCCTCCGAATTCGCTGGTCCAATACAAGTAGCTATAAGTTTCATTAAGGCTTGGATCTCCAATGAATGTTCCATTTATATGAGTATTGAGAGCATATTGTTTTCTGTCAAGAAAGTGCAAATTTCATACAATATTTGTTTTTACCATAGTCGAAGCATCTATACATATGAGCATTCAAGTCTCGTCCATAATATTACAAAGTGAGACTGTTACTCCTAAGACTGATGATGGAACCACAAGAGTAAATAAATGATATTGGTGCACATTGTTCATAACCATTAGGGACTATTTATATTCTTTAAAGTTGCAGTCATTTGGCATTGTGTGAGACATTTGCAAATGCATCTTTATTAAAAATGGATCGAATTGATGATGCATTAAACTTATTGAATACCATAATGCATTCCACTATTGATGAGATGGTATAAATCAGCAAAATCACTCTCATGGACATTAAAATTTGTCTGAAAAATGCACATGAAAATATAGAGTTTTTGCAGTTGAAGTCTCAGCTTCAGCAAGATGAACTTCATAAAAAGAGTCATCATTATGAAACTATTTTTGTTTAGAAAATTGAGAAGTACTCCCATCAGCAGCAAGAATATAAATTTGTAGTCAATTCACATTCAGTTCCTTGTAAAAGAGCAGATTTACATGCAGATGCAGTAGTTCAGTCTGCACTTCCCAAGCCCATCATCAGACCTTGGGAACAACTTGTCCATAACAAGCATAGAATTGGTGTTGGATATGACAAGGAGTTGTATTTTCATATTCTGGACTACTCCAAGCCCATAAAATTTCATAGTGTCGGATTTCTTTATGACAGTTCACCTGTAGCTGTTCCAGATCTTGCTCCTCTTCCACACCAACAACAACAATAGATTGTAAAATGGCAACACTGTGATCGAGTTGGCCATATGAAAGATCATTGTTTTGATATTCATCCATGCAAGCACTGTGGTCGGCACACCCATTCTTCACAGATGCTTCAGAAACAAGCCTCCTGCAAGAACAAAGATTCATCTTGGATGGATCGCTTCTTGGCAATGGGCATCAATAGCCAAGAAGATGTTTAAGTCACATGTCAGAACTTGTTCTTGAATATTGAGAAAACTTGCAGTTGAGTTTTCGCCATCATCTCACCTTGTACTTGACAAGGGGGAAAATGGTGGTCATCTACAAGCTTCGACGCCACATCAAGCGAGCTTGAGCCACAATATCTCCTTCCATATTTAGATTTGTAGCTAGATACATAGCAGTTCAAGCGAGCCTAAGCAACAATTCATCATTCCAAATTTAGAGTTGTAGCCAGAGACACGGATGCCCATGAGCATGCCTTTGGTTGATGGATAGCCTTAAAACATCCATGTGAGGTTCATATTCTTCCTCTTCAAAGAATTTGGAGCACTTCCTCTAGCAGAAGACTTTAGCTTCTTGGTAAGTTTGGTTGAGTTCTGAGAAATGCATCAAGCATTCCAGAGTTGGTGGTAATCCTTAAACCATCACAGGTTGTAGACTTATCTTATTTTAGGTTGAAGGTGTCCCTCTTTAAATATGAGGGACAATTCCTCTAGCAAAATCCATTAGCTTCTTGCCAGTTTTGGAAGACTTCTGGGAACTGCAATAAGCATTGCATTCCATTGTTGGTGGTCATCCTTAAACCACCTCTTTATGTCAAAATTTCAAAGAGCTGATTTAGCCTAAGTGTTACCATGCATACTTTGCAGATTTGTATTACAACTCTCTTCTTGGACTCACACATACCCCTTCGGATTAGGGGGGGAATGTTGAACACCTAATCCTCTATGGGTAGGTGTGGAAGCCGAAGAGTCACAAAGGAGTCCAAGTGACCTTGGAATATGAATCCAAGAGTCACATCATTGTATTATAAATGTACATCTATGGTGAATAATATGAGTATCTCATGCTTATCTTTCTATGTATGTGTTTATCTTCTCCATACACCATGTGTGTGTTTAACAAGACAGATATTAATCAAGGCTGTTTTCTTTGTCTAAATGCTTATTCGTGTGGTTTTTCATCTTTCTTAAATGCTTATTCTTGTGGTTCAAGTAATAATGGATTTTCTTTTATTGGTAATTATTCTTTTGGATCTGACAAGGATTATTCTGTGTGTGATGGTAGTGAGTTACCACAGCATGGAGATTATTTAACTCGAGAACAAACTATTGAGTTATTCTAGAACACTTTCTACATCAAGACTCATAAGTCTTTATCTATTTCTTCTATACATTTGAATGTTTCTCTCTATCACCATGAGGTTATCAGGTTGTTGATTAGCTTGAAAGAATGTAAATCTAATGGTGAATCTTTTAGCAAGGAAGAGTTGTTGATTTTATAGAAAATAATAGAAGATATGACTACGCATTTCTATGAAAAAAATGTTTTTAAAAGTGTTCCTGGCTTGGTTAAACTTTTAATTGGTCCTGAGCTTATTACCACTAAGAAATATCTACAGGAGAATATGGCTCGTATATCCATCCATAATTTAAAACATATTAATGTGTTGGGTCAATATACTCTGGAGGAAATAATGATTCATGTACTTGGGGCAGTGTTCAATCCTTTACAATATTTATCCATCGTTAGGGTCTCTACTTTGATTCAACAGATTGATTCTACTATGCGAGTTCAAGCAGAGAATAAAGCAGCGGGTAATGATAATGTTCAATTTTCTTTCAATAAAGGTCAAAAACTAAAAGTTTCTAGGAGAGATTATGCTATCGGGGTCAGCTTGGTCAAGTTCCTGGTTGAATGCAAAGGGGACTTTAAGTTGAGACAAAACAAAAATCCTCATTTACACCACTTTTGATTAACCAAAAATTATGGGTTTTTGTCTAATACCCTAAATTTAGCTTCATAGAGATATAAAACATGAATCAATGGCCTTTTAGCTGTATCCAGGGCATTCTACTTTCAATTGAAAATCTACTATATTTTTCCTGCTAACAAAAAGGTTAACTAGGGTGTATTGCTACTTGATACAAAAATATTAACTGTTTTTAAGACTTGGAAATTTTTCCCTATAAAACACACTTGAGAAATAAGTTTCAAGTCCCATTATCACCAATGTCTACAAACAAAGATTTAATTGAGATTTTTCAATGGTTGCGCAGTTACAATTGTAATGTTGTAAAAATCCAAAAAAACAAAATATCAAAACTAAGCAGCGCTTCTGCACTTCACTGCATCCCTAAGAGTAGCTTAGAAAACTCATAATTCTCTTGGAACATAAAACATTCAATGGTTTCAGAGAAGGAAAACTGGTGGATTATACTTACCTAGAAATTTGCTTAACGTTGCCGTAGCAATTCAACAAAATATGATCAACAACAGAGAAATAACAGTGCCACAGAATTCGCTTAACATCGCCACCACAATTCAATAAAATATTATTAGCAATAGAGCAAAAGAAACAGAAATGCACGAAACACAGAAAATGATAACAGAAACGTGCGAAAATGAGAATAGTTCGCGGGCGATATATTTATAAAATATCGTTCGGTTGAACTATTTTAAAAGTTTGGTCGAAATGTTGTTGCTGGTTTTCCCATCTTCAGCAAAAAATATGTTTTCCCACGCCATTAGTACGCCGTTAATATAAATGACAGAACGAGTTAGGCTGAAATTTTGAGAAATTTCTACCGAACAATTACCGAAAAAAAATTTCCATCCTCGATTCTCACAAAAGTGTAACCCAACTTCACATTTTCAGCCCCCACCACTCATATATATCATCTGATCTTTGTTGTTAGATCCAACGGCCCCAATCCTTTTCATATCCTCTAACAAATCAAAGTTTAAAACCACTCAAGGTCGCGAAATGGGTGCTTTCACCTGGCCCCTCCTTGCCACGCGTCGATCCCGTGTGCTATCTCACTCCTATTCACGAAACCATTAACCACTTTTATTCAGTGCAAAAACCACTAAATCTCTTACATGTCCACCCTGCGCCTTGCTAAAACCACCGGTTCACCTCCTGCATTGTGTGATAAACCGCTATGTGATAAATAGAGTTTTCGCCATACGAAATCCCGACTGCTATGTTAGTTTACCCACCTTGGCAGACTTACAGGAAAATCCAAAAATGAATCATTGCAAATCGAGCTAAAATCCATTTCCTCACAAAATCAAAACCTCCAAATTTTGAACTCAACTCACATATTTCCCAGTTCCAGAAGCCCATTTGAGATCCCTCCAAACTTGGTTTTCATTAATTATTGTTTTTATTTTTGCAGGTGATCAGAGAAGACTTGGACAAACAATTTTAATACTATTTAATTACCTGTTTGCTCCAAATTCTCTGGATATGAATTCAAAATCTTTTTTCAAACAGAAGATTACGTGTAGTAACAGAGCAGAAGGAAACCATTTACACATTAAAGGTTAAAACGGAGTATAAAAACACTTTCACCACCAACAACGAAAGTTTATTCAAAGATAAATTTATAAACACCAAGATGAAAATAAATATTTAGATTATGAATTTTACTGAGGCAGGTAAAAGAACAGTCATGGTAAGAGAGAAACATGTTAAAGAGCAAGCAGTAAAGTAAAAGAAGGATTCACAATGACAACAAAAACAGAGTTAGAAGACAATTCAGAGGAAGAAGATAGCGTGAGAGACAAACCAACATGAGAGAAACAAACAGATGACAGAAAATCAGATAAAATAAGGACAACTTTCAGTCAGTTGAAAGGTGTCACTACCTTTCAGCATCCATATTTTCTATCCCCTTAATTAAATCCTAAATCAGTTTTAGAATATTTTAGTATTAGTTTTTGTATAAATACTTTAATCATTCAAAGTATTAAGTGTGTGTGGATTCCTGAACATTTCTATAGTTGAATTGATCTACAACCTGAGGGTTTGATGTAATTTTTCTAATTAACAGAAAAGACAAATTATAGAATCATTTCTTTATAAGATTCATGTGTTAAGCGACTTCAGTGAAGTATATTTCAATTGTTCCTGTTCATTTCTTAAATATTCCATAAACTTGCATGTTCTCCAAATTTGAATGTTTTAACAGGGATTTTAGTGCAGAATTTGTTTAAGTACACTCTGTTATTGACTGTTATTCATTTTAATTTTTTCTTTTGATATCTGGATCTGTGAATCCTTAATTTCTCTCCCATCCCAATTGACCTCCTTCAATTTCCTTCATTATCCGGTTTAAGAAATCCTTAACTGCTCCTTGATCCCGATTGAAAACCACTTCACCATTCAGCCTCATAGATCTGAATTTACTCAGCTACTTTGCCCTATGAACACTTCCTTTAAACCTTGATTCAGTCCTGTTTTCTTGACACTTTGACTCCATAGCCCAATGGTAAATAGAAAGTCATCTATCCATCTGAATCGGTAATTCCACCACCAAACAAACTCAAATTAAAACCCAATTAATCGTACATAACTATTCTAAAAGCGACTTAAAAAACAAAAAAGTTAAATGATAAAGAGAGCCCTCTCTGAGCATTAGGAAGGTTAGATCCTAATCTCAAAAGTAGGTTTGGGGTTACCTTGGTGAGTTATTTATTGAACCTTAAGAAATTACTGAGTGATAAAATTTTCTATTAAAAATATTAGAAAAACTAAATTCTCAAACACAAATATTTTCCAAAACTTCTTTATTTGACATTTACTTTTCCAAAAATCATTATATAAAGTATTTATTTTATTAATGAATAAACAGCCAAATTAATTTTGAAATATAAAAAAATATTAATAAACTTATATTCCAAATAAATTTCTAAAAACTCAATTAAATAACGAACCAATGAAACTTAGAAAATGTATTAAATAACCAAAAATAAATCAAACTCGCTATTCAAATAATAATTAAATAACCAAAAAAATACAACTCACAAAATATAGCAACTAACCCAAAAAAAATTGAAGCACACTATTAGAATGATTTGTGTGGGTTTAATTGAAGAACTTTATCTCCAATCTCTTTAGTCGTATAAATTTAAAAACCAGCACAAATGTCCCTTCCTAATTTCAGGTATATAAATAATTATTTTAAAAGATAATAAAGAAACTCAAATTTTATACTATTTCTTGAATATTTAAATATAAATGGAAATAAATGGAAATTTATTTATTATTATTAATATGTATATAATCACACATGTATTTATTATTTCATAATAATAATAAAGGTTAGAGATGTATTTATTATGGAATTCATAATAAAGATAAACGTTAGATATTTAATTTCTATAGATTATATTGAAATACTTATAATAGTATTAACAAATTAAGGGTTAAGATTTATTTTAAAGCATGATATTGTAAGAAAGCTATTTCAGATTTATGAGTTATACTGAACGTTTAATTTAGATAATTATGCTAGTTTTGTCCTATTTCATATTTTTGTAGATTTAAATTACATATAGATACTCACAATTTACCCAATCTATAATAATTTTTAAGACTCAACCATTCATACAAACTTCATCTCATTTCATTAATATAGAACCACTTTTATAAATATAAACTGAATCAAATTTTATTATTTAATGGAACGAGATGTATCTATTTAGTCTACCTTATCTTTAAACATATATATATATATATATTCTCGATTTCAATATATTTACACTTTATTGTTTGTATACATATTACAAAGGATTATTTTAAAATTATAAATATATATTATTAATTTATAAAAAAAATTGTTAAAATTAGTATTATTATATAATTAAAATTAACATATAAATGCTAAAAATTCAAAATATATATTATTAAAGAACATTCATACTTGGTATGAGGTGTATAAACTCCTAGAATTTGATGTGTGACCTAGTCAATGGAAGCATATATTGTCTAACTTGTGACTAAGACTGTTAAAGTAGATTTACAAAATAATGTAAATATAATTTATTCAATAAACCTTGGATTTTATCAAAACATGAATAGTCTTAAGTCAAGATCCATAACAACCACATTTAAGCTTTTAGACTCCTCTCATGAAAAAACACATCTCTCATTATTAATCCCTGCCTTGGTCTTAGTAGGGACTATAGCAATCGATAGGCATTGAATAATATTAAATGGCTTTGACGAACTTATATATTGTATGTTTTAACAAACGTTTAAAAAAAATACTCTGCTAATCCCACTTTTATCCAAACTCTCAGTTTATGCCACTTATTTCTAGGAAAATTATATGATTTCAATAAACTTAAAATAACCCCTTTCAATTTCACTGAAAATTGAATCAATGCTATTGTTTGTAAGTAGCATTAATCAAATTCTTGTAATAATTTTCAGTGGTTGAAAAAACACATTTCTCTTGCTTGTGAGCACAGGTCTGAGAGTGCATGGGCTGCCCTAGCCCGCGCAAGCATACATCCAAGAGTGGATCTCAGCCATAATGGATCCAGGAGGTGGCTCTGAGATCCCTCCTCCCCCACCTCCTGAAGTAGAAGCTTTCAAGAAACTTGTTGCAGCAGCTGTAAAAAGGCCGATTACTGGAGCCCAGCAGAAATTTGTTAAAAAATTGGACAGTATACCTACGGTGGCTTTGCCGGCGGAAGAAACATGCAGATCGGCTCTGAATCTAGTAGAGAGGGGACTCATTGGCCAGTTCACAGGGCTCTGGCCATCCCCAAAAGTGGTAGAATATTGGGTAAATCAAAACTGGATCCTGCTGGTTTCGGAAGGAATCAAAAGTCATTTTGTTGGGAAAGGTTTCTTTGTGTTTTTATTTGACAATGCCGAGGATAGAAGTCTGATATTTAGGAATGGGCCATATTTTATGGGCCCTCAGGGCCTCTATTTGAACAAATGGTCTCCAGATTTCGATCTGGCTCGGGATATACCCACAGCTGTACCAGTGTGGGTGCGACTACCTCATCTTCCCCTCCATTGTTGGAATCATAGGTCGTTGCAATACATAGGCAACACCCTTGGTAAATACATAGATCAAGCGGTGAGAAAAGATCAATACTCCTATGCCAGAATATGTGTAGAAGTCGATCTGGAAGTTGGTTTACCTGAGGCCATCAAACTTACTGTTGCTGATTGGACTCACATCCAAGAGCTTGAATATGAGAAGCTTCCCTTCAAATGCCGACATTGTCATGAGTATGGGCACTTTGCAAGGTATTGCAAGAAAAAGAACGAGGAGGTAACAGAGAAAGAGAAAGGAGAACAATGGAATGAATTCAAGAAACCAGCAAACAAAAGGCAGAACAAAAAATCAAAAGGAAAAGAGACTGGGAAAAAATCAGGGCAAAGCAATGGAAATCCTACAGATTCAGGGAGCAAGGAACCTAACAACACTGAGGTGGGAAAAAATTCCTTTGATCCACTCAAAACTCCTCCAGATCCTCCAGAAGAAGATCAGGAAGGGTTCCTTTAGCCAAATGTCACCACCTCTCCAGAATCAGGTAATTTTGAAAAAATCCCCTCAAGTTCGGTCCTAGGCAATAATCCCTCTCCTTCTTATGAATAAATCAAAAAAAAAAAAAGACCATAGAAAATTTAGGCTCATCGGAGGATGAGGCCTTTGAGAGGCCTTTGAAAAGAACCAGAAGTAAACCCCTCAAGGAAACTAGAGAAGAATAAGCAGAAAGGCTAAAAAACCTAGGGAGTCAAGCCACCTTCGAGATGTCTTTGGGGAGGAATACTAGAACCAGGCCGGCCAAGGGAGGTGGTCCTGCTCCAATGAGTAGTAAGTAATGCAACTAGTCTCTTGGAACTGTGAGGGTTTGGGGAATCCTGGGAAGGCAAAAGCAATAAAAAATATTTTGAAAATGGAATCCATAGATATTCTCATGCTCCAAGAGACCAAAATAGAAGGGGATTCCCTTCTTCGTACTAGCAGCTCAAAATGGAAATTCGATAATGGGAAGGCAGTTAGTGCGAGGGGCACGACTAGAGGAATAGGAACCCTTTGGTCTGGAAAAACCTTCTCTCTAGAAATATCCCATGAAACACAACATTGGATCTTCACTTAACTTCGACACACCACAAGTAATCTCAGTCTAGCATTAGTCAATATGTATGTCCCAGTAAACTATGTTGAAAAGAGAGAGTGCTGGAAGTCCTTGTCAGAGTTTTTAGATCTCCACAGCCCAAAGATATTGTCATAGGAGGAGATCTGAATATCATAATGGACCCAAAAGAAAAAATGGAATTTATACTAGAGACTCCATGCTCTCTTTTGTGGAAAATCTTTCCCAACAATGGGATCTGGTTGATTTTAAACCTGTGAGAGGATAATTCACTTGGACTAACAATAGAATAGGGGAGAATCACATTTCAGCCAGGTTAGACAGATTTTTCATTCACAGCTCAATATTTTTGGACAGAAGAATAGTCTTTTCCAAAATTCTACCGAATTTAACCTTGGACCATAAGCCAATCCTCCTCGCTTTGAAAGAGGAAGAAGATTTAGGTCCTCTCCCTTTTAGATTCAGCCCTCTTTAGGCTAAAAGAGATGGGTTCCTTGAAATAGTCCAAAAAGCCTGGTATAAAGAATTTACAGGATCCCCAAGATTCGTATGGGAGCAAAAGCTAAAAAATGTGAAGTATGCCTTGAAATATTGGATAAAAAAGGCGATTAAAACTCCAACCAACCAGAGGAAGGAAGTTGTCCAAAATATGGAAGATTTTCAATTTGATATGGAAAAGACAGAAGTCTCCTCTTTGGAGTTAGAAAAATAAAAAATTGCTCAAAGGAGATCATATAGCTCCTTTTGGAGAGAAGAAGAATACTGGGGAATCAAATCTCACAACTTGTGGTTAAAATCTAGAGACAAAAACACAACCTTTTTTCATAGACAATACAGAGCCCGTCTCTTGTGCAATCATATTGAAGAAATTGCCGCTTCTAGTGGGCAGATGTGCAAAGGGACTGAGCAGATTAAAGAAGCAGCAAGTAGTCATTTTCATACATTACTCAGCGTAGAAGGGGATGGGTGTGAAGAGGATATAAATGATTTTCTCGCTCACATCCCGAATCTGGTTAATACAGAAGATAACAGCACCCTATTGAAACCTTTATCGGAAGAGGAAATCTCAAAAATAGTGTGGTCCATGGAGCCAGATAAAGCACCAAGGCCAGATTTTTTTTCAATTCATTTCTACAGACTTTGCTGGGATATAATAAAATCAGATCTTCTAAGAATGATTCAAGGCTTTTTTAGAAAATTTAAGTTTTGAGGTGATCCCGCTAGCCCTAGAGTGGGTCTAGCAACAATCAAATCACGCAATGACGTTGGTTCCTAGTTACAAGAAAGAAAAATATAACGATAATTAACCTACCTCAAATCCCACGTTGTTGTTGTCGAGGAAGAAGCGGTGCTCTTCGTCCCTAGGTTGATAGATCACAGTCTTTCCATTTGCTCCATTCGGACACCTGTACACATGCAGAGAAATGACGACATACAACATAATACTTAAAGCATGTAACTATATATCAGTCAGAGAGGATATAATTCATTTCATTTCATAAAAGAGTAAACACATGAATGGAACCAAAATCAGAGTCGCTTATATTAATAATGAAAAAAAGGGAGATTACAACCAAATGCTCTGGCGCTATGATCTTCCTTCGGCAGGGCTTGCAGCAGAGTGTGTCTCAACGAATCCTGTTGAGAATCTAGACAAAGCTCCCTCTCTTACGGGGTTCTTCTCAGCTCTGCTCTCAATAGTTGCCCAGCTATAGTTTTCCTCCCACAAGTTTAGCTATAGTTTGGAAATGGAGAGGGCAAGCTTTTATAGATGGAGGAAGGGAAGTTTGGATCCCTATAATCATGGGATAGGTCCTATCTCTTAGGAAGGTTCCATGAGAGGTGGAAAAACACTTCCTATACATGGAGATCTAGAGCCAAACCACTCAACTTATTTTGATGATTCGTTCTGGAGTTTGTTAGAATCAAAATTTCGCCATTTATTTAAAAAAAAAATTCCTTAATAGGCTTGGCAAGAGTGAAACAAAGGGACAGAGTGCCAACTAGCATGCCCTCTAGTGTGGATTTCCCTCATTGGCATGAGGGATGAACTGACTAGTTGCGGCAAGGCTAAAACATCTGTTTTTAGGTTTTTTCAGAGGAAATGTTCTCCAGGAGAATGTTTATCCTTATGTAGGAGGATGTTATGAAGGTGTTTTAAGGACATTTTACTATTCACAGGTCATGGGAATAGTCCTCCAATGTGTAGGACGAGGGATTGCAGGGATGATGAAAAAATGCTATGTAACAGATGCCCCCTAAAGCATGAGGTTCGAGAGAGAGGGAGGAGTGAAATGCTTTATGAGAACGCACCCAACCGAAAACACTACCGTCGGAAACTTGTGAAGACAAATACAACCGATATCTCTGATACATGATATGTGGTATGGACGTAGCCATCCATAATAGAGTGTACAAAAATCGAGATCCAAGGTATGGATGCAACCATCCAGTAAAGAAGGATCAATAAGTAGAGTCAGGTATGGTCACAACCATCCCATCAAATGAGTCATGTAATCAATCATGATAATCCACAAAGAATCCACAGCCTGGATTTTATCATACAAGATCTAGGGTCTTGCGCTCCATCTCAACCCGAACAGAGTACAAGTCTAAGCATGTGAATAAGTGAGCTGAATTCGAACATGCAAGAACATCGTTTGATTACCAGCGAATGATGAAAGATATTAACATATGCGAGAGAAACCACCAATAATGAGGATGGCCCTCAAGGTACTATAGGTACAATCCACGGAATGCGAAGAGTGAGATGGCGTCGAACACCCATGAAATCATGCGATCGAAGGCCAATAATGAAAACCTTACGTTGAATGCGAAGAACCTGCCATTGAGGCATGTAAGCTCCAAGGTACCTGAAGGGAGTCTCTATATCAGCTTCCTGGATAATGAGCTGAAGTCGTCATGAAGTGACCTTAATAGAAGGTGGCACATAGTGTTTCCCACATCATCGACATGAGACAGAGGAACATGATGTTTGTGAATCAAGATCAATGGAGAATCAGAGGGAGGTTGAGAACTGCAGAGGCCAACTTCTCTTGAACATATCGGTGGCACGACACTGGATTTGGCAGTATTTGACATCAAAGGATTTGAGGTCATGGTGACGTGGCAAAGAATATATGAGTGGTCAAAAGAGATTACCCAAACCCATGGAGGAAAGTAGATAACGAGATGAGATGTCCCCAACCCAACACGAATGCAGACAAGTGCCATGTTCAAGAGTGACATACTGCCGACATGACTATGATACTAGTTCCATTTTCCCCCACCATTTCTGGCGAGTACCCCAATTATTTTTGGAAACAATCTTGAAGGGGATAGCATATGCTTGTGATATAATTTTGTCCTTTGGATAAATCTAACCTAGTACATTTAACAAGCCCTAGGAAGGAGAAAATCGAGTAACGTCATTACGATGGAGTCTGATGTCATCAGTTTTTAACGAGTTTTACAAAGGAAGAACTCGGCGTCTTTTCATGTTTAGATAGTTTGAAAAGACAGCGGAAAAGAAAACTCCATTAGTCCCTTTTCGTAGGTATTCCCACAGATCCGAAAAGGTAGAAAACTATGTCTAAGAGAACCTCCTATTCACGATAGGCTAGGGTATTCCTTTTTCGTAAATAATCTATCCCAGCCTGAAAAAGTGGTAAACGTATATTGGGTAAATATTGCTTCACAACCAATTTAATGAGTTCAAAACGACAAGTGACTCGGCAATCTTTTCAGTTTTCAAGAGTTAGAAAAGAGCTGAAAGACCTGGAGGAACGAGTGGTATAAAGGGTAGCAATTGGTTTCGGTAATGGTGGAACTTCTCTGAACAAATAAAGGTCGAGAGTCTGGCTAACAAGACCACTCATTGCAGCGGTTCCTCAAGAATGGGTAACATAATCAAGTGAAGGTGTATGATCAACCAAGCAGATGGGGATGATGGAATGAGAGAACCAAGGCTCATCTAGCAAAACAGGCTGATAAAATGGCAATCACGAGAGGTAAAATGGGAAAGGTTTTACACAAGCTTGAAATCAGAAAAATCTGCTTGAAGTTGGTTTCATTTTTACACAAGCTTGAAACAAAGATAAACTATGCTTGAAATCGGTTTCATTTTTACACAAACTTGAAATGGGAACAAACTATGCTTGAAAAAGTAAGCATGCTCCCAGCATGGTGACTCAATTCGGGGTACATGCCCCCCAAGCTTCAATCCATATGAAAGGAAGATGGAGTGAAGGTTCAAATTATGAGATTAAGGGAAAGACTCGATTGGGATTTTACGATATCGTATCAAAGACTCGAATTGAATGGGATCGTGTTTCATTGTTTGAACGAGTTTGACACATTAAAAGAACTATCCTCGTGACCTAATTAATTTTTTAATGAGGTTGACATAGAAGACAAACCATCTTCATGAAACATTGTTTCATTTTTTAATGAGCTTGACACAAGAAAACGAACTATGCTCTGATGACCTTGTTTCGTTTTTTAAGGAGCTTGACACAAGAAAATGAACTCTACTTCGACAGACCTCATCATAATGAATAAGAATTCATGGCTTCCAAGGGTTTCCCATTTGATGGAAGGAAAAAATCTTGGAAGTCTAGACCCAATGCCCCCAGCACACGATGTACAACGGTACTATCACTTAATACAGGCATAGGATAGGTAGCCACATAATTGACATGTGGTGGGGATGACACAACCGATGGATAAAGACCCGATAGGGATGATGGTGGACTAGTTGCCATATCCGGACTAAAGAACACAAGTTGATCGATGGTCACGATCTGAACTTGGTGCGAAAAACACATCACACGAAAGAGGGAGGAGACAAGCGCTCCCATGGCATAAGTATAATCATTTCCCAAGAGAAAATTAAAGTCCAAGGGGCCAGGAACAACCATCACGTCCATATGGATAGTCTTCCCTCCCAAAGTAACAGGCAACTTCAGAAGGATCCCTAACAGTTGACTAGTTCCTCTGTTAAACGCCAACAGATTTTGTGTAACAAGCACAAGCGACGGTGAACCGAAAGCTTGCCAAGTAGTTGAGGATAAAATACTAACAGACGTGCCTTCATCTATAATGGTGCTGGGTATGACCAGATGGGAGGCCTATACTATGATATCAAAGGGCACATAAGAAGGAAGGTGATAACCTGCGAATCGACCCCAATCGAAGGAAGCGACTAAAATACATGGAGGGGCTACCATCGAACTAAGATGGTCTTCCCTTGGTGTTATGAGAGAAGAAGGAGCATCCTCTTCCACCTCCATAATGGAGGCAGAAGGAGTATCCTCCAGGACCTCCATCATGGGAGGCAGAGGAGTAGCTTCCTGAGAGATAGGGACATGATAATCTTTCTCCAATTCTGAGGAATCTGAAGAAACAAGAAGAACCTGAGGGATGTGAGATCCACTCTCAATGGAAAAGACCTGGTGGACTGTAGACGAGGCCAGTTCAACCAATCCCACAACCAATGGTTGGTCATAGATGGATTCCTGATTTGGAATTTCCGGGGAAGCAGGATCAACCAAGGGTAACTCTTGACTGATCGTTGAATGAACTGGTGAAGGACTCAAAGAAATTTGTTTGTAACCAGCCGGAAGGCATGGTGTAGAAACAGTCGAGTTTTCCAAAACTCTCTTGGCTTCATCCATATACGGACAAAGGTGAATGGCATGATGCCCTTCACACAACTTACAAGGATTGGTGAGCTTACCCTGAATCTTAGGAGCTTTACCAACACTAGCTGAAGACGTGCCCCCAACCTTACTCTCGGAAGCTAAAGGCAATGATGAACGATCGTTGGACCATACTTAGAGCACCTTGGTAATATCAGGGCAATCTCAAAGTAGATGGTTTCCCTAGAACAACATGCAAGGGAACTTAACTTTCCGTGGAGGATTGGAAGGTCCATCGAGAGCAGGTGTTTTAGAAGAAACGACTGCAGAATTAGCCTCTCTCTTAATAGATTTCTTCTTGTTCTTAGCCACCTGGTTACTCGAATCCCGAATTTCACCAGGCGAAGCAGAAGAGGAGGACGCAGAAACAGGCGAAGAAGGGGAGAAGTCCACCTTGGAATCAACATGGCGTTGTTCAGGCAGAGGAACTGATTGAACAGTAGCCAGGACATTCGAGACCACAAAGGTTGAAAACAACCAAACATGCAACCCAACAGTTAACCCATGAAGGGACAACGTTGCCATATAATGAGCACCAACATTTCCAAAAGCAGTAAAGGGACTAGGATTCCCATCAGAGGGGATTCCTTGGTTGGTGAACTCCAGGAAAGTTTCCATCGAAAACGACCTTGAAACAAAACACAAAGGACAAAAATTCTAACTAGGAATATTTCGTGGGCAATTAATTTTATGAAATTGAAACCAGACTCTGTTGTTTCATATTTTACAAGTCGAGAAACAAGAAAAAGGTGACTCTATCGCTTTCAGGTTGGACACGAGCTTGAAAGGACAAGAGCTTGATGATCTTTTCAGTTAAAAGAGTCAGTAAAGATCAAAATGACTGCTCTGGTAATCTAGGTAAATGGGTGTACGAGATATCCATGAACTGCCATATACACCTTGGTAAAAAATGAAAGATAAATCAACCAAGGACTTGACGTATGTGCAGGTAATCTCCCTGAATGTTGTGTCTGGTGTATCACAGGTAAAAGGCGACAGACTTGGCTTCCTACAGATAAAGGATTGCAACCTAATGGGGTCTCCCTTTATATATGCAATGGTACGAGGAGCACAAGTCCATACAAGCACTGTCTATTTCCAGATGGCGAGCGGCAGCTGCTAGGATTAAAGACGTTGGAACACGTCTCTACCTTAGACTACTAGATATTCCATTAATGTTTCAATGCTACCTTAGGTTAATTCAGTAAATTTTAAAGTTGATCTTCAAATTACGTTTCAATTTCAAGGCCCTATTGAATGTTGGATCTCGTAAAACCTCTAAATGCAAACTACATGCCACAAAATATCACTTTGTTCAAAGAAGAGCTATCTACGGGAGAGTTGAGATCTTTTCAAATGGCAACAAAATGAACGCAAAAAACATCCACTACTGTTTCCAATGCAAGCTAATGGAACTAGAAAACTTCTCTTCTAGAGTTATATAACACTAATAATGCGAAAGAGCTTTCAATTTTCACTATGCCAAACCAAATGCAAAGATCTTGTTTTTGTATTTTTCAATATATTAGAGCAAATGCACTAAATTACTGAAAAAACTAATGAAAACATCAATTCGAGAAATGACAAAGAAAGAGCTAAAAAAAACAAGTTCACTCAATCCAAACACACACAATCAAGACTCAAACTGATGACAAAATCCCTCAAAATGAAGAAGAATATCAAAAAGAGACTCAAACAAACCGTGTAATCTAGGCTTGGAGTAACACAAAGTGAGATTGAATGAAAGAGAGGAAAATCACTCAACTAATGCAATGATATAATGGAATCTATCAAAACGAATGCAAAGAAGCAAAAATGAAGTTGGCCGGGAAAGCAAGGACCCAAAAATCCCACGGGAGGCTTAGCTTATTGAAGCACCTAGAAGCCCTAGGGCTAGAATGCAAAACTGATAGTAAAGGGCAAACAATCGAAGGAAAAGGGCCAAAAATAGTCAACAATGACTTCAAAGCACTCAATTGATCAGAAAAATGACACCAGGACCAAAAATCAATCTCAGAGAGGCCAAAAGCAAGAAAACCCTAACACCAAGCAGAGTTGGCACGCTTGTTTGGCTATAATCTGCGCCAAAAAGGCATTGGCGTGGGGGCCTAACTAGCAACAAGTGCCAGTTGGCATGACTGTCAGGGGAAAAACCATGCCAATCGATTTTAACCTAAAAAAATGATAAAAATGGACAAGTAGAGACTGGATCTGGTCTTCTAGGGGCTGGACAGGGGTTTGACACCAAGGAAGGTGAACCAGAAGAGCAAATAAATCAATCAAAAGAAAAAACACAACCCAAACAGAAGAAGGACTAACTCTCACTAATCCCTAGTGGAGTCGCAAAATTGTTGAGGCAGTAAATCCCCTCTGCAGATAGAGGTGATCCCACTAGCCCTAGAGTGGGTCTACCAACAATCGAATCATGCAACGACGTTGGTTCCTAGTTACAAGAAAGACAAAGATTGTGATAAGTAACCTACCTCAAATCCCACGTTGTTTTTGTCAAGGAAGAATCGGTGCTCTTCGTCCCTAGCCTGACAGATCACAATCTTTCTGTTTTCTCCGTCCGGACACCTGTACACATGTAGAGAAAAAATGACACACAATGTAATACTTAAAGCATGTAACTATATATCAGTCAGAGAGGATATAATTCATTGCATTTCATAAAAGAGTAAACACATGAGTGGAACCAAAATCAGAGTCGCTTATATTAAGAATGAAAAAAGGGAGATTACAACCAAATGCTCTGACGCTATGATCTTCCTTCAGCGGGGCTTGCAGCGGAGCGCGTCTCAACGAAGCTTGTTGGGAATCTAGACAAAGCTCTCTCTCTTACGGGGTTCTTCTCGGCTCTGCTCTCAATATTTTCCCAGTTATAGTTTTCCTCCCACAAGTTCAGCTATAGTTTGGAAATGGACAAGGTAAGCTTTTATATATGGAGGAAGGGAAGTTGGTATCCCTATAATCATGGGATAGGTCCTATCTCTTAGGACGGTTCCATGAGAGGTGGAAAACCACTTCCTATACATGGAGATACGGAGCCAAACCACTTAACTTCTTTTGATGATTCATTCTGGAGTTTGTTAGAATCAAACTTCCGCCATTTATTTTTAAAAAAAATTCCTTAATAGGCTTATCATGAGTGAAACACAGGTATAGAGCACCAATGAGCACGCCCTCTAGTGTGGATTTCCCCCATTAGCTCGAGGGATGAACTGACTAGTCGCGCCAAGGCTAAAACATCTGTTTTTAGGGTTTTTTCAGAGGAAATGTTCTTTAGGAGAATGTTTATCTTGGTGTAGGAGGATGTTATGAAGGTGTTTTAAGGACATTTTACTGTTCACAGGTCACATGATAGTCCTCCAATGTGTGGGACGAGGGATTGCAGGGACGGTGAGAAAATGCTGTGTAACACTAAGGTTGGAGGAGGAATCAACTCCACATTTCTCGCTCCAATCCCCAAGGAAGTGAATCTTGGGTCCTTTGAAAGATATAGACCGATTTCTCTCTACAATGCCTCCTACAAGATTCTGGCTAAGCTGTTAGCTAATCGAATCAAACCACTACTGCAAAAACTTACTTCTCCTTCTCAAGGAGGGTTCGTGAAAGGAAGGCACATCTTGGACAATGTAATTCAAGTCCAAGAGGCACTGCACTCCAGCCATTCTCAAAGAGAGCAAGGTATGCTGATTAAACTGGACATGTCTAATGCTTTTGACAGAGTTAATCATTCTTTCTTGTACAGGGATCTTCACCCCTTTGGTTTCAGCCAGGAGTTCATAAATCTTATCAAAGCTTGGGCAGGCAAGGTTTGGATCGTGCCACTAGTAAATGGAGGGCCATCCAATTAATTTCAAGCAACCAGGGGTCTAAGGCAAGGATGCCCACTATTCCCTTTCCTCTACATTCTGATGGCAAATACTCTGAGCAAAAGATTATCTTACGAAAAATATTTTGGTAGCATTCCTGGGATTCAAATAGTAAGTAGCTCCTGTGAATCATGCTCTGTTCACAGATGGTTCCTTAATGCTCGGAGGAGCATCTCTTCGAATGGAAAATTCTTTCAAAGTCATTCAAAATAAATTTTGCAGTACCTCTGGTGCTTTGATAAATGAAAGGAAAAGCGCTATATATTTTTGGAATACAGAGCATGATACTATAAACAAAATTGCAAACCTTCTTGGCTTCGCCGGGTTTGCATCCTGGGAAAAAATAAAATACTTAGGACTCCCATTAACACTGGGCTCTAATAGGAATAACCTGTTGGGGGGAATCATAGCCAAATTCAAAAAAAAAATTGCATTCTGGGGAGGATATTGGTTCACAACAGTAGGCAAATTAGTTCTAATTAAATCAATGCTATCGGTGCTGCCCACATTCCAGGCCTCTCTCATGCTGGCACCTAAAGAAATTATAGATCAAATAACAAGGTTAATGCGGGAATTTTTGTGGAAAGGAGGAAGAGGAAATAACAGAAGGTTTCACCTTGTCAATTGGGAAACGATGAAAAGACCCCTCATGGAAGGAGGGTTGCAGATCAGAGATCCCACGCATGAAAACATAACAATGGGTTGTAAAATTGTGTGGCAGATTCATACAGAACCCAACCATCTGGTTAGTCAGATGATTAAACTTAAATATCTTAATAACCATTCGCTGAAGAATTTCATCACAGAGAAAATGCCAACAGGTTCCCTGGTTTGAACCTTGTGTAGTCGAGGAATTGAATTCCTCAGAACCTTCCTTTATCCCATACCTAGAAATGGCAGAAACACTAAGCTATGGAGCGATAGATTAATGGGTCACCCTCCTTTAGCAGAAGTAAAAGAAATGGATGATATAAGAGCCTAACATATCGAGAAAGGAATTCAAAAGTTAGAAGATATCTTAGACTGGGATAACAATGGGAATTGGCAGAGCTAGAAGTTCCCAAGAATTCCAGATTTCTTGAAATTGCAGTTTGAAACCCTTATTGAAGTTATCACTGATTTCGTTCCAGTCCAAAAAGATGAGAATGACTCTTGGGGATGGGGCAGATTTGGGGTTTATTCAGCTGCCCAAGGATATTTCTAGATGCAATCTAGGAAGGATTCAATCCATCCGGCTTCCTTTTGGAAACAGGTTTGGGATAGCTTCAGCATCCCAAAAATTAACTTTTTCTTCTGGACAGTAATGCACATGAAAATTCTGACTGGCGAGAACTTGAACAAAAGGAACATCGCAGGCCCCCATCGTTGCGTTCTCTGTAAATATGCTTTGGAAACCACAGATCACTTGTTTGTTGAGTGCAAGTTCACGAAGAAGGCATGGTTTTTCTTTCTTCAAGGCCTAAATCTTCCCTTTCCTCCACAGACCTCGATAGTCTCTCTGTTCTCTTCGTGGAAAGAAAAATATCATTATATAATCAGCAGCAAGACTCTTTGGTATCGAGTGTGGATAGCAATTCCAAAGTATGTTTGTTGGAAGTTGTGGCTCACCAGGAATGATCTCATTTTTAATAACACTGAGTGGACCCCAGATAAGGTGGCTGCAAGAGCAAAGGGCCTCCTAATCGAAGCCTTAAATCAATTCCCCTTTAAAAAGGAAAAAACTCTCCTAAATGAAGAAAGGCCGTGGCTGGAAGTTTTTTCCTGCAGAGACAGAAACTAAATTCTCTCCCGTCCAACTCAAAAGGAAAGATGGAAAATTCGAGATCCGGATGATAGCTTCCAACAATGGTGGAGAACCATGGGTAAGTGCACAATTTTCTTCGATGGTGCTTCTAAAGGTAACCCAAGAAAATTAGGTGCTGGAGGAGTGATCTATTTTCCGAATGGGATCAAAGAAGACAGGTTCAGCTGGGGGCTCAGACATAAAACCAACAACTAAGCTAAAATACTTGGCTTATTGAAAGCCTGCCAATTGGTTGGAGAGAAATACATAAGAGAAATCCTAGTCTTTGGAGATTCGAAAGTTCTGATAAAAGCTCTCAACATTGAGAAAGATCTAAAGGATCTGGGGCTAAACAAGCAGCTAAGAAGATTGAAGAGAATCTTGCAATAAATTCCCTCGACAAATTTTTTCCATATTCTCTGAAGCTCAAACAAGGAAGCAGACAGCTTGGCAAACATAGGATGTACGGTGGATATTGGAATGCTAAGCATAAATGCTGAGACCCCGGTTAAGGCATTAATCCCTTGAGTATGATGTAATGAAATTTCTGCTCTCTGTAATTGGTTGATGGGCTTGGCCCAACCTGATTTTTCTCATAAATAAAACATAACCATTTCAGTTTAAAAAAAAAAGTAGCATTAATCTAACACCATTTAATATTAATATTTGAGTAAAGTTTCATAATACAAATTTGAAATTACATATCCAAAGTTTGTCACCCTTCTAGCAGGCCACTTGCTGCTTTTTTTCACCTCCTGTCACCTCTTCCATCCCCATGCCCTCGCTTCATTCCACCGCAACATTTCAAAATCCTCATGTCCCTTCTTCAAGGCAATATTTCAACAAACAGTTGAATTTTCTCCAGTCGTGGGATGATCTCCAATGTTCTGGGTGAAGTGTCATGGGATGATCTCCAGTGTTCTGGGTGAAGTGTCATGGGATGATCCCCAGTGTTCCATGTGGCACGTGAGTTTCATTTTCTCAATGGAAATGCTTCTTGTATACATCACACCCTGGATCCTTCTTCTACCTCGCCACTGAAATCCTGCATAAATCACAATGAGTTAGCCAGACACTGAAATCTTGCATAAATCACAATGAGTTAAGCTAATACAGTTATGCTACCTCTATCACTGCTCTACTGGGCCAATAGGCTCTCTAACTAGTGGAAGGGGTGCTAGGCGAGGAAATGATGTATAAAGTCCTATATATGAGTCTTAGTGGACCGAGGCCAAGCTATCTAGGCATCGGCAGAGACAACAAACCTAGCTAGCTAGTTCAGGCATATCTGGTCAGGATAAGCACATAGACAGTGGGCAAGGAAATCACAAAGATTCTCTCGCATGCATAATTGTTTATTTCATACCAGAATGCGCAGTTGAAATTCTTGACTAGCGTATTTTATGTAAGTTAGGAACAAAATACTGTCTTCTAGTAGGCATTAGAGCGTTATCATATTTTTACTAGGCATAGAGAGGCTTCTAACATGGTCGTAAATTCCTGGGGTGGGGGTAAGGTAACTTCAACACCTACTAGCACATTAAATTGTATTGATCATGCAACCAACGATACAAAGAAATGTTGAATTTATATTCCAATTTTCAATTGGAGTACTGAATAATCCTAGTAGCTCAGTGCATTGAGAGAAGTTAATGCTATTTAAATTCATTTTTCTGTAATAATATATGAAAACATGGATTCATCCATGGTGGCTGCAGAGGTTTGTGCCTTCAAAATTTAGGAACGAAATCGACAAAGTGGAGCCAATAGAACCTAGACTAACCTTTTACAATGAGAAGAGAAAAATTATGCAGCGTGTGGAGGCTGCCAACATTCCTTTCACGTGCATTTGTTGCAACTCCATAGCTGGTTGGCCTTATTTTTATCATACTCATCCTTCTAAGATTCCTCCTCCAACAAAGCAATTCAAAATATGTGGTTATGGTAATGTCAAAGGTATTACTCTATGCTCCTTGTAAATCTGAGCTTCCTCCTCCAACAGAGTAATTCGAAATCTATGGTGATGGTAATGTCAAAGGTATTACTCTATGCTCCTTGTAAATCTGAGTAGCTAGTTATTGGTCAAGACTAACATCCTTTCATAATAATATATTCATATGTGCATGCAACATACTTTGTTACTAGAGATAACATTGGAAAATGTACTATCAAGATCGTGGACGATATTCAGACTCTAAACAAAACAAGCCCTTAATGTCTTCAGGTTGGGGTAAGGTAACTTCAACACCTACTAGAAAAATACAAAAGTCATTCTGGGGTTGTTTTGTCATGGAATAGAAAATAAAACAGTGTGAAACCTAATTTTCCTCTTATGTTTGAATACACAACGACTCTGGGTAGTTACAGAATAAATCCAAAGGAAATTTTCATATTTTATTTCACTTGGATATGGTGCATCTCTAGTGACCTTGGGGATTTTCTAAAGGATTGTTTGACACCTCACATTGCAGGGAAGTCAGCTGATGAGATGTATGCACCACTTATCTCTTTGTATCATAGTGGGAATGCATAAAATCCAAACATTCATAGAACGCGGCTAGCTGGGGCAGAGTAATCTCACTCACTGTTCATTGGAAGGAAGAACAATATGAACTGAACAATCCAATGAAGCCATCAACTACTTGTATCCAGTAATGCTTCCTTCCTCAGTAAAATATGTCACTGTTCACTCATTGTCTCTACCCTCCCATCATGGGGATAGGGCCATGCATTTAGAGGACACTTTTTTTATGCTATTTGTTGGCAAGGCAGAGGACATAAAACACAAAATAACACAAGTAATTCACACACGAAACACACACGGGCTGCGACTCTTCTATTGATCACACAAACTTGATTCTTCAATATCTAAATATAATGAACCCGGTAAAGGGTATTTATCCTTTTCGACTAATGACTCAATTGACATGCACACACTTAACAAATCCATCTATCACATAAACTCGAATTACTCAACGCTCACTTAATTGACTCTCTAAATATAGTTAAATATTCATGCAGGAGTTAATTAGCTATTTTAACACTCCCCCTTAATTGCGACTGCTAAAATAAAACATAACTCATGACAACTCAAACATGCCTACCGGTCTATGTCTCAGTTGGGCTTACAACACCCAAGTTTCTTTTTTGAACTCAAAAAAATCTGTTGATAATGGCTTTGTAAATATATCATCTAATTGATCACTCAATTTAAAAGGCTTCAAGTGAACTTCTCCATTACTCACAAGTTCTCTAATAAAATTATATCTAGTATCAACATGATTTCTCTTTTGATGAAACACACTATTCTTGGATAGTGCAATCACTTAAGTGTTTTCAAAATATATTGTTCTTGATCCTTATTATTTTTGCTTGAGTCCATACAATACTCTTCTTAACCATATTTTCTGACATGATGCTGATGTTGCTGCTACATATTATGCTTCTGTTGATGATAGTGTCAGAATAGGCTTCTTATTATATGCCCATGAAATCACACCTGAACCAATATGGAACACATAACTGGAAGTTCTATTCATATCACCCAAAATACCTACACAATCACTATATGTAAATCTAATCAAATATTTATTTTATGAACTTGCATACATTATGCCACAATCTCCAGTTCCTATTGTGTATCTCAATTTTTTTTTCCTACACTCCAATGTGTCTTTAGGAGTCTCCATAAATCTGGAAATCAAACTTACACCTGGCATAATATTTGGTCTTGTAGCTATGAGATACATGAAGATGCCAACCAATATTTTGAATAGAGTTTGTTTGAAATCTGACCATTCATCAACATTGCTTAAATTTATACCTGTTGCAACTAGTGTAGGTACAGGTTTGTAATTATCCATCGTCAATATTTTCAGCAATCTCTAGCAGATTTATTTTGAAAAATAAAAATTCCCCTTTCATATTGCTCAAATTATATGCCAAGAAAATATTTCATGAGACCAAGATCTCTCATCTCAAATTATTTGATCATGGTTGTGTTAAATTCATCTAACTCAAGATCACCTGTAAAATTCATGTCATCAACATATAAGAAAACAATCAAAATATGGCCATGCTCATTTACCTTTGCATATAAGGTTGGCTCAATGCTGCTTTTACAAAATCCATTCTTAATCATGTAGTTGTTGATTATTCTATACCATGCTAGAGGTGTTTTCTTCAGTCCATAAAGCGTTTTATTTAATTTGTAAATTTTATCTTGTTTACCTTCAACTTCATAACCGAGTGGTTGCTGCACATAAATTTCTTCTTCTAGAATTCCATTCAAGAAGGCTGATTTCACATCCATCTGATATACTTTCCACTTGTTCTGAGCTGAAGTGGCTAAAACTTCTCTTACAATATCCAATCTGGCTAACAGAGAAAATGTGTCTCCAAATTCTATTCCTGGTTGTTGCGAGAATACTTTTGCTACAAGTATTTCTTTAAATCTGTCAGTTTCACCATTCTCATTCAACTTTGTCTTGTACACCCACTTCCCACAAATGAGGTTTTTATTATTTGGTAAATTAACCAAATCCTATGTATCATTATTTTCAATAGCTTCAATTTATTCATCCATTGGTTTCACCAAATTTTCATCTCTGAATGATTTTTCAAACAAAAAAGGCTGGAATTAAAATAATGAAAATTTTTAACTAACATCCAAATCATCATAAACATGTTTTAGACTTCCCATATTTCTCTTACCATTTCTTGATTCATTACCTCAATGGCTATTGGGAGAATTTTCGTCTATCAGTTTGCTTGAAGATCCATGCTGCTCCAAAAATCTTGGAGTCCTTGTTGGTGTGACTTTGTTTGGTGTCTGCTCTTTTGATTATTGCAGCTCATTATTTGCTACATCATCCTTTTCTAGTAATGGTGCTTGTGCATCAGCTTTTTTTTTCTACATTCTGATTCCATGACTCTTGTTCTTTGAACACAACATCTTTGTTGATTATGGTCTTGTTGGTGATAGGGTTATAAAATTTGTAAGCTTTTGACTTCTCACTATAACTAGTAAATGTGCATTTTTCAGTTTATCATCCAATTTTCCTCTTATCTTCTTAGGCACATGTGCATAGGCTACACATAAAAAAACTCCAAGATGAGATACGCTGCATGACATACCTGACTGTGCTTCTTTTGATACATTGTTCATCACACTCTTTGTAGGAGATTTGTTTATCACATAAACAACACATGCAACTGCTTCTGCCTACTAATCATTAGAAACATTTCTTCCTTTCAACATGCTCTTTGTCATGTTTAGAATGGTATTTTCTCTCTCTCTGCTACATCATTCTATTGCGGTGTGTACCTGGTTGTAAAGTGTCTTCTGATTCCATGTTGTTTGCAGTAATCATGGAATTCCTTTGAATCATAGTCTCCACCATGATCTAACCTCAATACTTTGATATGTCGACCACTTTGGTTCTCTGCAAAGGCTTTCAATTCTTTGAACTTTGCAAAAGTTTCAGACTTCTCCTTTAAAAAGTAAATCCAAGTATTTCTACTATAGTCATCAATGAAAGTGAGGAAGTAAAAAATTCCACCAATTGACTGTGTCCTCATAGGTCCACACATTTATGTATGCACAAGCCCAAGGGGTTGTCTTGCTCTGTATGCAACTCCCTTTGGAAAGTTTTCACGGGGTTGTTTTCCTAAGATGCAACACTCACAGGTACTAGTGGTTTATTTGATCAGAGCAAAGCCTCTGACCATCTGTTTCTGCTGCAACAATCTTAATCTAGAAAAGTTCAAGTGCCAAAATCAAAATTTCCATAACCAATAATCATTAGAACATGAAACTGTAAAAGAACTGACCTGATCAATGTAATTCATAATTAGAGGAAATAGTATGTTCCTCTTCATCTGCACTTTTTTTATCAACTGCTTTCTTGGGGGTTTGTCATAAATAACACACTCTTGTCCTTGAAAGGTAACTATGTATCCCTTCTCCGTCAATTGACTAACGCTTATCAAATTACATTTAAGTCCATGGAAATAATATACCTCTAATATTTTCTTGGGCTCCCCCTTCTTGGTCGAAAGGTTGACCACTCCTTTGCCACCTACATCTATAGTCTTGTCAGACCCGACTTTACCTCTGTCTTCACAAATTGATCCAAATTTTCAACCAAAATCTTGTTGCCTATAATGTGGTTACTGTAACCATTGTCTAATAGCCACACATTATCAGATGGTTCATGATGGTGTTGCAAGCTAGGAACATGGAATTAGTATTTTCTGTACTAACATTAGCTCTCTCATTTCCTTGATCAGTTGTTTTCTTCCTGCAATCATGGGCATAGTGACCAAATTTATTGCAATAATAACATCTCACCTTTGATTTCCCAAACCTTTGGTTATTTTTTAAGCTTATACTATTTCTTCTAATTTCATGTTCATGTTCTTCTCGGCCATCTCTGTGATCACCATATCTTTCGCCTCGTCCACTTCCTCTCGATCTGCCTCTGCCTCGACCTCTTGAAATAGAAACTAGACTTTTGAAAGAAGTTTCTATAGTGGAATCCTTATTTATGTCTATAATTTCCTCATGCGATATAAATGATCCCATCAACTCATCAACTGACATTTTTTCCAAATCCTTGGCTTCTTCTATGGTTACTACCACAACATCAAACTTGGTAGACAAAGATCTAAGGATCTTCTCAATCAATATTCGATCTTTAATTTCGTCACCATAAATTTTTAACTGATTTATGAAAGGGATGACCTGATTCATGAAAGAGTCGATGTCCTATGTCTTCTTCATCTACAGGCTTTCAAAATCTCTCCTAGTATTATGCAATTTAACAATATTGACTTTGGTAATACCTTGATATCTTGTCGCCAAAGTTTCCCATGTTTCAAAATCTCTCCTAGTATGATGCAATTTAACAATATTGACTTTGGCAATACCTTGATAGCTTGTCGCCAAAGTTTCCCATGTTTCATTTGTTGAAAATGTGATCATAATCTCCTAGAACACTACTCGGTCCACTCCCTATTGGATAAGAAGCAACGTCTGTGCATTCTTCCTTTTGTATTTTTTTCATTCCTCCCTCTTGCATGACTGAGAGCTCGTTCTTCTACTTAATTCTGAGGTTCTACAAACCCAAACTTGAAATGATATCAAACATCATGCATTTTTAACATGGTATCCATTTTAATGGCCCAAAAACCATAATCTTTCCGTGTGAAAGAAGGAAGTTGTGGCTAGAAACTTGATGTTGTCATATTTCTTTAAAAATTCCTTTATAAAACCCTAAATTTCTCCTTTTATTTTTTTGTAAAAACTCTTTTTTGTTAAAAAATAACCCTTTTCAAAAAATCCCTCATTTATTTATATATATATATATAAAAACTTACATAATAAACTTAAAAAAAAAATCTTATTATAAAATTTCACTTTTCGAAAACCTTAAAAAAACTTTTTTAAAAAGATATTATAAAAAATACTTTAAAAAAAATAGAGTTATATAAAGGCCTTACTATGAAAACCCTTTTGTAAAAATTCCCTCGTCCCTCCTTAAAATCAGACCTTTTATTAAAAAGTATTAAACCTCTTCAACCTTTGTTTGACTTTGTAAATCCGTTGTCGGATTTTAATCTAAAGACCCGATTGGGCACTCATGCACAGAAAAACTCCCCAATAAATTATTTTCCAGATATAAATTGGGCGCCTTTTACGTTAAAAACATTTGGACGTGTGCACTCCTTAATCGTTCACCGTCTTTATGTTCTTGGCTCTCTTCTCACCGACTCTGGAAGTTCCATTGATCTTCTTTTCTGAGTTCTGATATTAATTTTTTGGAAAGGAAAATGTTATAAAATACAAAATAACAAAAGTAATTCATACAGGAACAACATTTGAGACTCTTTTATTGATCACACAAATATGATTTTTCAATCTCTTACTACAATTCATCTATCACATAAACTTAACTGACTCTCTAAATATAATGAAATATCCATCCCAAAATTAATTAACTCATTAAATAGTCTAATTTTCTCATAAGTGGATGACACTTTTTTCAACTATTTAATAGTCTATTTGTCTCATAGGTGGATAGTCTACTTCTTTGGTTATCTTTAAACATGAACGATCTATTTGTTCCCATTATCTTTAAACAAAACCGGTCTATTTTTTTCCAGTTTAACAACATAATTAACAGATATATCAATTTTTTCCAATCATCTTTAACCAAAACCAATCTATTTTTTCGACTTTAAGAATATAGTTCACTGATATATCAAAAATAGAGTGTAACTTATGTTTGAACTTTATCATATTTTCCTTGTCGTTTCCATGTAATGCAGAGAGATAGCAATACCTTCCCCATAAATGATAGCTCCCTGGGAGTAAGTATGGAAAATATTTTTCTTTCTGTGAAGCACAACTAACCATAGCGGCAATGCCAATTTCAGGGTCATAGTGTGTTCGTAATAGCAAAGATCTTCATTACATGTTTCGAGAGCTGAGTGCAGAACAACAACGTAAAACTCGTAGCAATTATTATTATGAATATCTTCATTACACGTTTCCACATGTGAGTGCAGATCAACAACATAAAACTTGTAGAAATTATTAAATCATCGTGCAAGCGCATAGTTTGGTGGTGAAATAACAGGTAAAACTTGTAGCGGTTATTAAAACACTAGAATTATTAACTCACTGTGCAAGACCATAGTTCGGTGGTGATGGTGAAATAACACGTGAAACTTGTAGCAATTATTAAATCACTGGAATTATTAAATCAATGGGCAAGAGCATAGTTCGGTAGTGAAATAACAGGTGTCCTAGTGTACCCGGTTGAAAGAATGAAATACCATAACATCTGGTGACAAGCACTAGTGTCCCCAATAGTGTTGCCTACAAAGAGCAAGAGGCACACATAAATAAAGATGGAAGAAGATAATGGATAGTTCATGTGCTTGTCACGGGATGTTTCCAAGATTTATTCAATAAAAAACTGTTTTCCCTTTGTCGCCCTCTTAAATCCATTGTTAAATAGTTTAAACCAGAATGGAATTCTTATAATTATATACTCTAAATCTATTTTTAAATAAAGGCATGTGGTTAATAAAGCTTAAATCACAATAAAACGTTTATAATTATATACTTTTCTAGTTTTAAGGAAATATTTGGTTCATCTAGATTTTGCTAAAGATAATAAGATAATAATACTACTGGTTGATTAACGAATTAGATAATGATCAGGTTTTGCTAATTGGTTAAGTTGATCTAACAATAAATGCAAGTCCCTCATGCAATTGAAAGCTGAAGGGCATATTTCCAACAAATTTATAGTTCGAAAGCCTTATATAGGAGTAGGGTGGTGATGCATATGTTTTAGTAATAGGAGTAGGGTGGTGATGCATATGTTTTAGCAAGTCACTTTGGAGAAGTTTCTATCAGTCAGCTATTTAGTTTCACTTAACAAAAAATTAATAAAGGTGTGCTCTACAGTGAAGTATTAATCCAACAACAGAGATTTCACTTTTAAATGAAAACATAAGCATCATAGTTTGTATTAAAAAATATACATTAATTTTCATTATTATTCACCATATATATATGGGTGGCCATCACCATTATATGGGGAGATATGTTAAAATTAAAATTAACATTTATTTTCTTCATAAATTTCAAAACAAAATTAAGTTAAAACTAGCACAATCACATTTACCAATGTGGTTGATATATGCCGATAGGCTTATATGAAATAGATTTACAACCACATTCACCAATGTGGTGCATATATGCCAATAGGCCTATATCCACCACCCACCATATGTATTTTACAAAAATAATCATTATATATTTATCAATATAATTACCAATATGTTTTATATATCTTCTTAAAATATTAAATATATATATATATATATATATATATATATATATATATATGATAATAAAATATTATTAAATTTTTTCAATACATTAATAGTTATAATTCAAACTATACTAAAATTCAAATATAACTTAATAATAGTATTTTATTACTATTTATAATAAGTATATATCTGTTACCCGTATCCAAAGGAATTATTAATATTATACGTCAAACAAACTAATGAAACCAAAGAATTGGTAAACCCAAGGGAAAAATATTAAAAACTTAAGAGCTCAAGAAGCCCAAGGAATCCATATTAAAAAGAGAAGACATTAATAAAGGCTTAGAATTAATATTTTAAATACAAATGAATGATAAACTCACATGATCAATAATGATAAGAGATCAATATTAAAAACCTAAGATATTAATAAACCTTAAGAATAAAGATTTCAAAATAAAAAAGATGAGAAATTAATAAACCCTAATAATAATTGATATTTTAAATTAGGATATAAATAAACCTAAGATATTATTAATATTATAAACCATTTAAAGGAGTAATAAATCCAATGGTTTAATATTATAAACCAAAGGAATTAGTGAACCCAAGGGATAAATATTAATATTATAAACCAAGAAATTAAAAAACCCTAAGAATTAATATTTGAAACTCAAGAGATTAATAAAGCATAAGAATTAATATTTTAAACTCAAGGGATTAATAAACCCAAAGAGTTATTAATATTATAAACCAAAAGAACTAATAAAACCAAGGTTTTAATATTACAAACCAAAGGAATTGGTGAACCCAAGGGATAAATATTAAAGACATAAGGGATAAAGAAGGCCAATGGATCAATATTAAAAACACAAGTGATTAATAAACCCTAAGAATTAATATTTTTAGCTTAAGAGAATTTAAAACCAAAGGGATTATTAATATTATAAACCAAAATAAATAATAAACCCAAGGGTTTTATATTTCAAACCCAAGGGATAAATATTAAAAACCTAAGGGATCAATAAGTGGAAGGGATAAATATTAAAAACAAAAGAGATTAGCAAAGCCTACAAATTAATATCTTAAACATAAAGGATTGATAAAATCACATAATTATTAATATTATAAACTCAAAGGAAGAATATTAGAGCTAATAGATTAATATTATAAATATAAAAACCTTTAGATAAATACTATAAACTGTAAACGAAACATGGTTGAGCATGCTTGATTTAAAAATTGAGACAATTGTTGTCACGATGCGACGTTGGACGAAGAATGACGATGGTTGGCCATGGTTGATTTTCATATTGAGACAATCTTTGTCACCATGTGACATTCGCCCATGGAAGACCTTGATCAAATACAAATAATAATGATTAACAATGGTCTCACATGGTTGGTTTTCATATTCACACAATGTTTTTCATAAGATGACATTGGACCATGCATTAATATTAAAGCGTATGACTAATATTTAATGCCTAATATTACCAACCCAAATATTTAGAAAACTCAATGATTATTAAACCCTAAGAATTAATATTTTAAACTCAAAAGCCTAAGAAGTTAATAAACCCTAATAATTAATAATTTAAACTCAAGAGGTTAATAAACCAAAGGTATTATAAATATTATAAACCAAAAAAACTAATAAACCCAAGGGTTTAATATCAGAAACTAAAGGAATTGGTGAACCCAACGGATAAATATTAAAAATTTAATGGATCAATAAGGCCAATGGTTTGATATTAGAAACAAAAAGAGATTAATAAATCCTAAGAATTAATATTTTAAACACAAAAACCTAAAAAATTAATATACCATAATCTAATTAATATGTTAAACTCAAGAGATTAATAAACCCAAGGAACTATTAATATTATAAACCAAAAGAACTAATTAACCAAAGAGTTTAATATTGTAAACTAAAGGAATTGGTGAACCCAAGCGATAAATATTAAAAACCTAAGGAATTAGTAAAGCCAAGGGTTTAATATTAAAATCAAAAGAGATTAATAAACCCCAAGAATTAATATTTTAAACATAAAAACCTAAAAAATTAATATACCATAATATAATCAATATTTTAAATTCAAGAGATTAATAAACCCAAGGGATTATTAATATTATAAACCAAAAAAATTTATAAACCCAAGGGTTTAATATTATAATCTAAAGGCATTGGTGAACCCGGAAGATAAATATTAATATTATAAACCAAGAAATTAATAAACCTTACGAATTAATATTTTGAACTCAAGAGATTAAAAAAGCATAAGAATTAATATTTTAAACTCAAGAGATTAATAAACCCAAGGAGTTATTAATATTATAAACCAAAAGAACTAATAAAACCAAGAGTTTAATATTACAAACCAAAGGAATTGGTGAACTCAAGGGATAAATATTAGAGACCTAAGGGATAAATAAGACCAAGGTATCAATATTAATAGCACAAGAGATAATAAACCCTAAGAATTAATATTTTAAACACAAAATCCTAAAAAATTAATAAACTCTAAGGATTAATATTTTTAACTCAAGAGATTTTAAAACCAAAGGGATTATTAGTATTATAAACCAAAATAACTAATAAACCCAAGGGTTTTATATTTAAAACCAAAGGAATTGGTGAACCCAAGGGATAAATATTAAAAACCTAAGGGATCAATAAGTGGAAGGGATCAATATTAAAAACAAAAGAGATTAACAAAGCCTACAAATTAATATCTTAAATAGAAATGATTGATAAAATCACATGATTATTAATATTATAAACCCAAGGAAATAATATTAAAGCTAAAAGATTAATATTATAAACCTCAAGTATATAAAAACCTTTAGATAAATACTATAAACCATAAAATAAACATGGTTGAGCATGCTTGATTAAAACATTGAGACAAACTTTGTCACAATGTGATGTTGGACGAAGAATGGTAATGGTTGGCCATGGTTTATTTTCATATGGAGACAATCTTTGTCACAATGTCACATTCGGCCATGGTTTATTTTCATATGGAGATAATATTTGTCACAATGTCACATTCAACCATGGAAGACCTTGATCAAATACAAATAACGATAATCAACAATGGTCTCCCATGGTTGGTTTTCATATTCACAAAATGTTTTTCATAATATGACATTGGACCATGCATTAATATTAAATTATATGACTAATATTTAACGCCTAATATTAACAACCCAAGTATTTAGAAAACTCAAAGATTATTAAACCCTAATAGTTAATATTTTAAACTCAAAATCCTAAGAAGTTAATAAACCCTAATAATTAATAATTTAAACTCAAGAGGTTAATAAACCAAAGGGATTATAAATATTATAAACCAAAAAAACTAATAAACCTAAGGGTTTAATATTATAAGCTAAAGGAATTGGTGAAACTGATGGAGAAATATTAAAAAATTAAGGGATCAGTAAGGCCAAGGTTTTAATATTAAAAACACAAGATATTAATAAATCCTAAAAATTAATATTTTAAACACAAAAACCTAAAAAATTAATAAATCATAATCTAATCAATATCTTAAACTCAAGAGATTAATAAACCCAAGAAATTATTAATATTATAAACTAAAAGAACTAATAAACCAAAGGGTTTAATATTACAAACTAAAGGAATTGGTGAACCCAAGGGATAAATATTAAAAACCTAAGATATCAATAAAGAAAATGATTTAATATTAAAAACAAAAGAGATTAATAAACCCTAAGAATTAATATTTTAAATATAAAAACCTAAAACAATTAATATACCATAATCTAATCAATATTTTAAACTCAAGAGATTAATAAACCCAAGAGATTATAAATAATATAAACCAAACAAACAAATAAACAAAAGGGTTTGATATTATAAGCTAAAGGAATTGATGGACTAAAGAGATAAATATTAATATTATAAACCAAGAAATTTATAAACCCTAAGAATTAATATTTTAAACTCAAGAGATTAATAAAGAATAAGAATTAATATTTTATACTCAAGAGTTTAATAAACCCAAGGAGTTATTAATATTATAAACCAAAAGATGTAATAAAACCAAGGGTTTAATATTACAAACCAAAGGAATCGGTGAACCCAAGGGATAAATATTAAAGACCTAAGGGATAAATAAGGCCAAGGTATCAATATTAAGAAAAAAAGAGATTAATAAACACTGAGAATTAATATTTTAAACACAAAAAACCTAAAAAATTAATAAACTCTAAGGATTAATATTTTTAACTCAAGGGATTTTAAAGCCAAAGAGACTATTCATATTATAAACCAAAATAACTAATAAACCCAAGGGTTTTATATTTCAAACCCAAGGAATTGGTGAACCCAAGGGATAAATATTAAAAACCTAAAAGATCAATAAGTGGAAGGGATCAATATTAAAAACAAAAGAGATTAACAAAGCCTACAAATTAATATCTTAAACAGAAAGGATTGATAAAATCACATGATTATTAATATTATAAACCCAAGGTAATAATATTAAAGCTAAGAGATTAATATTGTAAATGTCAAGTATATAAAAACCTTTAGATAAATACTATAAACCATAAAATAAACATGGTTCAACATGCTTGATTTAAACATTGAGACAATTTTTGTCACAATGCGACCTTGGACGAAGAATGATGATGGTCGGCCATGGTTGATTTTCATATTGAGACAATATTTGTCACAATGTGACATTTGACCATGGAAGACCTTAATCAAATATGAATAACGATGATTAACAATGGTCTCCCATGGTTGGTTTTCATATTCACACAATGTTTTTCATAATATGACATTGGACCATGCATTAATATTAAAGTGCATGACTAATATTTAATGCCTAATATTACCAACCCAAATATTTAGAAACTCAAAGATTATTAAACCCTAAGTATTAATATTTGAAACTCAAAAGCCTAAGAAATTAATAAACCTTAATAATTAATAATTTAAACTCAAGGGGTTAATAAACCAAAGGGATTATAAATAGTATAAACCAAAAAATCTAATAAACCCAAGGGTTTAATATTATAAACTAAATGAATTGGTGAACTCAAGTGATAAATATTAAAAACTTAAGGGATCAATAAAACCAAAGGTTTAATATTAAAAACACAAGAGATTAATAGACCCTAAGAATTAATATTTTAAACATAAAAACCTAAAAAATTAATATACCATAATCTAATCAATATCATAAATTGAAGAGATTAATAAACCCAAGGAATTATTAATATTATAAACCAAAAGAACTAATAAACCAAAGGGTTTAATTTTATAAACTGAAGGAATTGGTGAACCCACGGGATAAATATTAAAAATCTAAGGGATCAATAAAGTCAAGGGTTTAATATTAAAAACAACAGAGATTAATAAACCCTAAGAATTAATACTTTAAACATTAAAACCTAAAAAATTAATATAGCATAATCTAATCAATATTTTAAACTCAAAAGATTAATAAACCCAAAGGATTATTAATATTATAAACCAAAAAAAGTAATATACCCAAAGGTTTAATATTATAATCTAGAGGAATTGGTGAACCCAAGGGATAAATATTACTATTATAAACCAAGAAACTAATAAACCCTAGAATTAATATTTTAAACTCAAGAGATTAATAAAACATAGGGATTAATATTTTAAACTCTAGAGATTAATAAACTCAAGGAGTTATTAATATTATAAACCAAAAGAAATAATAAAACTAAGGGTTTAATATTACAAACCAAAGGAATTGGTGAACCCGAGGGATAAATATTAAAGACCTAAGGGGTAAATAATGCCAAGGGATCAATATTAAGAGCACGAGAGATTAATAAACCCTAAGAATTAATATTTTTAACTCAAGGGATTTTAAAACCAAAGGGATTATTAATATTATAAGCCAAAATAACGAGTAAACCAAAATGTTTTATATTTCAAACCCAAGGAATTGGTGAACCCAAGGGATAAATATTAAAAACTTCAGGGATCAATATAAAAAACAAAAGAGATTAACAAATCCTTCAAATTAATATCTTAAACAGAAAGGATTGATAAAATCACATGATTATTAATATTATAAACTCAAGGGAATAATATTAAAGCTAAGAAATTAATATTATAAACCTCAAGAATATAAAAACCTTTAGATAAATACTATAAACTGTAAAATAAACATGGTTGAGCATGCTTGATTTAAACATCGAGACAATTGTTGTCACAATGCGACGTTGTACAAAGAATGACAATGGCTAGCCATGGTTGATTTTCATATTAAGAAAATCTTTGTCACAATGTGACATTCAACCATCAAAGACCTTGATGAAATATGACTAACATTGATTAACAATGGTCTTCCATGGTTCGTTTTCATATTTAGATGATGTTTTTGATAATATGACATTGGACCATGCATTAATATTAAAGTGTACGACTAATATTTAACGCCTAATATTACGAACCAAAAGATTTAGAAAACTCAAAGATTAATGAACCCTAACAATTAATATTATAAAACTCAAAAGCATTAGAAATTAATAAACCCTAAAAATTAATAATTTAAACTCAAGAGATTAATAAACCAAAGGGATTATAAATAATATAAACAATAAAAACTAATAAATCCAAGGGTTTAATATCATAAACTAAAGGAATTGGTGAACCCAAGGGATAAATATTAAAAACCTAAGGGATAAATAAGGCCAAGGGTTTAATATTAAAAACACAAGAGATTCATAAACCCTAAGAATTAATATTTTAAACAAAAAAACCTAAAAAATTAATATACCATAATCTAATCAATATTTTAAACTGAAGAGATTAATAAACCCAAGGAATTATTAATATTATAAACCAAAAGAACTAATAAAGGGTCAAATCGCGAAGTTGGGAAACAGTTTTTGGCGGATGGTTAGAATTCGGGAGAAATTTTTAATTTCTCGGCCGAGAGAAAAGTCAACTAAATTTCTCGGCCGAGAGTTTTCAAAACTCTCGTCCGAGAGATTTTAAATATTTCGGACGAGAGTTTGGTCGGGTTTAACATGAGTTAAAATTATCTCAGACGAGAGTTATGCATTTTCTCGTCCGAGAGTTTTTAAACTCTCGTCTGAGAGTTTTTGAACTCCAATAGATTTTTTTAATTGTTAAAAATTAAATAAATTATATATATATATATATATATATATATATATATATATATATATATATATATATATATATATATATATATATATATATACCAATTTAGGATTTAAGATTTTTATTTTATTTTATTTTTTTTATTGTAATGTTTTGATCGGTTTTAAATCTCTTTTAATGTTCTTAAAATGAATTTACTATGAAAACATTTGATGATATTTGGACACAATATGCTTAAATTACAACCCAATACCAAAAAAGATGGTTAATGTTTAAGAGACAAGTTGAAATACTCACTTTATATTAAAAATGACATTCAAAATAGAAATTTCCACTTGTTGAGTGAGAGTTGGATGGAGTTTATATCTCTATCAGATTGTCTGAAGACCAGGGCCATGTCATCCCACAGAGAGAAAGCCGTGGGACAGGTGTTGAGGATGTGATTGAGAGTTTCTGGACCATTCTCGTAGAGCATACATCGTGAAGGGCCTACGAAGCCTCGTTTCTGCAGATTGTCCCATGTGAGTGCCGTGTTATGCATGACCAGCTAGGAGAATAGTGTGATTTTTGGCCATGTTCCTCTGTTCCAAAAGGCTTGCCATTTGTGATCTGGTTGCGGATCCGAGGAGGCAGCCAAGATATGATATGCTTCTTTGAGGTTGAACGTTCCTTTGGGATTTCTTCCCCATCTCAAGATGTCCTCTTTATTAGACTTTAGGAAAAACTCTCGTCCGAGAGTTTTTGAACTCCAATAGATTTTTTTAATAATTCATTGTTAAAACTTAAATAAATAAATTATATATATATATATATATATATATATATATATATATATATATATATACCAATTTAGGATTTAAGAATTATTTTTTATTTTTTATTTTTAATGTAATTTTTTGATCAGTTTTAAATCTCTTTTAATGTTCTTAAAATGAATTTACTATGAAAACATTTGATGATATTTGGACACAATATGCTTAAATTACAACCCAATACCAAAAAAGATGGTTAATGTTTAAGAGACAAGTTGAAATACTCACTTTATATTAAAAATGACATTCAAAATAGAAATCTCCACTTGCTAAGTGAGAGTTGGATGGAGTTTCTATCTCTATCGGATTGTCTGAAGACCAGGGCCATGTCATCCCACAGAGAGAAAGTCGTGGGACAGGTGTTGAGGATGTGATTGAGAGTTTCTGGACCATTCTCGTAGAGCATACATCGTGAAGGGCCTACGAAGCCTCGTTTCTGCAGATTTTCCCATGTGAGTGCCTTGTTATGCAAGACCAGCCAGGAGAATAGTGTGATTTTTGGCCATGTTCCTCTGTTCCAAAAGGCTTGCCATTTGTGATCTGGTTGCGGATCCGAGGAGGCAGCCAAGATCTGATATGCTTCTTTGAGGTTGAACGTTCCTTTGGGATTTCTTCCCCATCTCAAGATGTCCTCTTTATTAGACTTTAGGATTCTTCTTTTGTCCAAGTCTTGTAGAAGATGGTCTACATTCATTAGGCCTGCTTGGGTATGCCATTCTTCTCTGGATAACCATTTTTTCCATGTGGTTGCCTCGCTCACAGGTTGCCAGTAGTCTGCTACCGTAACCTTGCCTTCCTCATACATAGCTCTTTTAAGAGTGTTCCAGTCTGGGTGTGCCAAGGGTGGGAGCTGCTGCCAGGCATCTTCCCAGAATAGGGCAGTGCTGCCTTGGTGCACTTCCCAAAAGCTATGCTGCTAAATAATATGTCGATTTTCCCATGCTTTATTCCAGATGGGGGATCCTTAAGTGGTGCCTATAAGCCTGATGAGGTCTTTGTCCCTGATTTTATTTGTATACTTCGCTTTCCACAAGGTGCCCCAGAGGGAGTTAGGATTTTCTACCCATCTCCACCAGATTTTTGCTACTATGGCCTTGCTTAATATCTTGGGGTCTCTTAGGCCCAAACCTCCCTCCATTTTTGGTTTGCAGATATCTGTCAACTTGAGGAGGGCCCATTTGGAGGGACATGACACAAATGGATACTAGTTTTCACCAAGGTTTCCATAGGGGGCCCTTAATATAAATGTATCATACTTATATTTCAAGGTCATTGAATTTAAAATTTAACAACCTTAGGCCTATAACCTTTAGGCTAAGCCTTTAATAAAATGATGTAAAATTAGATGTAGAATGGTGGTTTAATTAATTTAAACTAGAAGCATATCCTTTCTATGTCCATCTTCAGTTTTACATGTAAAGTAAGTTTTATTTTATTTTATGTTATATTAGTTTTTGTAGTAGTGCATGTTACGATTGCCATCACAGCAAAGGTTACAACATTGTGATGTGTTGGATGCTTATGTATTAATAACACATGAAAATTTTCACACAGAGGAAGACAGAGGAATCATGAGTGTATAATTCAAAGAGGAGGAGAAATTTTTACACTGTCGTTGAGACCAGCTACAAGAACTAGTGTTGCATCAGGAGAAAATGTCAATCTGAAATTTTCAAACCCAGAAATGTTAGTGGAATTAGCAGAAAGAGATTTTTCCATTTGTATCATCCAATAATTGTTCATTTATGTAATGTAAAGGAGGTTTCCCCCTTGAAGTGGATTATTTATAAGGTGTTGATCTCTCTTTTCTTCTATTTTTGGAGCTTGTTTCATAAAACAATACCCCGATGGAGTGACTTCAGAAACAAAAACATTGCTCCACTTCCAATGAGCCTAGAGATTACCTCGATGGATTATCTTGCTTCACCTCTCTATGCAGGAATCCTTTCCCTTCTTTCGCCCTTTATTTCATTTTTAATTTTTTCATTTGCTCAAATAACTATGCATAGTCGCTTATTTATTCCATGGGGTGGAAGAGGGATCCCAACTTATTGAGAGAAAAAGTGGTTTTTCCTTTAGAGAAGTATGTTTATGTACACCTCTGTCATACTTGTTAAGGTTCTCTTCCCCTCCTTACTTTACCATACTAGAGTGACAAGTATTAACCGATTATATAAGAACTAGTTAGAGTACTTGGTAGAACTAGTTAAAACCCAAACATCATGATTTCCCCATGACTCTCTATGATAAATAATGTATTTTATGAGAATGATCAACCAAAATAACGCATGATTCACACAAAGAGAAGGAATAAACAAAAAACCAGGTGTTAGTAGAAGAACACATTTCCTCTTGGATTTCATGATGCTTTCCTTAGAGGCCAAACATGACATCATGCGGAAGATACTTTGGATTGAAAAAATAAATAAATAAAGGAAATAAAAAAAATGGAAACAAACAAACGAAAGAAAATCAAAGAAAACAATACTCCTACTCCTAACCTAAGCAGAAAGTAGGCCAGGTGACGTGAAGTGATATTTCCAATGTATCCACCGGCACATTAGTAAGCCTATGTGGGAGAGGAATACATGTCAAGAGATATATACATACATAGTAATAAAAACAAATATAAGACATTAAAAACCAAAATTTTTGACGTTTGAATGTACATGCAGAAAAAAAAATGTTGAAAAGCACACAAATAACATTTTGTGGATGTATGATCAGGCTGTGAAACATCGCGAGTCGAATAATTGAAAAAAAAACTTTAAAACCATAAAAATGAGAAAGCCTAAATAAATGAATAAATTTTCATTTTGCGACAATGTTTTCCAAGTAGGAATTCGCCAATGATTGAGTGTTAGGATTGTGAAAAATAGATGGAGGATGCAAAAATTGTAAAACAAAAGAATTTTCAATACATATCATAGAGTGATGAGGATACTCAAAATATTCAACACTCTTCTGATGGGAGGTGGAACTGACCTAAAGGCTACGATAACCTGACATAACCATGAGCTTGGGTTGAAGTGCCTTGACAGGTTGAGGAAGATCCAAATCATCGGAAGGTAGATCATCAAAGATCAGTTGTTTTGCGAAATCAATGACAAGAAGAATAAAATATTGACCAGCCGAGTCAATTAAAATGTCAAGAAAAAAAAGATTATAAAGTTTAGGATTGTAAATAGAGGTATCCTCATGATATGATGAGTTGTATAAAGGGGAATATGAAAAACGAGAAATTTCAGCCTCTCCACATTTAAATGAAAAACATGCATTCCAAAAATTCTCCAAATGATTGAAGGTATTAATAAAACTTAAATTTCACACGATTAAACAAAAATGACATAATCATGGACAATGTTAGTAAAATGTGGGAGAGCTTTGGAAGGAATAGATTCATCCTTTATCACATATTCTTGTTTGATAACGGACTCTGCTACATAGCCATCACAATTTGGCTTCATAACAAAAAAACCATCCAACACCTGATCCTCACATTAAAGGAAAGGTTTCAAATAGAATAACACTAAAAATTGCAACTCGTAGGATCAAAGGGAGAAAAGGGTGGAGGATGAGGAGAAAACACTTTAACACACTTATCATGCTTCTTGTCCAAAATTTCATAGGGATCTTGAATATGTGGCTCGATAGGAGATGGTGGTTCTTGAAACAATTCCTTGCAAATATTTCCTACCACATCCTATAATAGTAAAGTTGTTATATGAAAAGCAGATGTGGGGTTGCCTAGAGAAACAACCTCGTTGATCGCATATTTAGAAGCTTTATGTGTGAGGTTTGCTCGATGTGATTTAAGTGATCATAAATCATGCAGAGTAAGTGAAATCTCAACAATATACAAAAATATTGTGGTCAAGAAATCCCAATAAACTTCACCTTCTTTAAATTCAAAAAATAGATGCAAGAAATGATGAATAAAATGTAGTGATTCATCAGGTGTTTTTCATGATTGTAAAATTCTCTTGCACAAAATCTTATCATCAAAGTCGTCAAAAGTGAAAAACAATTTTGTGACAACATGTTCGAAAGAGTGGATATAGGCATCAGTCCATGTGTAACACCATTTCCTTATGCGCCCTTCGAACGTGAGAAAAAACAACCAGCAAACAACATCCTCAAGCGGGATGTCGCGCTCTATGAAAAATTGAAGAAAATGATCAGTGTGCTCAAGGATGGTTGTTTCACCCTAAACATTAAAGTTAAATAGTGACAAGTCCTCAATGATATCCACCTACACCTGAAATTTAAATTTTCTAGAAATAAATGTTTTGTGTATGATTTGGGAAGAATTCATAAAAATGAGTGTGAAAATTTGAAACACACATGAAGGGCTCAAATTTTCATCTATCCCTCCTTCTAGTGCCAAAAATGTTGGTGGTGTTGGACCCGCCAATATTCAGGTGATCTCCCCTGCATGAATTCCCAACTAGAACTTTAACAAGACCACAAGTTATCCTTGATAAAAAATGGAAATATTTGTAACAAATTTTAATATCCACGCTTAATTGTAACCTCCATAGAGTGCACTATTAAAAATAGATAAAAATAGTAAAGTGCATAATGATATTCACCAATATGTATTATGGGATCATGTATTCAGCTACTCTCTACAACAAATAGAATTGAGAACTAGTCCCACTACTTTGTAAAACAAAACCAAATTTGATATAAAAATAACTTGACATAAATATTTCTAGCAAAATTTGACACATATTTATGATGGAGTACAAACTTTATTTTGGGCAGACACATTTAAATTTAAACTCTTTGACTTTTACAAACTTAAAAAAAATTTAGCTAATAAAAGTTAAAAATCATAGAACTATCAATAATAGCCATAAAATAGTAAAGTTACCTTATATGACAAATGGTCTTGATAGCTTCTGCCCAATACTTTGTAAAACCTAATGAAATTTGATTTACTAATAAATTTACACACTCTTTTCTCACAATATTATAAAGAAAATCTTATAGAGTATTATAGAGAAAATAAAAGCTTGCAGAATATCGCTGAGTATTATAAAGAAAATCTGGAAACACTAAAAACTTGCAGTATTTCCAAATTCAAATAGGAAACTAGAAAGATTGAATCGATTTAGAAGCTTGGAGAATTGTGCAACTTTTGTATCTCTACACTAATTCTATTGCCCAATCTCAACTTAAAAATAACAATTTATCTAAGGCAATAGAAGCTTGGAGAAAACTCCAACTTATTAAATGAAAATTTCAAAGATAAAAAGCCACAAATCTCACCATTTTATGTATCATTTCAAACATCATTTTTTGTCTCACTATACTAGCTATTTCAAATATATGTAGTCTTATTTCCCTAGAAATCACCACTTCTCACTATTTGCATCTGAAACACGCTACAAAGATGAAATTGCCGTCCATATTTTTCATCGTCCCAATGTCTATCCTTTGATTAATAGAAAACAAAGTTGCATAAGAAACATCAAATCTAGAGACATGATTTTCATACACTTTCAATATAAAACAAATGCATTTATGTGAAACCGCAAACCAAGTGCATTTATGCGCAAAACATATTATGAAAAACCACCTCTAAAACCAAAAATACTATTATGCCATTAATTTACATTTGAAAGTAATATCAGTATACGTTGGTCCCAGATATCATAACCTTCACACACACACAACCATCTTCGCACAAATTCGTCTACACAACTACTTCCACACTTCATAACACCCTTATTTATTGACATTCAAAGAAGATATTAATTAATGATTATACATTTTAAAATTCATTCGTAAATAACAAATTTAAGTCTGTCGGGTCTTGGCGAAACAGTGATGAGACAGGTTGTTATAGCACTAATCATAGGTTCAATTCCCTTCCCCAATCGGGGTGATCTATGTGGACATGTTGATGAAGATAGAGTAAAAAAAGAAAGTGAAAAAAAGGAAATAAATGAAAGGTATTACCAAACTTACCAAAAAAAATAAAAAATTTAAATGGATCTGTATATTTATTCGAACATACACAACTACCTTTGCACAACTTCATCCACACAACTCCTTTTGCAGTCAAGAATTCCCATTCCCTTTGATTAGTTATTGACATTCAAACCTATACACACGATAACTCTACGCAACTAGCTTTGTAGAACAACCTTCATAAAACTACTTCCATAATTGCAAACAAAGTTCCTAACTAATAATTAAAAATACAAAGCCTTCCTCACATTCATTTTATCGTACAACTTTTTTTCTTCACACACATTGAAAACACAATTAATTTAGCATCTCTTTCAATGCAACAGAGGTAGGTTCCCTCGCACATAATTTTTCCACTGCATAGTAAACATTTTTCACAACGACCCTAGCACTCATTACACAAAGGAACCCAAATTTCCCACACATACAATCTACTCTGCACAAGGAAACATAATATTACTAATTTGACATTTTTTTAAATCTAGTTTCAGTTCACAATTCTCCTTTTTTTTCACAGACATTGACTATTTGTATTACTTGTGTGAAAAATAAATTACAGACAATGCTCTGAATAAAAATAAATAAGGATAACAAATCTAAATTTTACAAAGAATAAGAGGAAATATTTGCAAAATTAAAATACCATCTTCTACATCTACTACGCACTCTGCTCCCACTTCAATATCATTAATATATGTCCCCTAAGAAAAATGAATTTTGTTGATGCAATATTAGACATTTTCTATCATATTAGTAAGGTCATCTATGCAGCCAAAAATTACCCATTTTTGTAATTTAGGAAAAACATGAGAGATAAACTGATTGAATGATTTTTTCTAATAAAATTTTATTTTATTATTTTTCAAACCTTAGGATATGAAAAAAAAATCAAATATATTGAAAAATAGGGAAAGGAAAGAATTGCATTATCTAATTGATTTGGAAACAATCATGAGTAATGTCATGCTTAAAAAATGACTAGTTTTGAGTATTTGTCTCGACAACTTGGATTTTTAGTATGAATCTAGGAACTTGAGCCATTTTTATTAAGTATTTACTCCCCTATATGGTTACTCTTCCAATAACTATGGAGATTTAGTGGATTCCACCTACATCATAGGCTTCTATCATTGGTCATTATTGAGTCAATGCTTCCCAAGTCACTTTTTTGTCATGCTTATGTTTAAGGGATTTCTAGCTTGTGTTGTCCCTTTCTCATATCTCCTTGACTTATCATGTTATCCTTTCTATTTGTTAAATCACTTTTAGTATCTACAATAACCTATATCTTTTACTCTAAAGGTCTACATTTTTCTTACTAGTGAGTAAACTCTTATCTACTATAACAAATTGCTCTCAGAATTTTACCTAGAGAAGTACCCAAGGTCTATTTTCATCATTGATAGGTGATCTTACTCTCAGAAATTGATATTTCCACACTAGTTGTTCACTAAGTGGCTTCCCAAGTCTTCAAATTAAATACCTTTATTCACACTTTGATTTTCATGCCATACCCTACATTCCATTTTATAGACCGATAGTTTTCTAAACTCTCGGTCGAGAGTTTTGAAAACTCTCGGCCGAGAGTTTTATTGTGCAAACTCTCGGGGTGCAAACTCTCGTCTGAGAGTTTTTAAACTTTCAGCCGAGAGTTTGCCCGCGTGGTCAAATCTAACTTTAGGTGGGTTAAACTAGTTTTAAATTTCTTAGTCGAGAGTTTTAGAAATTTCTCGTCCGAGACATTATCTTGGCCGAGAGTTTCTGGTCAACAAAAAACTTAAACAATTCTGCAGTTTTAAGAAACCTGCAACTTTGGAGGGACAAAACACCTACAAAAACAAAATGTTTTATGTCAGACCAAGTACCATTAGATTCATCTCTAAATCTAGTTTTTGATGATGTAAGATTTATGGAGTTTCATTAAAAAAATCAATTTTTTATTTATTTTTTACTAAACTGTGTCACTATGGAATTTCATTGTTCGAAAAATTGTACTAAATGAAAATTCAATAACTTTCAAATGAGGACACCAAAAAATTCAAAAAAATCATACTGCACTTCCTCTCCCTGTCTACTTCAAAAGTGTACTCTCATTGTTCTTATTGACGATCACATTGAAAAGAAAATCAAAGGATCATAAAATGTATTGAAACATCACTATTTTTTTGTCTTCGTCCATTTCAAAAAATATTAAAAAATAGTGTTTTAATCCGAAAATTACCAAAAAATAGTCTGTGCACTAGTGCAATATATGCATATTATGATGCTATGGTTTTTTTCCAAAAAATGAATAACCTTCCTTAAAAAAAGTAAAGGATCATAAAGTGACTATTTATGTTTGCCTGAAAATTTCAAGTATATGCAGTTAGTAAACAAGAAATTTACCCCTCTATATGTCAATATTTTTTTTTTAAAATATGGGTATGGAGGTACGACAATTCTCTACAATTCTTGTTTTTATGTCAAAGCATAATTTGCAATAAAAATATGAGTTTAGTGGAGTTGAAGTTGAAAAACATAGAAAATTACAATTTTCAACGTCAAAAAAGGGCAAAAAGTGTTTCCCAACTTCACATTTTCACCCTAAACCAAAGGAATTAATATTATAAAATAAAGGAATTGGCAAACCCAAGGGATAGATATTGAAAACCTAAGGGATCAATAAGGCCAAGGGTTTAATATTAAAAGCAAAAGAGATTAATAAACCCTAAGAATTCATATTTTAAACATAAAAACCTAAAAAAATAATATACCATAATCTAATCAATATTTTAAACTCAAGAGGTTAATAAACCAAAGGGATTATTAATATCATAAACAAAAAAAAACTAATAAACCCAAGGGATATATATTAAAAACCTAAGGGATCAATAAGGCCAAGGGTTTAATATTAAAAACAAAAGAGATTAATAAACCATAAGAATTAATATTTTAAACACAAAAACAAAAAAAATTAATATACCATAATCTAATCAATATTTTAAAAGATTAATAAACCCAATGGATTATTAATATTATAAACCAAAAGAACTAATAAACCAAAGGGTTTTCTATGATAGATTATGACTCCACATTTTGGCAATGGTACACCACATTCAATCATATTATCAATCGAAAGGACTAACATTATAAATCCTTGGAATTACTATTATAAATCCAATATATTAATAATCTCAATGGTTTATTAAACCCTAATATTATACACCCATTGGAATAATATTAAACCTTAGGGTTAGTATTATAAACCGGAATATTTTGAACCCTAAGATTAATATTATAAACACAATGGAATAACATTATAAATCTTTAGGTCTAATATTATAAATAAAAAATATTAACAAACCGAAGGGTTTATTAAACCCTAACATTATAAACCCAAGGGAATAATATTGAACCCTAGGGTTAGTATTATAAACCGTGTGATTTGAATATTATAAACCCACTGGATTAATATTATGAATCCTTGATATTAATATTATAAACCCAAAATATTAATTAACCCAAGGGTTTATTGATATTATAAACTCAAGGGATTAATAAACCATCATGATTATTAATATTATAAATTTAAGAAATTGATGTTATAAACCAAAGGGATCAATAAACATAAAGGATTATCAATATTATAAACTCAAATAATTGATAAACGGAAGGGATTAATATTAGAAACCAAATGGATGAAAACAACCCAAGGGATATGTGGGATACATATTATAAATGCTTGAGATTAATATTATAAAATCGAAATATTAATACACCCAAGAGTTTATTAAACCCTAACATTATAAACCCAATGGAATATTATTAACCCTTGTATTAGTATTATAAACCAAAGTATTAAAAACCCTAGAATTCATATTATAAACCCAAGGGATTTGCATACTAAATCCTTTAGATTAATATTAATAAACCCCAAGGTTTATTAAACCCTAACATTATAAAACCAATGGGATAATATTAAACCCTAGGGTTAGTATTATAAAGAATAGCCATGATTAAATATGGTGAAGTAATGTTGTGTATTCCGAAAATCAGTAACAATGATTAACTATGTTGGAAAAGTTTGACCATGTATGGCCATGGTTGAGTTTTTTTACCATGTTTTATTAGAATTATTACAATGGTTGACCAAGGATGACCATAGGTTACTATGGTTGAGAAAGGTTGACAATAGACTACTATGGTTCACACGTTTGACCATGTATCGACATGGTTGAGTTTGATTTACCATGTTTGATTAGAATGATTACAATGCAAATCTTAATATTGTTATTTATTACTAATAATCTTAATATTATTTATATTAATAGTGTAAATTTTAGTATCAATAATGTTATTTATCACTAATGATCTTAATACTATTTATATTAATATTGCTATTTTTTTTATCACTAGTAATATCATTCATAATATTAATCATCATATTTTTAGAGTGAATATAATTAAAAAAAAATATTAATAAAAAAATATTTATTATTATAAAAAAACATTATTAATATTATTTATCAATATCAATATTATAGGATTTATATTAACAATATTAATGTAATTAATCATATTAATATTATTAATAAAATGTTATTAATAATTTTAGTAAACCTTAATCATGTTTGAAACTTATTATGATTAATACAATTATGAATATTAATTTTAAATAAACATGGTGAATATTGTATTAATGATGTTTTTAATAATATTGTTATTATTAATAATAATGTTATTAATGATATTTTTTTCAATAGTAATTAAAATGTCATTTTCATTATTATTATAGTTTTTAGTGTAAATCATAATCATCATTATTTAAATACTAATTATTATTATTATTTTTAGTGTATATTAAAATGTTAATGTTATTAATATAATTTTTATTATTGTAGGGTTTTAAATATTGAGTTTCTAATATTGGAGTTCTAAATTAGAAAACATAATATTATAAAAATATGAAAAATAAAATTTAGAAAAACTTAATATTATAAATTATAAATATGTAAATCATAAAATAATCTTTAAAAAAAAACAAAAAAAAATATGGTTGGTTAATATATACTTTTACCCTAATACTCTAAGTATATTAATAATATTATTAAATAATTAATCCCTATTAATACATTATCAATATTAATAATATTAATAAATAATTAATATAAAAATATTACTATTAATTAATATTAATACTATTATTAATATTAACACAAATATTAATTAATATTAATATTATTTATCAATATTAATCAATTAAAAATAATAATAAAAATATTAAAATATTAATTATTAATGTTATTAATATTACTATTACTATTTTATTATAAAATTAAAGAAATTATAGTAATTTATGGTTAAAACACTATGAAAAGCTAATATTATTATAAACTTAATAAATTTATTATTAATATTATAAAACTTTTAATAAAACATTATATTATTATAAAGAAAAGATTATTTTTACTACATTAATCAAAACTTAATAATAATAATAATAATAGACTAAATCCAATAAAAAACTAAATACTTAAATACAAATTTAATGATAAAATTTATCTTATTATATTAAAACTTAATAAGTGAAAAAACAAACTACATATCAAAATATTAAAAAAATACTATTATAGCTACATTAAAATGTAAATGGAGAGGGCTGCAATAATTCAAAAGTCAACCTCTAAACCATGTTTTAATTTCAATATTTAAATTTTCAATGTATTTTTAATTTCACTCATTAATATAAAATGTTTAATATAAATAAAACCTACCACAATTGTTTTAACTTGTATCTAAATTAAGAGGAACACAACTGCGTTTCAATATATTTTTAATTTCCATTTTTAATATAAATAAAACCTCTATAAAAGTTAAATCTAAATCAAGAGTGTTACAGCACCTATGGCTGCCACAAAAGTAATGCATACTTTATATTATGGGACACGTTTCAATGTATTTTTAATTTTAATTTGATACTTATCTTTATTTGTGTCTAATCCTCTCGTGATGATATATAAAAAACACAGTAAAATTTTAATCATAATTTAGTAAAAAATTATTTTAATCATCATATAGCTATGAAAAAAATTATGATTTTAAATTTCATTCATTTATATAGTAGAGACGACAAGAATATACTAGCACGTTTCAATTTACACCGTAATTATTTATCCGCAGCGACTCCCCACTAGTTGTTCTCTAGTCATATTCTCACGCAACTGAATAAAAGGGGTGGCATATTCAATAATACCTGGATTTTAACGAAACTTGAATCAAGATGCATAACACCCACATTTACGCTTTCAGACTCCTTTTATGAAAGAAAGAACGTATCTCTCATTGTTATCTAAACTCATATTTTCACGGAATCCAATGAAAAGCACAATGCAAGATTATACCCAAACGCAATATTTATTTGAACATGGTTTAGCAAAGACATAAAATTATAGATGATAAGTGATGGCAGATGCGAACAGTAAATACATTAATGGAGGGCTATAAAATCTGAGCATTGGCCATAGGTAAAGGACCCCATGAGCTCTATATAGATATGAATAGAAAATTACTCAACCTCGAATTTGGTTGGTGCACAATGAAATGGCCGACTTTTATTTCAAACAGGAATTCAATATATTTTCAATTTCTAGATTAATGCTGAAAACAGGTTCTCACTCTCTTTCATTTCTTAAAAACAGCATTGTTGAAATTCTCAAGATAAAAGTTCTGTAACATTGATTCATCCATATATTTTTATGGTTCATTCATTAATCCAAACCAACTTTTCAAAATGGCAATCATCACTGTTTCCTGTGATGTCAATTGTACTTCCCCAGTTGGAATGGGCTCTTCACACAGATCCTAAAATTATTCAGCTCTACCAGCGTTTTGGACGACGCTACATCGTAAAATCATGCCTAAGTATAGGGGGTTCATAATGAACCCACTCTTGAAATTCTTCCGCTGTGAAAAGCTCACGCTGCCGGGAAGCTAAGCACCAATCCTGGTTGAAGGTAGACTCTGAGCACCAATCGCCCACTTGGGTGTGGTGGTAACCCGAATTGCACCATATCCACAACTGTTATAATTGCCGTTCATGATAACACATGGAACATACACAATTAATATATGTACATACATATAAACTTAAACAATAAAGATATATATATATATATATATATATAACCATCAACCAGTCAGCCACTCACTCTGGGAGGCCTGAGCACCTCGGAGTGGAGGATCAAGAATGTCATGCAATGTCAAATTTGCCGTAATGCTGCATAATAAGATTATCAAGAACAAGAACTGTCAAGAAACCAGAACGGTCAAAGAAACAAGAACATGGCGTTCGTTGTGATCAGTACCGTACTAAATATTCATGGCGTAGCCCAAGTGTTGGATTGTACGTATTCAACGGTTGCGTCACAACCTAGAGAATGTTGAATCAGCATCAATGCTTAAAGCTATAAAAAGGAAAACTGTGCCGAACGAACTTTAAGCGGACAGCTGTCAGGTCAAACAATTAACCTCCAAATATTTCTAAAATGTGCAATCCAGATACAGATAAAGATACCCAACATAATGCTCTCTAAAAACAAATTAAAACAAATTAGCAGGAGAAGAACGACATAAATCGCAGTGAGACAAAACAATACCGCGGTAAAATGGGGAAGCCTCGAAACACGGTCGAAGCTTCTTGGCTCGCGCTGCTGGGAAACACGCTGCCAGGTAACACGGTTGAAGCTTCTTTGCCACCCTGGTTGAACGTAGAGTCTGAGCACGAATCGCGCATTTCGGTGTGGTGGCAACTCCAATTGCTCGAGGTCCACCACTGTTATAGTTGCCGTTCATGATAACACATGGAACATACACAATTAATATATGTAGACATGCATACAAACATAAACAATGAATATATATACACATATACAAAAACATAAATACATAAATGTAAGAACCACCAATCGGTCAGCCACTCACCGTGGGAAGCCAGCGCACCTGGGAGTGGAGGATCCAGAATGTCACGCAATGACAAATTTGCCACAAAGCTGCACAATAAGATTATCAAGAACCAGAAGATTATCTACTTTTTAAGAACTGGCAAGAAACAAGAACATGGCGTTCGTTGTGATCAGTACCGGACTAAATGTTCATGCCGTTCCGCTAGTGTGGGATTGTACGTATTCAACAGTTGCGTGACAACCTAGACAATGTTGAGACAGCATCAATGCTTAAAACTTTAAGCGAACGGTGGTCAGGTCAAACAATTAACCTCCAATATTTCTAGAATGTGCAATCCAGATAAAGATACCCAGCATAGTACTCTAAAAAATGCCCATGCCATTAAAACAAATTAGCAAGAGAAGAACGACATAAATCGCAGTGAGACAAAGCAGACCATACCATACCACGGTAAAATAGGGAGGCCCTGGAGGTTCCATTAATGTCGAAACACTTCTGCCCAATCCAAGATTCCCCACACCAGCCTGATCAGTTTGATGTGCAGATAGCCGAGTTATGGGAAATAATTGACCGCTATGACTCACGTTGTCTTCAGCTTCCCACGTAGTGCTGAATGTCTTAACTTCGTCGCTCCTTCGCGCTGAACATCTTAAATCTGTGATGTCTCTTCTCCTGCGACGGTAGGCAAGGCCACATACTTGTGAAGGTGTGATACGTTGATCTTTCTATTCCGGGTAAGAGGAAAAGAGTTTCTTACATGGGAGAAACAATCCCAATATATACTTAGTTGTATAAACATTTCATAAAGGTAATCAAAGATCCATTTATTAAATAGACTCTTAAAGATGAATGGGCTCTCATATCTTTTAGTAATTCAATGAGGCATTACTCTTACTTTTATTGGAAGTGTGAAAATTAATCTTTTATCTCATCACATGTGGGCATGCTTTTGTCATCTCTTCTCCATTAACAAATGGAATTATGAATAATATTTTCTTTGTATATGTAAATCAATGGTTTAAATCCTATTTAATTTTTTTTAAATCAAATTATGAAATAATGTATGAGTTGAAGGGAAATAAGAGAGTTAAAGGGAAGTGGCCATCAAAGCGGAGAATATCTGAGGATGCAAGCAAGAAAGAAAATGTTGTACCTTACAAGAAGTTTAATGCATTTGAGAAGAGACATGGGTCGCAACTGGAGAGAAGTAAAATAGAGGTGATTGTAGGGGACCATTGCATTGTTGAACATGTGGAAAATATCTTCATAAGAAGGATTCTATATTGTATGACAATGGCGGACCAAGATATATAATTCTCATGGGGTGGAGACAGTTGGGGATGTTGGCCATATCATTCGTAAAATTTATGCAGTTGTGCACAACAAGTAGGCAGATCACCAAGAATCCACTGTTCAGGTGGAAGGTAGGCTCTGTGGTATATTTGTTTCTATTTTTATTGACCTTGGATCGAATTATAGTTATGTTAATCTTGACAAAGTGGATAAGTATGGTTTGAGAAAAGAAGTGCATGAAGAGTCTTGGTTGGTGCAGTTTGATGCAGGTACTAAGAAGAGAGGTCATCATTGGGTAAGAGCTTGTATATTTGAGCTAAATGGTATGCCTACATCAACACATTTAAATGTGATTCCATTGGGGTCATATAGCATGTTTTTGGGTGCTTATTAGTTGTGCCTCCATAAGACCAAAGTCGTTTTCCATGACGAGGAAATTGTGTGCCTCGATGATGATGGGGAAAGTAGAATCTTGAACGGAAATAAGAAGCCTAAATCAGTGAGGATGGTTAAAGCTATGAAAGATAAGTACAACCATAGGAAAGTGTGTGTACTATTTGTAGTCCATATCTCTAGTGACAAGGGTAAGGATGTTGAGGATGCATAAATCTTTGAGAGGTACCATGTATTACAATAGTTTTAGCATGTGTTTCCACTAGACATTTCAGAGTTTCCTCCTCAAGGGGAAGTGGACTCTTGTATTGAGTTTGTACTAGGGGCAACACCAACATTAAAGGCACCTTATAGGATGAAAAATCCAGAATTGGTAGAATTGAAGTTGCAGTTGAAGAAAATTCTTGACAAGGGATACATTAAGCCAAGTGTATTGCCTTAGGGTGCACCAGTGTTGTTTGTGAAGATGAAGGATGACACTCTCAAATTGTGCATTGATTACAAGAAACTAAACAAGGTGACGACTAAGAATAGTTATCTGTTGCCAAGGATCGATGAATTTTTAACCAGTTGAAAGGAGTAGCGGTGTTTTGAAAGATTTATTTTAGATAGGTATATCATTAGGTTTGCATCAAAGAAGAGAATATCTACAAGACTGTTTTTCGGACTAGGTACGAGAATTTTGAGTTTGTTGTAGTTCCTTTCTATTTGACTAATGGTTCAGCTACTTTTATGTGCTTCATGTATAGTGTGATGCGTTCATATCTGGACAAGTTTGTAATCGTATTCATTGACAATATATTGATATTCTCTAAGAATGAGGAGGATAATGTAAAACATTTAATGATAGTATTGATATTGCTAAGAGAACATTAGTTATATGCCAATCTTAGCAAATTCAATTTATTTCATATAGAGATACATTTCTTGGGACATGTTGTTTCCATGGAAGGAATAACAATGGATATGGAAAAGATAAAGGCTATCATGGAGTGGGCATCTCATAGGAATGGGGATGAAGGTAGGTCATTCATGAGGCTAGTAGGTTACTATAGGATGGTCATGAGGAACTTATCACATTTTACATATCCTATTACATCCTTGTAGAGGAAAGGGAGGAAATTTGAATGGATGGAGGAATGAGTATCAAGTTTTTGATTATTTGAAGTAGTTGTGGACAAATTCTATAGTGTCAAATATTATAGATACAGATAAATATTTCTTGTTGTGCACAAAGGCTTACAAGAGAGGACTTGGTTGAGTCCTGATGCAGGAGGGACGAGTGGTGTGTATGAGTCGAGAAAAGTGAATGAGCATGTTTAGACTATGTGACTCATGACCTCGAGCTGGCAAAGATCATTCATGCATTGAATATGCGGAGGCACTAAATTATTAGTAGGAGTTTTACATTGATGAGTGATCAAAGTGAGTTGAGTTAATCGTTTGACCAATCAAATATGAATGTTAGAAAAACTAGATGGTTGGGGATTCTCAGTGACTTTTACTTTGAGATAAAATACATTAAAGGAAATAAGAACAAGGTTGCATATGTTTTGAGTAGGAGAGTGCAAGTAAACCACATAGCAGCTATGAGTTCAGATGGGATATATTTACAAGAACATATCTTATAGGAAAGATAATAGGATGAAAAGTATCAAAATCATAGGCATAGATTACAATAAGGTATAGCTGATCAGGATGTGAACTATCATCTCATGGCAGACGACCTGATAAGATTTAGGGACAGAATCTATGTGTGAGATGCCAATGAGCTCGATAAGATTATATTGAGGGAGTTTCATTTCAAGTCATATTAAGGTCACTGAGGATATCATAATACTTTGAGAGTTGTGAAAAATCTCTACTACTAGCCGAATTTAAATAAGAAAATGGTAGAGTTTTTCGCTATATTCTTGGATTGTCAGCAGGTGGAAGTTGAGCGTAAGCACCCAGCTATTTTGTTACAGCCTATTCTAATTCCAGAGTGGAAATTGGAGGTCAATTCCACGGATTTCATTACAGGTTTTCCGAGGACATTGGTGCAACATAATTCCATCATGGTTGTGGTTGATACGTTGAGAAAGGTAACTCACTTCATTCTAGTCAAGATTTCTTATTCAAGTAGTGAGGTGGCATGGGTCTTCATCAGGGATATAGTGAGGCTATACGATGTTCCAAAGAACATTGTGTGATAGAGATGTCAAGTTCACTTCTAGGGTTTGGAAGGAGTTATTTGTAAGTTTGGGTATAACCTTCAATACAAGTTATCATCCACAAATAGATGGAAATACAGATAGGGTCAATAATATACTAGAGGATATGTTGATGATGTATTTCATGCATCAACAATGAAAGTGGGAGGATTATCTTCCACTAGTTGACTTTTCTTACAACATTGGTTATCAAAAGTCATTGAGGATGAGTTCATTTGAGGCTCTTTATGGGTGGATTTGTAATACCGCCATCAACTAGAGTGAACCAGTGAATAGGGTATTTATAGGACTAGGCATGTTTGTATAGATGGAACATGAAATGCAGGTTATAAAGAAGAATCTAAAGGTAGTAGAGGAAAGATGAAAGAGTTATGCAAATTAACATACGGAATTTAAGGAGTTTCAAGTTGGGGAGAATTTTTTACTTGTGATTCAAGCCCAAGAAGAGCTCCTTGAGGATTAGTTCATGTGCCAAGTTAGCACCTTGGTATTATGGGCATTTTTAGAGCCTTGAGAGGATTGGACTAGTGGCCTATAGACTTACACAACCTTCAATAATGAAAGTCCATGATTTTTTCCATGTTTCATTGCTTAAAATATATGTGAAATATGTTGATCATGTTATTGATTGGTATTTATTAGAGGTGGAGACAGAAGTAGAATTTTATTCATAACCACAATGCATATTATAGTGGAAAGAACTCATGCCCTGGAATAGAGGAATTGAGAAAGTTAAAGTGCAGTGGAAGCACTTTGGGCCTGATGAAGCTAAATGAGAGATGGTTGATCAGATGTGGGCTATGTATCCTTCATTATTTTTCACTAACGGAAAATGAGATTTTCATATATGTACATATTTATGTATGGTTGATATTGTAAATATCGTGATGAGTTTTGTTATAAAGCTCCAAAAAGTAGTATGGTTTTCATGTTGTCATGTTTGTCATGATGATTTTTATTTTGATAAAGTTGTTCATTGTAAATACTACAATGAGCCGAGTTATAAAGCTCCATGGGAAATATTTTTTGTTTTCAATGGTTTTTATGGTTGTAGGTGTCACATAACATCGGGGACGATGCTCCCATAAGGGGGAGGGGTTTCTAGCATTTCGAGGTTAAAATTTCATGTAATAAAGTTAATAAAGGCAAAATAAAACCAAGGTCATGGGACATGTATTCCAAGTTGAATGTTACAAAAACATCCTAGTGGGCATCAGTTGTTGTTTATTATGGGTAAGGGAAATTAGAAAAGGAGTTGAGAAGGAAAAAAATGCATTATTGGCATTTTATTTATGAAAATAAAGGAAATTAGGAAAAATGAAGGTGAAAGGTCACAGGTTGCATGTGAGGAGGAAATTGAAGGAAAATAAAGGAAAAATAAATAAATAAGAGGCATTAGTAATAAAAAGACATCAAAGAATTAGTTTGGAACCTTTTTTTTAGTTCAGTTTTGGAATTGGTTTCAGAGAGGAGAAGATCACCATTAGGAGAAGGAAAAGCAAGCAAGCAAAGAAAATCAAGGATCAACCAAGGAAAAGTTGGATCAAGCATGTTATAGGCCATTGTGTAACATATGGTAAATAGGACACCTAACTAGATCAATCAAAATATTTTTCTCCATTTTTGTCATCATTGCGCAAAGCCCTAATCATGCCTCTTTCATTCCCCAAAGTTTCTACCAAAAACTACATCATCTGAGCCAATTTTAAGGATGAATTCTTCCTGGCCTCTTAATGGACTAAGTTCACTTACATTTTTCTCCTCTTTTTCTTGCGTTGATCCCCCACAATTTTCTCCCCTTTGCTATTATGAAACCAACTCAAAAAATAGAAGAAAAGAGAGACAAACAACTTAGAAATCAGCCTCTTCGAGGGTGAAACCTCCTTACATTACATAAATGAACAATTCCTAGATGATGAAAATGAAAAACCTCCTTTCTATATAAAGGAGTCCATGGGGTCACAATATAATCCTAGCCGACCTAACAATAATAATATAAGCACAATAATAACAATATGGGGACTATAGGGGTACAACAATAACAATAAGGGGGCTACACTAACAATAATAAGGGACTACACTAGTAATATAGGGACCTAACATCCCCCTCTCCTTTAAAAATTATTTTCCTCAATGCTTGAGTAGTTATGGATGCTTCTATATAAAATTCTTATCCTCCCATGTTGAATCTTTAGTTGGTAAGTTCTTCCACTAGATTAGATACTCTAAAATTGATCGATTTCATGGATGTCAAGTTCTTGTTTCCGTGCCTGCTTCAGGTTCCAATATGATTTTTCCTTCCTCATAAAGTTATGGAAATATTGTTTGAACTAGAAGTTTGTCACATATAACCCTCTTTAAGCATGAAACATGGAAAACTAGGTGCACTCAGGAAGAAGCAGGAAGCTCTGGTTTGTATGCCATAGTATGAATCTTTTGCAACACTTTCTAAGGACCATAGTAATTTGGAGATAATTTATTATCCTTCTTATATTTCTTGAGGGAAATTTGTTTGTATGGTTGTAGCCGTAAAAATACCTAGATGCCTACATCAAAAATTCTCTCGTTGCGATGTTGATATTCTTGTTGTTTCATTTGATTTTGTGCCAAATTTAGGTTATCCTTTATGAGTTGGAGAACTTGTTATTGATGCTTGATGTGATATTCCACTGCTTGAACCTTATAAATTTCTCTTAAATATGATGTGATGGATGGTGGATGATATCCATAAAGTGCCATAAATGGGGTCATTTTTGTTGCAGTGTGGAAGGAAGTGTTATGCCATCATTCAGCCGAAGGTAACCACTTAACCCATTGTGTTTTTTTATTAGATACAAATCAATGAAGATATCTTTCCAAACATTTGTTCACTATCTCTGTATTCCCATCAGATTTAGGATGATAAGATGAGCTATTATATAGTTGAGTACCCAAACAAGAAAATAATTTCGTACATAAATTTCGAGTTAAAATGGGATCTCTGTCGCTTACAATAATATTTGGGTTTCCACGTATCTTTTGAAATGTTTCCATAAATGCAGTAGAAATTGTAATCATTTTAAATGGATGATATAATGCACAAAAGTGTGCATACTTGGTAAGTATATCAACTACCACCATGATGACACTCTTTCCTTCGGACTTAGGTAAACCTGTTATTAAATCCATTGAAACCTCCTCCCAAAGTTGACTTTATTTTGCTATCAAACCAAACATTCCACCACAAAATTTTGAATATCAGATTTAAGGCCATCCCAAAAAGACTCTTTCTTCACCCTCTCGTAAGTTTTTAAAAATCCTGAGTGTACTACTAAGGGAGAGATGTTCAGTTACAAAAGAATATTTTTTTTTCGTTGGGAATTCTTACAAAGATATAAGCGATCTTTGTACCATAAGGAATCATTTTTCTCACTAAATGTATTAGATGTACTAGGATCTTGCTACAACTTTTGAATGAGTGTCAACACTTCTTCGTCATTCTTCCATTCCTCCCTTCCTTCGGCTATCCAATCTAGTTGGATAATAGAAATGGCACAGAGCAATGCTTCCACATCCTCATCCTTTCTTTAGAGTGCATCTCCAATAAAATTTAGCTTCCCTTTTTTGTAGATGATTTCAAATTCATAACCCAACATATTTGTGACCCATTTTTTCTTCTTTTCTAAAGATAATATTTGTTGAAAAAATTATTTAATACTATCATGATTAGTTTTTACCTTGAAGTTCTTCACATTAGTTAAGGTCGCCATTTATTTAGTGCATGTATTATTGCCAACATTTCCTTCTCATAACTAGATTCCTCTAAATAATTTCCTTTGATTGGATGACATTCAAAGCAATGGGTCTTCCTTATTGCATTAAAACAACAAAAAATCCATTTCCTGAGGTATCACATCCAACAATAAAGGTTTTTTTGAAGTCTGGCATAGCTAAGACCGATGCTTGGCAAATTACCTCTTTAAGATGTTCGAAGGCCTTAGTTGCTTCAGGAGTCCATGAAAATGAATCTTCCTTTAATATTGTTGTTAGAGGTGCTTCTACTCTCCCATAATTATTAACAAAATTTCGATAATGCTCTGTTAACCCAATAAATCCTCGCAAATGATTTATGGTTGTGGGGACTTTCCATTCCTTAATGGCTTTAATTTTGTTATTGTCCACCTTAACATACTCCTGAGATATAATATGACCAAGATATTCCACCTTTTTTTCTCCTCCAATAGTTTGAGGAACCTGTCAACATGTTGAACATGACCCTTCCAAGAGCTGCTGCAGATTAGTATATCATAAAAAAATACTAACAAATTTTCTAATGAAGGGTTCGAAAATGGAATCCATGAACCCTTGAAATGTAGAAGGTGCATTGGTAAGGCCAAAAGGTATGACCAAAAATCCATAACGACCCTCATGAGTTCGAAATGGCGTTTTTATAATTTATTAAGTCTTCATTCTAATTTGATGATATCTTGAACGAAGATCCAACTTGGTGAAATAAATTGCTCCATGTAATTCATCCAATAATTCATCAATCAAAGGAATGGGAAATTTATCTTTAATAGTGAGATTATTGAGCTCCCTATACTCTGTAAACATGTGCCATGGTCCATCCTTATTGTGCACCAATACTACTGGAGCAGTGAAAGAACTTTGACTAGGTTGAATTATAGCAGCCTCTAGCATTTCTGCAATCATACATTCAATTTCAATCTTTTCGACATAAGGATATCTAAATGCCTGATCTTTGGAGGAACACTTCTTGGAATCAAATTAATAGCATGATCATTATCATGAATAGGTGGGAGTCCTTTGGGAGTTTAAACACGTTGGAATGATTGTCCAAGACTTTTTTGAGATCTGGAGAGAGAGATGATTTTGATGTTGGAACATCTAGTGAGCATAATTTTGCAATTATGCCTCGTTTTTCTTCATTCAAAATATTTTTCATGAAATTAGAGCTTTTTATCTTTCCCTGCTTCCAAGTGATACCACGTAATTAAAATTCCTTTCCTTCTGAAAAAAAATTCAAGAAAATTTACTGAAAATTAAAAGTTATCATCCCCAAATATTGTAACCATTGTACTCCTAGTACAAAATGAACACCACCCATTGATATGGCAAGCATTGGAATATTCAATAAAGACTCCCCCATGGTTAGCTTGATATTATGGCACTTTTCAGAGAAATTTATAGTTCCTCCATTTGCAACTATCACTTGACATTCTCTTGTTGGGTATAGGAATAAATTCAATTCATTGGCTCCCTTTCAATGAATAGAATTATGGGTACTACCCGATAAATCAACAATATTAAATTTTTCTTCTCGATGTGTCCTTCTATCTTGAGATTTTGAGGAGTGGTAATTCATGCCAATGCATTACAACTAATGGTTGTATTCATGTCTTCTTTCTCTAGGGTTGGTTCCTGGTCTATATCTTATTATTTTGAAGTTTCTTGTTCATTTTCTTCCTCATCCTCACAATATATGTTAAATAATTTCTTCTCAGCACCCTTATGACCTTTAGTGTATTTTATATCACAGCTATAGCAAAACCTTTTTTCTCTTTTTTCTTCCAATTTTTGTGGTGTCAACCTTGTAGGTTGTGGAAGTGTAGGAGTAGCAAAACTTCCATCCTTATTGTTGAGGAGGTAAATCCCCTCTGCGGACAGAGGCGATCCCTACTAGCCTAGCAGGGGTCTAGCAACAATCACGAAATGTTACGATGCAAGTCCCTAGTTACGAAATGAAAATACCAAATACGGAGGCCTACCTGGAATCCAATGCTACGATCTGAAGAAGAGAGCATTCCCGTTCCTCAGCCTCGGCAGATCACGATCCTCCACGATCTCCACGGATGGATATCTGCACATGCAAGAAACAAACAGATAAAAGCATAAAATCCGGCATACGCAACTAAATATCAGTCAGAAAGGATATTACTCATATTAACATAATCGAAAACAGAGTGGAACCATAATCGTAATCATTCATTAAATAACAATCGAAAGAGATTACAACCAATGTTCTGACGTTGTGGTCTCCTTCGGATGGGTCTCCAGTCGTTCACGTCTCACAAAGCTCGCCAGGGAAAGGGCAAACCTCTCCTGAGTCTCTCGACGATAGTCTCCTTACTTGAGTCGGCCTTAAGGGAAGAAAGAGGGCTCTTACAGCACAAAGGCTCTTGGGAATTAGGAGATTCAAAGCTTAGGCACTTCAAGACTATCAGCCCTTCAGCCCCTTCATCAATGGATGAAGGCTATATTTATAGAGGAGAGGAGGAGGTTGGGATCCCTACAATAGTGGAAGGGAGGCCTTATCCCTTGGGAGGTTCCCCATAAGGTGGAAACAATAGGCCAAAGGAGGAAGGCCGTGGTTATTCAGGCGAAACCACTCTTGATGACTCATCCACGAAGTTTTTGTAATCGAAACTTCACCTCTTTTTTTAAAAAACTTTCCATAAACAGAGTGGCGTGGGTGCAACACTGGGACAGAGCGCCAATTGGTGCAGGCTCAGTGTTAATTTTCCCCCATTGGCGCGGGTACATAATGGGCTACCAGCGCCAAGGCAAAAACATGTGTTTTTAGGGGTCTGCTCAGGAAATGATCAACATAAGGAATGTTGTCCTCATGGAAAGGGATGAAATGATGGTATTTGCAAGGCATGACACTACTTATTGGTCACAGAAACGACCCTCCAATGGGCGAGATGGGAATTGCAAGGACGGTGACAAATTACTGTGTAACACTTATAGTTGTGAGTGGTAGGATTCCTTTTTGCCATAATTTTTCTTTCAAATTTTCTTACCAACCTGAATGCCTTCTCCAATGAATTAGGTTCCCAAAGGCAGACCTCATGTTGGATGTTATCCTTTAAATTCCATATGAAGACATCAATCATGTGTTCCTATGGAATATTAGTTACCCTTATATTCAATTTTTGGAAGTCCTCAATGTGCTCCACCATTGAACCCTTTTGATTGAGATTTCTCAATTGACTAAATACTGTGTTTCTCTTTGTGTCCCCATAATGTGTTATAATTTCCTCAGTAAAATTTGACCAAGTGAAAATTTGTTTACGAGAGAACAACCATCGATACCATACAAATTTATTTTGTTCTAAATATAAAGTTTAAATACGTACCTTTTGAGTGTTTTACGCATTATGGAGATCAAAATATTGTTCCATCTGTGGTATCCATGTTATGGGATCCTTTCCATCAAACTTCCTCATATCGATGTTTGGAATTTGGTGGGTAGTCAATATAAAATTAGAGTTTATGAAATCATTATTAACGTTTCTTTTATTCTCATCATGAGTTTCCTCTACAAAAGTTTCGCCATTAGAAAAATTTTCTTGTATAAAATTTTCCAAACCTTCCTTCAAACCTTCCATGTATTTCTTCAAATCTTCCATATTTCCATCGATCTTAGCTTCCATGCCATCCATCTTAGCTTCCACTCCATCCATATTATATTCCATTCCATTTTTCAAACCATATATCTTAGCTTCCATGCATTTCTTCAAACCATCCATCTTATCTTCCATTTCATTTTTGATTAATTTTTGCGAGAGCGAAAATTGTTGCACTTGGTCTCGTAATTTTTGATATATCATGTTGCACTTATTCCTCTTCTTGCATCATAGTAGAGCTTTACAAGGGCTTAATGGGTGTAAAATTATTTCTGGGAGGAATTATAGAACCGAAAACTGATATCTATGCTTCAATATGCCCTTTTAATCACTTCAAACTGATTTTTCAAAAAAACTTTATGCAATCTAAAAAAACAATACACACCTTTTTATTACTTTTGAGGAGCTTGCTATTGATCCTTCTACATATTTTTTATTTCATATCCCCAATATTTTAACTTCAGACCTATATTATCCCTCTTAGTCATCTTTCCAATGCTATAGACCTGATTTAGATTCTTCAAGACAAAGTTATGCCCAATCTCCCACAATGACCTAGTTATGGACTGGTTCATTAGAACATAATTGTAAGGCATTCCATATGTCATAGTTTCATCTTTCGAATTTGAAATCAATACAAAATAAACTAAAGTCCATCTGATTTCTGCCTATTCTTACAGAATTTGAATCTGATTCTCAAGGAGCAATTTATGATGATTTTCCCAAGGTCACCTCTTTGAGATGAAATTCGAAAATTTTCAAACACCCTAACCTCCTCATATCATATATTTTAACATATAGAGAAGAAATATCTGAAATTTTTACACTAAGTTCCTCCAAACTGCAGCTCAAATTGGTTTTTGTTTTAGTGTCTAAAAATTCTTAGAAAAAACTTTATAGGAAAATTTCCATGATGAACTATTTGCAACAATGAAACCCTAGAATCAAAAGCTTTGGTACCAAATTTTATGAAACCAACTCACAAAATAGAAGAAAAGAGAGATCAATGACTTATAAATCATACTCTTTGAGGGAGAAACCTCATTTACATTACATAAATTAACAATTCTTGGATGGTACAAATGATAAAACCTCCTTTCTATATACAGGAGTCCATAGGGTCACAATATAATCCTAGTCGACCTAACAATAATAAATGGTAAGGGAACAATAATAACAATAGTGGGATTTTATGGGGAAAAATAATAACAATATGGGGACTACAGGGGTACAACAATAACAATAAGGGGGCTACACTAATAAAAATAAGGGACTACGCTAGTAATATAGGGACCTAACATTTGCACATGCATTCATTCTAGAAATTTGATAAAAATAGAGAGAATTTGGAAGCATCCATTTCTATAAGCTTCTAGGATCTATTGTAACCATTTACCTCAGATAAAATTATCGAATGTTATCCTATCCTACCTTGGAGTTTCCATCACTTATCCTTAGATCTCATCCTCCCATCAAGAGTGGATCTCAATCCCAATTTTCGTAAAAGTATAATAACTCCCAACTTACCTCACTCTATATATTTACAACCTTCCATATGCAAGAGATTGAGTTTTGGAGACCGATTCTACCCTTATGTTGTTGTTGTGAGATAGAAATCATTTCATGCATGTAGGGTGATTGGAGGTGCACTTTGTGACAAGGAAAGGACAACTGAACTTGGAGGAGCTCTTCTACAAGATAAACACCTACTTTTGGTTGTAACTCACTCCATTTATATTAATGAAAAGAGTTATTTTTTTCTTATATATGATGTTGTTATTTCATGTATTTTAATTCCATGTTTATCTATTGAATAAAGTGATTAGATGATGCTGCATATATTCCATAGTTTTTGTCTTGTAGTCTAACTATGCTAGTTCTAATTTTTTCAATTAGAGCTAGGATTGGAACATTCAAGCTAAAGAAGGAGCGAAGCATGTGACAGATTCTAGATAAGCTTCATATCATCATCTATCTACTTTTAGGAAGACATTAGGTTCCTTGTCTCTCTTTATTTCTAGGTTATACCACCAAACCTAGGGGAGATACTTCTTTCCCCATTATAAATCCCACATAACAAATTGGCGACTCCACTGGGGAACGATGTATTACCTTGGTGCCTTCTTTTTCCAATGTGTTTTTTTACCTATTTGATATACCCTTTTTTCTTAACCAGCCAAGAACATACCTAGGAGGTGATTTCATCGAGTCTCATTTGCAATTATCGTATTGGAATACTTTATCCCTGAACCAACGTAGCCCATGTTCCTCTAAAAGAGCATTGAACCCCTCCTGGGCCCTCTTCCTTTGGTAAGGATTGGTTTCAATTTTTCCTTTGTTATTATCATTAGGTCACTTGCAAGATGATTTCTGTTTGGTCATTGGTCGCTTGGATGAATTTTTGTTCCAGTCCTCATTCTAAAAAGTTTATTTGAATCAATGATTAAACTTTTGCATCTTAGTTTTAATAATTTCAAAAATTAAGTGTGTTCAAAAGAAAAAAAATCATTGGCATCTAGGGTTTTGTATGTGCATTGATATAGAAATAGTTTCAATGAAAGGGAAATTGCATATTTCATATTGCATATTTTTTTATGCATGTTGCATGCTACATACTAATTGTTTCTTCCCTTCCTTAGCTATATTTTCATTGAAACATAAATATTTATGTTTTCTCGTGCTAGTTTTTCATTTTAGGATATTGAGGTGACATTCATGGTGAGCCCAAAAATGAAACTTAATCAAATATCAACTTAAAATTTATGGAATCATCCTAAGGAGATTTTTTAACACTAGCAAAAACACTTAGAGGTCTATGCTAGAGACATGTTCCAACATCATTAAACATAGTAGTTTTCATTGTTTTCGAGTGTTGCATTCCAGGGATGAAATCTCGTTCTAGTATGTGAGTGTATAAGATCGTCTTCCATGTAACTTTAGGTATATTGGATAGCACTCCACACACATAAAGTATATGGGAATTCCCTCACCCAACGATTACTCATTATACAACACTATGGACTGCACTCCCCCACACCGTCGATTATATTTTGGGAGTCCCATATAGGTTTATATCCATACCTAGGTAACTGTGTCTATCGCCTTATATATTGTGAAACACCGAACACAACATTCAGGGTGACTGGTTGTCATACATTAAGTTCTTGGTTTGCCAAGGTGTATATTGAAGTTCACAGTTGCTTGGTAATCCTTTATTCCTTGATTACCCTCTATTGATGTATTTCTTTTTGTGTTAATAAAATTTACTATCCAATGTGGAACAACAAGATCCCCCACTGTGTCATTCGCGTAGAATTCAAACTAACACTAGCACATTTTGCGCAATTTTCAACAGCCAAAATGTCTTTCTCATGACACATAGGCGTCCCAAGAGAAACACTTTGAGGTGGCGAAAAACGTCATTTTTAGTCACGTCACAATTCTGACACTTTGAGTAATTATCGGTAGAATGACACTATTTCTGACGATTTCAAGTGGTCGTCACTCTTCAATGTTAGCAAGCGTATGTATCTCTTCCGAAGAATCCAGAAGTTCATTGATCTATCGATGTTAGCAAACGCGTGTCACTCTTCCGACGAATCTAGAATTTCATTGCTATACCGATTGTGGCACATATGTGTAGCTTTTCTGATGAATCTAGAAGTTCTTCGCTATACCGATGGTGGTACAGATGTGTCTCTCTTCCGACTAATCTAGAATTTCATCGTTATACCGACGGTGGCACAGATGTGTGGCTCTTCCGATGAATTTATAAGTTTGTCGCTATACTGACGATGGAATAGATGTGTCGCTCTTCCGACGAATCTAGAAGTTCATTGCTATATCGACGATAGCACGCGGTCATATATTTCTGACGAATCCATATGTTCATCGCTCTACCGACTATGCCACGTTCGACGCTTAATGGCGTCAATATGCCGACGCTTCATTGGGGTAGAAAAAAAAATCGGTATCATTTTACGTGACATCCCCTTTCTTACACATGTTGGAGGGGAATTCATGACACATTTCACATCATGATATGTTTGATCATTGATTTATTTTCTTGTTCTATAAGTTCATGGTTGTACTTTCCACACAGTATCATGTGTTTTATTTGAGCATTTTCGTTAAGGATTTGGGCGCATAAAATGGAGAGGTTTACATAAATTTCCATGATTATTTTGAAAAATGAGACTCTATCATATATATACAAGCCTCTCACAACAACAAGGGATTCATAAGGAAACCCTAGATCACTGTCTCAAATGTCAAAATAATAAGGCACCCAAAGCCCTAATGTCAATGCTCAAATAAAACACATGATGCCATGTGTAAATTACAACCATGAAAATAAAGCACAAGCTCCTAACTCAATGATCAAACATAACATGACATGAAATGTGTCATGAATTCCCCTCCAAAATCTGGAAGAAAGGGGATGTCTTGTAAAACCAACGTCGTTTTAAAATGTATGTTCAGAGTGTAAGAGGGAAAAAAAAACTCCCCTCAATCCCAAATCGATATATGTTGAAAGGGTGTGAAAAGGAAAAACTATAAAAAAAATTCAGTGTATAGTTTATATTAGAAAGACAATTAAACAAAATCGAAGGCTTTCAGATTGAGGGGACAAAGTGGGTATCATGAACCATGATGGTAATATTTCCACATAAATTTCTCTTGTATTTTTTCAACTTTTTATTTTCTTACATTACTACAAATTTTATATATAAAGCACCCCAACATCCCCCTCCATCACGATTTTGAAAAATATTGGAACCTTGGTAACTTAGGACAATCGTCATATATTGCAAAAAGCATATAGACCACTGAAATTTAAGAGAAAAAAAATGTACAAATTGGTTTCTTCCAAACTTATTTCATATTATAAATCAATAAAAGAAAAAATTGTCCCCTTTTAATAAGAAAAATATTGCTTATGTAATGTCAAACATTGACAAATGAAAGGATGATAAATAAATACAAAAAAAAAATTAACACTACAAGACTCAACCAAAGCATCTTTCTGATGAGGTTCTTTTTTATACATGGAAACGAAAGAGTTGAAATGAATATGAGGACTATTACTTCAAATTTCCTTCAAAAAATGCCTCAAACACATATAGTTGAACCAAACAATTGCCAAGAAGATCGTGCCAAGTGCTACACTAGGGAATAATTCATACAAGGGTATTCCATGAGTTGTGCTGAAACAATGGTCGCAGTAGATTAGATGGCTAAGAAAGAGAAATATTCAACTCACCACAACAAAATACAATATATATGACTATGGAAGAGCCACGTGCATTTCACCATGGAAAAATAGCATCATAACCGCCTCATATCTAGTCTTGTCAACCTCAATATTGTATAGATCCGTTTTTAATAGCCAACTAGCCTGCCTGATAAGCTTAATCAGGGAGGGACCCCTCTTTGGTTGGCATTGATTTCTTGAAGAATATGAACCCCAGAAACAATAAAAATATTCCACCTAAAAAATTGAGATAAAGTATATCAGAATTCCTACAACAGTACATATCAACTTGGTTACCTTGAGGCTTACATCAAGAAACTAGTAATCAAAAATATTTGCCACATAGACCTGCATTAAAAAATGTAGCTCTCATATGTTTGTTCCATCCCTTTCTGAAACTCGTGATACTTGTTAAGCTTTAGTATGGATGTCATGTTTTCATTTATTTCTTCTCGTCTTAGAAGACTTGCCATTTTTTCCTCGACATTTATCTAAATGATCTGGAAGGGTGTTGTCACTTGCAACAGATGATGCATGTGATACAGGTGGTGGATTAGGCCATGGTGTGTGTTTTTCTAGAACCACAATCTTCGAAGGAGGGTTTATATCTGCAATTAAAATAATAGTCCAGTAAAGTTAATAATGCGTTACAAACCTACAAAATAAATCATGTAAACAAGAAATTAAATGCTATTATACTTGTTTGTTCAAGATAACATAGCATCAGAAACAATGTCTATTAAATTTTCCTTCACCATCAGAGAATTCATTAAGAAAAGCATGAATTGTGCACTTTTTTTAAAAACATAATCTTGATAAATTATTTTGTAAGGAAATTAGACACACTTAGGTTTCACAATGAAATATATGTCCATGAATCCAAGTCTTGGAATCTCAATGTATTTCAAAATGCCATGCGCCCACTATTAAAATCCAAACTAGTCTCAAATTTATTCGTATTCAAATTTCAAGTTCATTCATGACAAAAATTATCTTAGTTTCCTAAATTTGAGAAGAATAAGCATTTTGTATGTAATCAATGCAAGCATACAATATTGTATCAAAGGTTACACAATCCATATCTTTAAGATGTAATATCTATTTCCACTCTTAAAATAGTCTACCACTTAGTAATTTATGTAAACATGGGTGTTACAGTTGCAAAATGTTGCCACAAATTTCACTACATTTTGCTCATTCATCTTAAAACTTCCTTAAACCTTGCAATGGATAGCATAATATACCAGGACAAACCTTAGAATAGAGACATGTATTACTGAACCAGCAACTTAGAAAATGGTTATATATATATATATATATATATAACTCAACATGCACAAATTAAAATCAAGTTAGAAGCTTTATGAAGAAAGTAAAATAAGAAGATATAAGTCAACTAACCCATGAGGGAATTTACTATCCACATGAGCCTCCATATGAAGCCACCATAGTAATACATTACAACCACATATGCCAAGTCGCTCCACAAAGGAATGATCTTTCAACATAGATAAAGGGCTCTCCACCACCTATCCATCAGCAGTCCAGTCATCCCAATCTTGAAGCCAAGTTGGTTTATCATTGTTCTTCCAAAATAGTCTTGCATTAAGTGAAAAACCTGCCAGCTCAAGTCTCCTTGGAAATATAGTGGTCCCATCACAAATAAATCTGGCACTATGCTTAGCATATGGAATGGAATTAAAAGTATTCCAACCAACTAGATGCCTGAGGAATTGCAGGTAGGTCCTTGCATAGGTACAGGAAGTTTTTCTTGTCCACCCTGTTAAGAGATGGATTTTCATCCCTCTCAGCTCAAAAATATGGAATTGAGTGATAATCCTATAGGAGACAGTGGTGTAAAAACTCTCATTCCTTATTTCCAAAATATTTATGAAATGGATATACAATTGGTGATATCAAGACAATAAACAAAAATCAATCTGGAGTTTTCTTTGTTTTTTAATGCATTTGATTTAGTAGTACCTCATAAATTTTCTTCAATGGCTTCCAAACCATCATGTCTAAAATTTACAACATAAAACCCTATGCAAGAGGCACTCATTTCTTCTGTACATGCCCCAAAATCCTATTATGAGGAACTATTGAAATACTACAAGTTCAAGTTGTCTAGAAAGCCAAAAAAGAGGTCGCGTTGTTACTGGGTCATTTTTCCACAACTGACCTAGAATGCAAGGTTCACATAGTTCCAATGAGGTGTAGTAAGTCCTCTAATTAAAATTATTTATTCCCTAGATGATCATATCAATTCCATGGCTGTTTTTTCTCTTGGTAGACTAGCACAGAACACACACAACCAAGTTGGCATAGTTCATGATGGAGGACTGCCACCATTGCTAGAAGTTTTTGACTCAAGAGATGGATCCCTTCAGCACAATGATGCCTTTTCAATATATCGTCTTCCACATAATGAGGATAATTTGTATGACAAGGTCAATCGACCACAAGGATAAGCAATCATGGCATATTCTCAATTGTACCAAACTCTCAAGCAAATTGACTTCTAATTCAATCTAAAATGACATATACCAGTTCTGAATTTTACACAGCATGTAATTTGCGAAACCTAGATTATGCCTAGTAGTGAAAATATTTGGAATACTAAGTACTAATTGTGGCATTTGTGATGCTCATCATTACTATGAGTATGATGGTGAATTTTAATGGGTTACAAATAATCCATTCGAATGTGGAAAAATTTATGAATTCTTCCTTGTTTTGAAACTTGTAGTTGGGTTTCTTTATCATTTATGTTGAATGGGTAGATCTGGTCGTTTTTTTATCATTTTGACTTACATAAATCAAATCCTTACACCAACAAATTGCATTTGATATAATCCAATGGAGCCTTTAAGTATCATTTTAAGCAATACGTTGTAGTATCCTGTAACTGCCTACGTACTTTTCTACTTCATTTCTTCTAGATACAGATCATATGCTAAAATACAATTAATATCATCCTATATTTTGTAAATATGAGTTCATTTCTGTGACATTCAAATAAGAGCTTAATTTTCTAGATTCAGATGCCTTAGTTTCAAACATTCAAGTAAACAAAATTCAGGTTCCTATGGCGATTATCTCAGTGATTGTTTGGAGATAGATCTGATATATGTATATATATATATATATATATATATATTAACATTAACTATGGAAAATTATGAATAGACCTAGACATCCATGTCTTGACATATTGTAGGAAAAATGAATGAAGAAAAACAAACAACTTCAATAATATTATATAATTCATATTACATGACATTCTCAACAAACATATGTTCTTTAGGATGAATGTGGAAATATATTAAACATTCATGTGATCTCTTAGTGTATAATGACTATCTAAGCATATATTCTATCTCTTAGAGGTGACAAACATGTTTGATCTCTTAATACAAATCTTGGCACACCTATAATACCTTCATGATGGAATGGGTGTGGTGTCTTTGTGACTATAGTGAATGTAACACTTGGGAGAATATCTTTAGATTCTCTCAAACTATCTTATAATGGCAATATTAGAATGTGTATGAAGGAAAAAACTCAGATTCATGTGATGACTATCTTGACCCCATGAGATAAGCTCAATTTTTATATGATTCAACATTGATTATCAACACTTTTACATAAGTATAAGATTCAACATGCATACTTGACACTATTGTGAAGAAGGGTTAACATACTAGTGGCATATCCATGGAATTTCAAGTTCGATGATGATAGAATCGGTATCTTAAATTGGTTATTCCATCAAAAAATTCAAGGCATAAAAATCCAAACCAACATAAGAAGTAGACAATCCAACTCACACTTAAAATACATCAATGTTTAAGGTCCTAGAGGAGACTAAAAACCCCCAAAAAATTATTTTTTAACAATATTGTTTGAAAGCACAAGAATACTTTTCTTAGAGCAAGAAATCCTCCCTTGTATCATTGGCTTGAGAAATAATGCTATTTTGTATCACTTTATTAAGAAACAATGCTCTTCTATGTCACTACCCTAAGCAGCAATACTAATGTGTGTTGCTAGATTTAGAAATAATGCTCCTTATATCGCTAGGTTGAGGAAAAATGCTCCATCATGCTTAGAATATACCTTAAGGGGTCTGAAAGGACATGGAAACTTGGTATCATTTTGAGAAAGGTGAATCAAGTTTTGCAGGATGAATTAAGATACTTTTTGTTAGGTGGCACCCTATGGAAACAAGATACTAGGTGGAATAAAAGGGGATTGTAGTGGCTAATGAAACAATTAGAGATGTAGTGGTAGGACCTATAAATATCTTAGTGTTTCCCATGAATATCTACCAAATCATTTGTTATTAGTGTTCCTTCATGGTATATTCTTTCTACCATAAGGGTACCATTACTTATAATTGTGGAATGTTGAGCTACATGAACTCCCCTTTACTGATCTTGGTTGAAACTTAAGGAAGGACCTAAAGGGAATAGATTTTAAAAATGGATTACCTCTCCAATTTATATTTTTATGCTACTAGGATATATATCTTTCATGAGAGTTAAATATCGAGCATTAAAGATGATTTTATTGTGTTTCCTTACTACTAGTGAGCATCCATATTCATGATAGAGTCACCTTGAAATCACAATAATTATTTTCTCCTAATGAGTCTTAAAAACCCTAAAGAGGACACCTGCATGTCACAACTATTAAGGACACCATTCTCAAGCCTTTACCTTTCTATGGATTGACAATTATTTAGTTGTATCTTTTTTTTTGTTGGGCTCAATTGGCCACAAGGTAGATGAGTGATCCTAAGAAATAGTTGGGATGATTGCTTCTGGAAAATTTAAATATTGCTTTTCTTGTAATATATATGTCTCCTTGATATCACTTCTCAAAATCAAGCCTTCATATCAGAATAATGCCATAGTTAATATATTGCAGGATGCTTGAGCCCTTTCAACCAGGTTTGTAATGGGAATAGAGTTCACTAAAAAATTTCACTATTATCAAAGTGTTCCCTATGTGGTATTGATTGTAATTATCCATAGATATGATGTGTGACCATGGTTATTGTGAATTATTTCCATATTTCATATAAAGATTCATGGTCTAACCTATGTTGTGCTTGAAAAGTAGCTTGGTGAAGAAAAATTTTGTTAGAGCAATTGTAAGGAAAAAAGAATCAACTAGGTTGAAAATGAAAGGAAAAAAGAAACATAAACTAGAAAACCAAATAAGAAAACAAGTTTATTTATCTATAAACAATGAAAATTGAGGCCGTTATGAAATTTATCCTTTTGAATTTGGAAATTTACAAGGTGGTATTCAATATCTGGGAATTATAAATTTTCTTCAATAAGATGGAAAATTGATAGCAATTTAGTCTCCAAATGTGAGAACTAATAGCTCAGCTTCAATCAAAGGGAAAGTCCTTGGTCCTCTACTGTAAATATACTCTACCTCAAATGTGTTTTTCAGTGGACAGGACCTTATAAATGCCAATGGAAGGCTTCAGGGATGCACTTATCCCATGAGAATCTTGTTCTACACCTGGAAAATCTTCTGCACTCAACAATGATTAGTGATATGCCTTCTCAAGAACTCGGACCAAATTGGTAATAATTCACAATAAATACTCAATTTTGAAGGTGCTACAATTAACTCAAGCCTCTAATATTAAGCTTAGCCCCCTCATGAATGAATAATAGCTAGGAGAATAGAACTTGCCTAGAATTTAACCAATTGTGTCTCTTGATATATGTGAATAAATATCATGAATGACTTAGCAAATGACCTTAGAATTCACTCTCAACACCGTGAAATGTTGTATGAAAATTCCAGTACTTGGCCTGCTAGATATATATGGCCTTCTGGGGTTTAAAATAGGCAGCATTAGCACTCAAATTACTTTAGGGAAAGGATTATATGCCAAGAAACCATCCATAAATGCAATAATTAAGCTGAGTCTGCTCCAACACACAATGGAGTTCGGCTTACTGTTGGAAGAGAAATAATATCAGAGAATTTTGGCGAGTGGAAATTGGTGAATTCGACCTGAATTAACATGAAGAAAACCTATCTTTGTGATATATATCAGAGGTGCCAATATTCTAAAATTTCAAGTGTGCACAGGATGATTATGAATCTCAAATTTTGGCCTTTTTAAAAGGCAATGACTTAACCCCGAAGGATGATTTACTTTTAATATTTCAAAACTGTCTTTTGGTGCAAGATTCAGGAACAACGTGCTTGGCAGGATGAACGAATGGATCAAAGAATAATTATGTCCACGTCCTGTAGAATAGTTTGGAAAATAGTGTGGATGGAGAAATATCAGTCGCTTAAATCATTCTGTATTCGTTGGACCCAATCAGCCTCCTGGAAGAAATTCCAAACAATGCAAAGATGAATTAAATCCAATTTTCAAGGATGTCTTACATCTCAACTAAACTCTATGCTATGGGACCCATGGATAATGCAAAAAATCATGGTAAGCTATTAAGTTTAGTAATAATGCATGAACTATGATATATATTAGTTTAAAAGGATTCACTTAGCTTTGTAATCTACAAAAGCTTATGGTACTTCACAACATGATGCTTATGGAAGTTTCTCTGTGCTCTAACAACCATTTTCCTGGATTACAGTTGCTTCAAATATTATAGGAATACTTAGAAATCACAGTTCGTGTGGGAAAACCTAAATAACCCACTCCAGAAAGAATAAAGAAGAAGTAGCATGGGTGAATTTGTTGTAAACCCATATGCAACCACTTATCCAAAACTCAGCCTTGGAATTGAAATAATTCCTTTGTATCTTGACTAAATCGGCTCTACTATGTGAAAGCATGCTTGCGATTCATACATGCCCTTTTCATGGTATTTTATTCACGTTGATAACACAATGTAATTCCAACATATAATTATATTCGCTTCTGGCCCAAAATGACTTAACTTAAAAAAGAATACGCCTTTCTACAACATCAAGATATGAAAGTTTTGTTTCCTGACAATATGTTTTACTTTCACCAAGAATTCACAAGTCATTCTCTCCTCAAAATGGTCTCATCACATTTTTTTTAATACACTACTTGCCTTCTTTAAGCCTCATCAAAATTATTCCCTTGTGATATTCGAAAAAATCCTTCATCCATGGAAATGGTATTAAAGGATAGGTTTATACTATTGTTTCTCTTTGTGAGTCCCTCAGCCCAACATTGATTCATCCACCATATTCCTATTTCCTATGTTCCCTTCGAACAATATTTTTCACTATTTCACATAGTTGAGACAACCTCTAGTATGAAGGAACTAGTTTTTATAAAAATCTAAGTTTTATATAGTCTCAATCTATCAATATATTTTTTTAGTGAATATAATTCTTTTTAATCATCGCATACCTTTGTTTATGAAGCGTGTATGTGTATGTGATGGATGGCATCCAATCCTTGTCTTGAGTTGCTCATAAGAATTGCTTCATGTAGCCTTCATTATTAATAAATTGTTTCCTTATGGAATGTCACATTTTATCCTAAAAAGAGAAACAAATTGCCATACTTTTTCCATAGATATGAGATACTTCTTGAAGTTGAAGTTGCCATTTCTAGCTATTTGGCAGCATTGCATTGTATTTTTTAAATTACAATATGTTGTGACATGATTCTTATGTGGAACTGTGACTAGATATTTTGTCATATAATGGCTTGTTACTTGTGCATGTTAAGAATTTCCCTTCCTTTATAATCACTATTTTCCTGTGAGGAGTTTTTGTGTACCCTTGAAATAGTAAAATACATAACCTAGATATGATTTATCTTTCTCATGAATTAAAGTTGACATTATAATTTGGCTACATAACATGAGTTTTTTAGTAAAGGTGGTAATGGTCAAGGCAGAAATAATAGAGGCAGTGGGACAAATCCATGGTAAGGAGGAAACAAAATATTGATGTTTCCAATAAATTTTGACACAGATTCCGACGAGTTCAACCAATTATTATAGACTAGTTTCCTTAATTTAGTATACCAGTAAGCATACCACCTACCTCCTCAACCTCCTAGCACTGGTATTCTAGTTTCTCCAGATGAACTATGTTAGATTATCATCCTAACTAATAATGGTTGGCAGGATGTTGTTTATCCTCCTCAACACCAATCCCAAGGATGGATTTCCATATCTTTACCACTTCCGCCACCTCCTCCACTTGCACATCTTGTTCATCATGCTATCTCTATGGCCTCACATGTCCATTTTAAACTGCATGGAAAAGATAAAACCCATGAACCTGAGACAAGAAAAGGAGAAAAAGAAGTGGCGGCCACTAAGTCTAGATCATCTCATAAATCCTCTCATTCTATCACTGTTGGCGAGAAAGAAGGTCTCTTGGGCAAGACCCAGGTTTACGATAGAGGCCAACAAGGTTTCCGCAGTAGTCTAGCACAACACCTACATTTTCACTCTACTCCGAAGAGTAGAGAGTCTCACTCGAGGTGTGCCGGAACCTTAGTAAGATTAGGAATAGATCAGATATCGACCAAACATAATTATAGAATAAAACAGACAGAATTGAGTGCTCTGAAAAATTTTAACTACTTTGCAAAAGATACTACTCATGAACGTATTCAAAATTGAAAACTCAAAATTTAAAGTGACCAATACATTCATCTTAACTGGATATACATTAGAGAACTTACTACATCAAACCTAGACAAGAGTATATTGCATTAGCAATAGTGGATAGTTACATTGCTCCTTAGAGCGAGCCTGATAGAATTGATTACAATATCATAAAATGGAACAAACAAAATGAACAGAGCGAACAGAATGAACAGAATGAACAGAGAGAATAGAGCTTTCCTATGGCTCTCTTCCTCCTCTCCCTACTATGCCAACCTCCTGTATATGCTGGACGACTACCTATTTGTTCCTTTGCCAATGCGAATGTCAGTTTTTCTTTATTTTCCACTCTACTGTTTGCTGTATCTCCCTGATTACTGGGAATTTTTTTGTTTGTTATTGTCGCTCCTTTCTACCATCTATGCTTGTTCCCGCAACTGTTACGCCACCTGCTCTCCAACTCTTCACAACCATGACAACTCTCTGTCTATCATGGTTGCGCTCTACCATCTATTACACGTGACTCAAAACAGTTTCATTTCAAAGCACGGGCCCCAACAGGGCTCGACCACATGCTATTAACTCATCTTGAGTCAATCCTTTTTCCCTGCCTCGGTCTCCATTGGTCAAGTTACCTCTATGGCTGGTCCCGTCTTCTCCATTTCTTCTCCTTGTCCAAACAAGGGCCCCAACTCAGGGACCTTCGCCAATGTTGATGACTTGAGTTCTTTGAATTCGGTAATGGCTTGGTGCCATTCCTTCATGAGCATGTCCATCTCTGTGGTGACTTGTTCTACTTCATTTTCTCCTGAGATGGTCGGCAACTTGCTTAATAGTTCCTTAATTTTAATATCGACCTCAACGGCCATTTGCTGTATTTTTTGGGCAGTAAGCTTGACATGTTACCTTAATTCATGGAGGACCTGTTTGGTTGGCGCTAAGTGTTCTTAAATTTTTTGTATCTTAGTTTCCAACTCCTCAGCTTGGTTGTTCAAGTGGTCAAGGCCATCAGGGTATGTGGCTTCTTGAATCTCTTTTGATACTTGCTGCAGTTATGCCAAGATCAGCTGTGCCTTCATAGTCAACGAGGTTGAACACTTGTGTAGATGTTTTAGAAGGTCATACGCTTCCTTCACCGTGGTGCTCAGAGTTTTCTACATCCGGTTACTTGTTTCTTCTTTTCCATGACTTTCTCTATGTATATGACAGTGGTGTCGGGCAGCGCCGACCTGGTCGCTAGTGTTGCTTTCAGTTCTTGATTCTCCCTGCTAAGACTCGAACATGCTGTTTTGACCTGAGCGGACCATTCAACCAACATGCTAGCTGATATTTCACCCAGTGTCTGGTCATCCTGAGCCATTGTGGTCGGCCAGAGATCCCTGAAAACCTCTGTCACCTTCTTTACTTGGTCCTACAAGTTATATTTTTCTACCTTAAATTGATCGTGCTCTTCAGTAAGTGCAATGATTTATATCTGTTGCTGCCTAAACTTCTACTAGAGGTCATTATGGAGACCTTCGTCTTGCTGTGTTGCATGCTAAATAAAATTTCATAGTTGTGTCGTTCCCTAGGTCTGCATACTCTTAGCCCAAACATGTCTCGATTTGGCGGTTTCTCCCTAAGCGGTTGACCACTCGCTATTGACCTGGCTGAGTTTTCCTCTGGAAATGTCGACTGTGCTAGTTGTGGCGGCAGATTGCCTGGGTTACCCATGCTTGGAGTAGGCTGAAACTATTGTAGTATCAAATTTTATTCTTGGAATGGGTTCAGCTCCTTGGGCAAGAGTGTTGTATCTGGAGTGAAGGATCCACCTCGACTTAAAAGGTATTGAAATTACTCTGTTCAACCAAGGGTTGGTTAACCTCAAGTACCAATGCTATACTCGAGTTAACCTCTGATTCGTGGTCTCCATCTATTTTACCTTTTTCTCTGACCAGGTCTGAAATAGTGGCTGAAGTGGATGGAATTCGGGTTGAATGGTATTTGGAAGTGAATGATGTGTGAGGCAATGAGTGGTGAGTGTGAGATAGAGATATAAAAATATTTAAAAATGAGTAGGAGTTGAACATAGATAGCTCCAGAGTTTCCTGGGGGGCTGTCACTGGCTCCTCCTAAATTGGGGCTCCTATATCCATTGGTTGTGTTTGATCCTCCCCGGTGAGATCAACGAATTCGCTACGCTATAAACTTTGCCTTCTTGGCCTTTGGGGTAGCTACAAGTGGCTTAGGTGCTTTATTATTTTTTATTGGAACTGTGGTGGTTGCCGATGGTGGATTAAACAAGGTAGATGACAGGGTCATGACTATGGGTGAAATTATGGAAGAAGATGCTGAATTGGAGGCCTGAAACTCTAAAAAAGTAGGAAATAGAGGAGAAGCACTAGTCAGAGTCTGCATTACCCGATTAAAGCATTGTACCTTCATGTTCATCTCCTCGATTATGGGTGTCAGTTTCAGCCAAGACACTTTGTTTAGTGTTTCATCCACCATTTCTCCTGGTAGTGGATTCAACAACATGCCATCAAAGGAATAGTGATAGACCCTGCTTCTAACCTCCATCCACACCCCTGGCTAGGAACATACTTTAGTGTGGAATGCTCGCTCATCAATTTGAAACTTCAACGATCTCATTTTGAATGTCGTTTCCGCCACACATGTGGGTGTGATGTAGGTTTGTTTGTGGCTGACTCTAAACCATATCTGCGTAGAATAATTATCTAGAAAACTTTTTGGGATTCTTTTCTTCCTCGCCACTACATCCACCATCTGGCTATACCATAATTTGAATGCCTCTTCATTCACCTCCTTAGTGTTGGGGTCTCTTGAAAAATTCCAGGGCATAAATTTCATCGCCAACAGTTGAGATGTTGTGAGTTCCATGGGTTGTTTGATTCCCGACAAGGCCCATTTCCACATAGCGAATGCCATGATAAGGTAACTATAAACGAATCCTGTGGCTCTCTTATAGTTATATTCACATGCTTCAAATAGTTCGTTCAGCAGAAACGAACACCAATTTAATTGTGTCCCCTGGAGACAGTGCTCTGCGACTGAGATGGTATCAAGCGTACACTCACCCTTTGTATAATGCCTCATGGTTTTGATGGCTATCATATAAGAGGAAAATTTGATCGCTGGGCTATTTATAAGGTTTGTTTTTTCCCCCTTTCCGCCTCTCTTAGTGTCATATTTCCTATAATAATCACCATCTCCTGCCTTCTTTTCTCTCTTGGAGACAGTTTGGAATGCTATGGAGACATCTCCTCCTTCTTCTGATAGTCCTCTTAGGCTGTGAATGTCTTCCACATGTATCAATATTTCTCTTCCAAGCCAAGCCACAGTGACACATTTGGGATCCTGCTCAGTAGGAATTTTGTACACTACATCATAGCTCCTGTGGTTTTGAACACTAGAAGATTTTTGAGGTTCAATATCGTTGATTGTTTGATAACTCTGAATTCTGAGAGCACTCTTGCCGCTTCTTCTCCTACTTCAGTAGCGTAGTTTTCCATATAGACTTGCCTCTTCATTGCCAGGAACTGGTAGGAATTTGTAAGGTCTGTATCAATCAACGACGCATTGTCGTATTTCCCCACCAATGACTCCATGTTTTGGATTCTCTCATCAAACTCCTGCCCGATGACTGCTGGTGCCATTTTGGTCATTTTTTCTCTTCTTTGGTATGCCCGCAAAGGTACTCCTGCTCTTTCGTTATAAATTCTTGTCTCTAGATGCTCTCTCTGGACTTCCTCTGATGAAGTTCCTCTCACTGCTATTGCTGTTTCTGTTTCTGGTTCTAACTCAGACTTCTCCAGCATGCTCGTGCTTTCTTTCATGCAAGTTATGTAAGTAACTGACACGAATGAGGTTGATAAGACACCATAACTAATTAATTTTTCCTGCTTCCCCCATGGCTATAATGGTGTGATTAGTTACCGCAATGAGGTGGGTTTTGACATAGCTAACTATGACTTCGAGAATTGGGCACACGTGATGGGTAATGATTATGAACTAATATGGAAAATTTATTACAGTATGGATGATACTAATTATAAAAATTACTTCTCAAATATCAGTAATCCTACAGACTAACATGGGAATGATGATTCATGATGATGGAATGATATTCAACATGTTTGGCTCTCTAACATGGATGACACACTGGAAAATACCCTCCCCTTGACCAGAATGGGTTGCATTGCGGTCTCCGCAATGCAACTTATGAGTTTCTTTTATTACGTGGTTATGTTCTATTTGGAGTTATATCTATTCTCTTCTCGGGTGCGAGATAGTTATTGACTCTACGTACCCTAATCTACCTTACTGACTCCTCTCGGTTGCAAGAGTTATTGAAAAATGGAATCTAGAACTTACTCATGGTAGGGCTTCAGGTGTGCACCCTTCACCTGTCCTGGTAGTACTTGGTCGTCCAGTTGTCCTAACCGAACTATGCCTGAGTCTCAAATTTCAGTTACATGGTACGGTCCCAGCCAATGTATTCATAGTTTACCTGGGAACTTTTGGAACTTGATGTCGTACAATAAAAATTTTCCTCCGACCATAAATGTTTTGTGCTTGATATGGTGGTCGTGCCAAGCTTTTTGTCTGTATTTTTGGACAGTTTGGTGGAACTCTGCTAGAAACCTATCCTCTTCCAGTTCTTGTAGCTCTCTCAATTTCTCTTTCAATGAGTCTTCCTATGATAAGTGTAGTGACAATGCGATTAGGAGGCTCGGTATGACAAACTCGGTCGGTACCATTGGTTCCTTGCCATACACTAGCTGGAACGGGGTCTAGTTGTTTAGTCTTTTGAAAATTGTTCTGTACGCCCACAATGTTGCTAGTATACGTTCATCCCAGTCGTCTCGATTAGCATTGAAAATCCTCTTTAAACCCTTTTCCATAATTTTATTGAATGCCTCTACTATACCATTAGCTTGTGGGTGGTATGGACTATTTTTATGATCTTGTACCATGAAATTTTCTAGCAGAGATATGACTATTGCATTGATAAAATGCATACCTTTATCGCTGGTTAGACTTCTACTGATGATATTTTCAAATATGAATCGAGCTATTGTTTCGGCTGTACAATCCTTCACTGGTACCGCTTTTGCCCACCTGGTAAAATAGTCTATTGCGGTTATGATGTACCTGGCATGTGAGTGCCTTGCGACAGGTGTATTTGGTCGTATAAAATCAACGGCCCACCTCTCAAATGGCTGTAATGATTTTACATGGTGAAGTAGTAGCTCATCTCTATGTGATGGGCATCCCATTCTCTGACACACATTGCATTTTTTTACAAAGGCCTTACTGTCCATGTGTACTATCAGCCACTAGAAGCCTGCCTACATTATTTTCCTCGTCGTTGGTTTTGCTTCGACATGCCCTCCCGCAAATCCGCAGTGGCATTCCCACAGTATGATTTCCTTCTCATGATCCAGGACACATCTCCGCAAGATTTTGTCTAACCCCATTTTATACAGATGTCCCGCTATTAGCTGATACTCTGCTACTCGGACTACCAGGTGTCTTTTTTGGGCTGTTGTATATCCATTCAGGAACTGTCTTATTGTCATATAGGTTGCTATCTAGTCTAAGTAGTTTGGGATGGGTTATACTCTAAAAAGGTTAGCATATGGAAACTGATCATCCAAAGATCCTCCATTTTCTCCATTTTCTAGCCTTGACAGATGGTCAGGACCCACGTTCAGTTTCCCGAGCTTTACTATCACCTCGAAGGTGAACTCCTGGAACAGTAGGAGCCATCTACAGATCCTTCCTTCTAGGACCAGTTTGTTAACTAGGTACTTTAAACTTGAATGGTCTATGAAAAACTTAAACATACCTCCTAGCAGGTAGTGGCAAAATTTTTGAAGGGAATACACCATTGCCAATGCTTCCCATTTTGTTGTGGTGTAGTTCCTTTCAGCTGTTGATAGCTTTTGACTTGCAAAATAAATTGGGTGATCAACTAAAGTATCTCCTGGTTGAGCCAGAACAACTCCAAGTGTGATGCTGGAAGCATCAATGTGGACATGAAATTGCTTGTCCCAATTAGGGTGAACTAATATGGGCACACTTGCCAAATTTTATTTCAAGGTATTTTGGACCGTAGTGCAATCTTCTGTCCAACTGAACAACTCTTATTTCCTCAATATCTTCTCCAATGGGGTTGTTATCTTTGCATAGTTGCGGATGAATTTCCTATAGTAGCTTGTGTGGTCTAGTAGTGACCTCAACTTCTTCACAGTTTCTCGTGCCTCTATGTTAATTATAACTGCTACTTTTGTTGGGTCAACGTAAAACCCTTGTTTTCATACAACATGTCCTAGCAGTGTCCGAAAGGGTATTGCAAAGATGCACTTTTTGAGGTTTAGTGCACTTAATAGGCTTTAGACTGTCCATTCATCCATATAGACTTCTACGAATTTATATATTTATTACCGAAACGTCGCTATTACAATTTGCAAAAATACTACTGGTGTGTTTTTCAACCCGAATGACATTACATGATATGCAAATGAGCCCCATTCCCCGCAACATTGTCGAGAACTTCATCACTGAATGGAGTGGGGAATGGGTCATGTATAAATGCATTGTTCAAGCTCCTATTGTCAATGCAGACTCAAATTTCAAGCTTTTCCTTTTTGCTTTGTATGACTATAGGACTTACCCACTCTACTTCTTCCACCGCGAATATCAACCCTGCCTTTAGCATCATATCAATCTCTTCCTTGAATTTTTCTTTCACTTTTGGATTCAGACAGTAGGGTTTGTGCTTGACTGGTCTTGAGTCAAGCTTCAAAATTATACGCATTTCCCCCATTTCTCCTTTTATTCCTTTCAACTCTACTATTGAGGATGGGAACAAGTCTTCATATTCATGTAGTAGATTGAATATCTCCTTAGTCATTTCAGCATCCAGTAGTCACCAATTAACGCAAGTTTGGGCTTTTCCGATGTCCCGATGTTCAACTTCTTGGTTCTTAATGGAAGCAGATGAATTCCTTCTATTGTCGGTTCCACTTGAATGTCCCGCTCCCCTTATTTTATTTGAAATATAGATGTCCAAGATCTTCTAGATCATCCTTATCCATTTCACTATTTATCCTTTGCATGCTACTGATTGTTTGATGCTCTGTTGTGGGAGCAGTTGTTCTTCATCTTCCTGAATATCTGGAAAGAACAGTACGCTTTTGATGGCCTGCAATGCTTGTGTGACTAGTTTTGTTTTCCCTTAAAAGGAAAATCATTGTGTAAACTAATCCGCAACTACTTGCCAAGTACTGGTTCATATTTTCTTCTCCTCTGTTAGGTAACAAGCCCGTGGAATCGAATCTAGTGAATGTACAAACTTGAGTACCCACAACTTTTCTGGGTATCCTTCATTCTTCCATTGGTCCTCACAATACTGCAAATGTTTCCTGGGGTCTGATTCCCCTTGGTATTTTTCAGTGAATTGTGATCCCTCCTCTTCCTTGAACCTGACCTTCAATGCTGCTGCAACTTTGTCCCATCGGAACAGGGAGTTGCGGTGGTTTCTCCACCACCTTGCTGATGTGGATTGTAAAGCCACATCCATGAGTGGGACCCTATGATCCACTGATACTTTATCTTCTATTCTGGTAATAAAAGTATTCACAAAATTCATATTTGACAGAGTGGGGTATTCTCTCACCTTTGTTCCGATCCAGTTGATCCTTCTGATATTAGTGCATCTTCTCATATTCGTCTCATATCCCCCCTGCTTCCAATCATCCCAGGTTATTTCTAAGCCTAAGTATGAGCTTTGGACACTTCTCCAACTCACCGTCGCCCCCGCTATTGGGTTTATATAATCTTCTATTTTCCATGCGTTCATTTGGTATAGATGATCGAGAAGCTAGGCCTTCTCTCTACTGTCGACACACTCTGTAAATCAGGGAGCTTGATATGGGTAAAGTGGATGTGTGAACCTAACTTCCCCATCTTCAAAGATCATTAATTCCTTCTTTAAATCTATTACTGCATAGTTCTCTAAATCCAAGTTGATCCCCAATAATGCTGGACAGGGATCCTTATCCCCCATAATGTCTATCACCTTGAATTTTGTGCATGTCTTAACCCCTGCAACATCAAATTCGACCTCCTCTAGCCTGCCTATAGGCACAATGTAGTACTAGTTTTCTGTGCGGAGTTGGATTGGTGAATATGTTAGCTTTGGTCTTCCCAATGCTTCCCATGTCTTCCTTGGAAAAATGTTGACATCTGACCCTAGGTCAAGAATTGTGTCTTTAATTTGGAATCCCACAACCTGAGTATTTACACAGAACTCTTTCCCTGTTCTTCTCTTATTTATTTTGACTCTTCGTCTGTATTTATGTGTCGTGCCATTCGATTCTCATGGTTCTGTGGCTTCCTCCACCACCATCTCCAGATTATTCTTCAATTGTTCCAACATTGGCACATTGGTAACAATCCTTAGAAATAACCAGAACCATTCTTCAATCATAGTGTTTGTGCTAGCTCGGCTCTCCTTATCTACCCCGGTCTATGGTAACCCAACGCCTTGGATTCCCCCAATTTGGGTAAATGTTTCTACTACTTATTTAAAGTATTCATTCTATGTTTCTGGCTTGAATGATGGCTTTGGGGATGCTGGTATTATCATCTTTATCGGGTTCGAAGTCTATGCATCTTCCCCAGTTCTCTTTCCTCTCTGTGTCACCATGGCTACATTCTGCATAGCCTGCACCTCTACAAGTCTTAACTCTGCATTTACCAGATTTTCTCCTCTTTTTCTGGCTCTTTCTTCCCATCTTTTAATTATCTCTGGGCAGGCTTCTATTGTGTGTGTATTCACTCTGCACTAAGAGAACCATGGTATTATAGGAAGTGGGAATTCCCTGGCTACGTGGCACTCTTGGTCACAGTAGTAATATCTTACAGGTCCTTTTCCTCTAGTTCAACCTCCTCTCATGCCTCCTCCTCGTCCCCTGGGAGCCTCATTCACTCTATATGAAGGCTTGTCAAATAGTTCTTCTAATGCATCCAGAGCTCTACACTGCTCTGTGTTGTGTGTTGTGGAAGCAGAAAACTCATAGTATATGTTTTTTGGAATGTTGGTGTATTTTTGCAATATTGGGCATAGGCAGGTTGGATAACCAATGCTTTTGCATATCTCACAATATTCAGTTGAGGCCAGATTCTGTTGTGCAGGGAACCCTGGGTACTGGTGTTGCGGCGGATATAGTACTTGAGTGTTTATCTACACAACTCCTCCTACTAGAAGAGCTCCCTATGCCCTTACTGCTGATGTCACCATATTTTGGCTCCGCAACCTTGGACATTCAGTTACCACGTGTCCCTCCATCAGAAAGTGCGTACACCATACATTTGGTCTTGTAGGCTTCATTGGTTGAATTTCCTTCAAATTTTTTGTTAGACTAGCTATCTAATGTTGTAATCCCAATATGTAAGGGTCTTGAGTTGTCTCCCCTCCCTTGAGCTCTTGCGGATATCCCGCCATGGCCTCTATCTTCATAGCTTGCTCCAATGTATCTTGTAATGTGTTGATCTTTTGTTGTGTTAACACAGTTCTTGTCAATGGAAGAAGGCCCTTGATGAACCAATCTCTCTAATGATTCAGATCGATTGGGTAACTCAATTTTCCAATCTCATCCTTGAATCTCCTCATCAAATCCCATGCAATTTCTCCTTCCCACTGCTTAATCTCCCACATATTTGACAATCCTTTCTAATCTATTTTAGTGAAATTGAATTATTTAACAAATTATTTCTTTACATCATCTATTGCTGGATTTGGATGAGCCTCCGATCATTTAATAAACCAACGTAGAGCTCTCTCCCTAAGAGTATTTTGAAACTCGATCAACTTAACAACCTCTGGTGTCTGGCGAGCCCTCCATATGGCTTCGCAGATTTACCAGTGCTGCTCCATATCATCATTACCCCTCCCAGAGAACTCTAGGCATTAGGGAAATGATCCCACCATGCTTCTTTGTGTGGGTGTCACTAAAATAAAACCCATGTTTCCCGGCTGTGAAATGGTATTAGTAGAACTACTACTAGTGTGTATTACTGCTCTAGACTGAACACTATTTAACTTACTCAATTCTCATAACTTAACAAAAATCTCACTTAGTGGCTGATAAAGTACCAAGGGAAGGTCGGGACTAGAGCTACTTGAACTTTGGGGAATAGAGTTACCTTAATTTATGGGTGTCAGCCCTCTCAGAATAGTTTCTCCATCGCAACATGCAACTCCACATCGAACATCTACTCAGGGCGCGCGTCCTCCACATTGGACTCTCCTCCCGTTTCTTTTTGGGCTGGGCTCCTATACACTTGCCTGACTTCCTTCAAAATCCCTCCTATTCCTTGGGATTTCGTATGACCTTCCACCTCTCTTGTCATCTGTGGCGCCTTCTCGTTATCCTGTCGAATAATTTCTTGTTTCTTCAACTCTTTCATCACGATTTCCCACCACTTCTCATATATTTGCGCCCTCTGATGTGATCGTCGCTCTCTCAACCTACTAGAGGTCTCGGCATCCATATCCCTATTCCCCCTTCCAAATTACTTGTAAAATCTCTCCCTCATCTCCTTCCCCCAGTACTGCAGGTTTAAGTCTCCATCTCATATTTTTGAAACTCTATCAATCCTTCATCTACCATTAAGGCTTTGATCCAAAAGGGAATATCCTTCAACAACTCTCCTCGTAAGCTGGATCTGAACACATCTTCTTCTTTTGAAAAGGACTGGTAACACCCAGCTGCAAATTCCACTATGTATCCTTCCAAGGTAGATTACACCCGGAAATCTACAGCTCGGGTCAAATTGGTATCAAACCGATGGAGGGCTACCAGATCCTCGTGTAACCACTTGTGATAGATAGTCCGTGAGCTGCCTTGGACTATCTTGACTTGTAGTCTCAAAAACTAAGTATAGAGTTCCTCTGGAAATTTTCCCCAGAAAATTTCATAGATATCACTCACAGATTGAGAGAAGAGGACCTTACCCTTAACATTATTCTCCCTTTGCTATCTCAACTTAGCTCGTTGTGCTATGAAATGATCTAAATGGTTATCCCACCAGCTTTGTATCTCTCTTTCAAAGATCTGTGATACCATTATTTAGCTCCTAAATGAAATTTGGTGGTCCCAACAATGGAACCATTTGTTGGCGACAAAGAAGGTCTCTTGGGCAAGACCCAAGTTCAGGATAGAGGCCAACAAGGTTTCTGCAGTATTCTAGCACAATGCCGACATTTTCACTCTACTCTGAAGAGCAGAGAGTCTCACCCAAGGAGTGTCATGACCTTCGTAAGATTAGAAAAAATTCAGATATCGACCAAGCATAATTATAGAATAAAATAGACAGAAATGAGTGCTCCAAAAATTTTTAACTACTTTGCAAAAGATACTACTCATAAACGTATTCATAATTTAAAACCCAAAATTTAAAGTGACCAATACATTCATCTTAACCAGATACACATTACATAACTTAGGACATCAAACCCAGATAAGAGTATATTGGATTAACAATAGTGGATAGTTAGATTTCCCCTCAGAGTGATCCTGACAGGACTTATTACAATATCATCACATATAACAGACAAAATGAACAGAGTGAACAAAATGAATAGAATGAAAAAAATGAACAAAATGAAGAGAGCGAACATAGCTCTCCTACGGCTCTCTTCCTTTGCTCCCTATTGTGCCAACCTCCTGTCTACGCTGGTCGATTACCTATTTGTTCCTTTGCCAACACGACTGTCAGTTTTCCCTTATTTTCCACTCTGTTTTTTGTTGTATCTCCCTGATCACTAGGAGTTCTGTTGTTTTTTCTTGTCGCTCCTTTCTGCCATCTGTGCTCATTCCTGCAAATGTCAGGCCACTTGCTCTCTAGCTCTTCACAACCATGACAACTCTCTGTCTAACATGGTTGCGCTTTGCCATTCGTTACCCACGACTCAAAACCATTTCATTTCAAAAAAAGTGCCCCAAAAATCACCTCACATGCCCATCATCACAAACCACAACATGTTAAGGCAGGCTCATACATCAGAAAATAAGCATAGGTAGAAAAGATTAGAAAGGAAAGGTTGCATCACACAACATATATGAGTTTTAACTATTTTTTTTTATGTTTGATGGTTTTTTGTTTTGGACAAGAATGGTACTTACATTATGAGTTTTTGGACAACTTTAAGTTTTAGTTTTAGTATAAATATGATGCATTGGAAACACATTGATTATATATTTTGACAAAAAAATTTAGCACTATTTCATAATATCATTTTATCATGATGGTTATTATGAAACCACTATTTTTGATGCAGTTACAAGTATGGCATGTTTCTTTTTGAAGTTATGTGTTGATATATTATGGTTGAGTTGTTATATTAATATGTTGTATTCTATGTGCATTCACATGCAAATATTAATGGCAGATACAAGGGGATTTTCATGCACTATCATTTGTGATAGATGTTTTTTATGATACATATAAATTTTCTTTTGTGGCACAACCACCATGCATAGGCCCCTAGCTAGTCCCCAAGATGACACTAGGCATGAGGCTACTGGGTGCTGTAGTGCTCATATGTTCAGTTAAGGAAGTGTAGCATTCCCTCAAGTGATGTTTTGAATATTTCCAAAGCATCCCATGGTCAAGGAGTCCATCTAGGAAGGGGATTTCATCGTTTTGGTTGTCATTATCTATGGGGTTTGAAAATCGCTTAACCCCTATATCAAAAAGTATGCTATGTTCCTTGTGTTAAACTTTGATGGAACTCACTCTCTACTGGACTAGATGAGACAGGTACATGGGCCCAGGAAAAAAAGAGTATTCTCCTTACCTCTTTATTTTCTTGCTATATTTTATATCTATGGGAAACTATTGTGGGGTAGATTTCGGTGGTTGTGGTGCCTGATATGATACAAAGTTTGGATCCATTCTATGTGTGATTTTGTATTGTTATGTGGTCATTGTGTCAAAAAATTTCTTTGGGGTTACATTACATCAACACATGCCCCCATCCTTGTGCCTTTTATTTCAATTATATCACTAGTATTTTGGACTTTGGTTTGATTCCCTATGGAGCTACACATGTTTTTCAGATAGTGAGGTCAAAGACTAAACATTTCTAGATTTTTATTAAATTTTTTAGAGGAAATCCCTAACATTTTGGATCAAAAACAAAAATTATCTCTCCTCTCTAAAGGATTATATTGAGATGAAATCGGTAACTGCCATGTTATTTCAATTCCTGCATTTTATTGGGAAGATCCTAGAATGACGAGCTTAGATAATAGACTATAAAATCCAAAAAAAATCAACTCTCATTTTGAATTCAAGGTTACATGTTGGTGCTCCTGGTGCCAGGACATCAAATGGAACTCTAATATCCTTTAAATATGTAGTTAAAGGAAATTCTACAACTCTTACAAACTTGGGACAAAATATTCCAAGACCCTACATCGTGGAAAAAATGGAGAAAGCTCCATCTGTGGAACGCCATAATTTTTAGATTCAATAGCTACTAGCCCAAAATAGATGACTTATTTCAGTGGATGCTTACCTTTTGGACACCAAAATGTGACATATTTCTATGTTTTAATGGATTTTTCATAGTCCAATTTGAAACAAAAAGGATCTTGATTTTGTTCAAAATGAAGGACTGTGGTTTTGGGGTAGGTTTGGTTTATCTATCACTCCATAGTTCACTGTTTTTGATTCCATATTTATGGTGGTTACAACTATTCCAGTATGGTCAGAATTCTTAACCTCCCTCTCATGTTCTCGCATCACAAAATTTTAGAATACATTGGTAATACACTAGGAAAATTTAGAAAGCTAGATATAGAGAGAAGAGAGAATGTCCTCTTCACCTTTTTCAAAATCAGTGTCGAGATATATATAAGGGGCTACCAGATCACATAACCTTGAAACATAGAGAAATTTAGTGGTCCCAATTTTTAGATTATGAGAACATGACATTTTGGTGTTGTGTATGTTTTCCAACAAGTCACCTACAAAACACGTCCCCATTAGCTAAGAAGACTATAAAAAATAGAAAAGGACAATTAAATAGGCCAAAAGGATGAAATTTTTCCAAGATTCCCCGTTTTGATGTTGAAGAAGAAGAAAAAAAAGAGATCCAATAGGTTCAACGAGAGGTAAAAATAGATGGGGACAACATGAAATAGTTATGGGACACTCAAATTTAGGTAGTTATTGAACCAGAATTATATCAGACATCACTATAACATCAAATAAATAAGACTCATAATTAAGATTTCACGGTGGGAATCAAACATGTCCGCATATCAGAAAGCTCAAATTCAGAGAGGGAGCATCTATTTGAGTGTTTTGTGGGTTCCTTGGCTATGGTTCTAGTGGACCCAATAGATGAGGAATGGTTCCATGTCCAAAAAGAGAAAGGGAATTAGGGGGAAGACAAGTGTCCATTATTTTATCTTCCTCATATTTTTTATTTTTTATTTTTTGGTTTTATTTATTTGCGCCTTTTCATGGCATATGGTATACTTTCTAAATGCTATTAAGCATATGCAGTGAAAATTTTGTCCATGAAACGATCTAGGTAGATCCTTGATGGATACATATGTTATATGTGTATATATACAAAATGTATTTTCTTTTCAACATGAATGAATATATGGGTTTGTTTTCTCAAGGAAAGAAAAAAAATGTGTAATTAGGAGCGCGTGAAAAGTTAGTTTTCCTTTGGAATATTTTTACCTTTTTCTATTCTTAAAGTGATGATTTGATAGATCTTTTTAATATTCTCTTACCTAATATTAAAGAGATATTTCACAGATGGTGTTCTCTCCTGCAACAAAACTCAACCAAAGGATACTTGTGCTTAATTTAAAATAGCTCAAACTACTGGGAGTACCTTTTTGTATGATTGAGAGACACCTAAGAAATAGGCCCTACGTTTGGGATAATTATGGGTATTTTAGGGATTTCGATCCTCCTGTCAAGGAGGTTATTCCCTACACTTTCTATAAGAAAAAAAATGTACTCGGTTTCCTATTACATGGACACCATACCATGATGCCATGATGTCAGTAGATTATTTTCTCAGTCCCAAACTAACATTTGATGGGGACATGATTCTAGCATCATTATTCCTGCACATAGTCGAAACAAGAAGAATGCATGCTTCCAAGTCAAAATATGATGTAAGCCACGAAGATGGTGCTAAAACCTTACACACTCTAAAATATTAAAATATGATTGTAACAATATGTTATTTATTCACATGAAACTTCAATTCCTGAACTGTGATATATTTCAATATATTAATATTATAAAAACAAAAAAAGTTTTGATGTTTAAAAGCATGTTCAAAATTACGATCAAATAGAGGAAAAAACACATACAGAAAACTAGATAATAATCATGAACAAGCTTCATATTGAATTATGAAATGTAAAGGAACTTAAAAAATGTGACACTACGAACCTGGTCAAGCGCACAGGAAAAAATATCCTATACATGACCCTGGTTGACAAGCTGTATTTCTCATGATGCAAGAGGATTTGTACCTGCGCTGCCAAGTCATTCAAAATACATAATTATCTATACAATAAATACAATTAATATTTGTAGTATTTTTTACTCTAAAATGCATTCTTATGATAATTTTAGTACATATGTTGACAATGTCTAAATATAATTGAATAAGATCATCTTTGTTTCAAGAACAATTTATTGGAGTCGCCTAAACTTTGAACAAGCCTCCCATGATCTCAAAGAGTAGAAACTAAGTCAACAGTGACGTTTTTGCTGCTACATTAGATTGAGGGAGGTTTGCTCCAATATTAAATCACTCCAATAGATTATTCTCTACTAAACAGGGTCAACCACGTGAATGTGGAAGCTCTTATGGCCCCTCTCCCCCCCTTACATCACTCTCAATTCCATAATACCCAATATATATTTCATTTTTTACTTTCATGAGAACAAAAAAAATATATTAAATAACTAATTAAAAAGAAATGAAGAAAAAAGTACACAAGAAAACATTGAAAATGTCTAGAATACAAATAGTATGATAAATGAGTTTTTATATAACGCAAAAAAGGTTCCAAGTATGATATGTCATTCATCATCTATCTTATAATAAAAAAATATTTTACATTATCAATTTTTCTTTTTCTTCTTCCTATTTCTAAATATCCTAACTACATCATCAACATCATTGTTCTCTACTTTTATTTCATGCCTTTCCCGCATAGATGACCTAGTTGGGTACTCACGATGTCTGGTCCCTTGCAGTGATGGGGCATCGCCTACAAAAACAAATAATAATAACTTTAAATTGCTAGTTTTTAAATATCATTGAAGTAGTTTGGTAATATTAATAAAAAAAAATTGAAATGAAATTATTTACCTAGTGCACCAGTTGTCACTGTTGGAACCATTGCCCCGTGTTCCTCTCCATTGGTAGGATGCTCAAGTACAACATTCTCTATCATTTAAACAAAAAACGGTGTAAGCACACAACCCTCAATGTATAATTACAAAAAATTATAAGTAGAAATTAATGACCGTTGTGGGCCTCACTGATAGTAGCACTGCCAGTCTTGTCCCCACTGGAATGATCAGGTTGCACGTGAGGACCATGTTCTAGCAATATTTCACTCTCAACGCACAACTCTAAAATTGGGTAATTTGGTTCGTTGAAAGTGCTACTCCCCCGATTTCAAAAAAGATTTTAGACATTAAATTTATGGACGAAAACAAAAATATTGAAAGGTTAATGTTTTACCTTATCATGCATTATGGATCATGGGACCTGTCCCAAGCTTTTATGATGTTCAACTATGGTTTGATAGTCAGAATGGAAAGCGGTCTCTCTATTTTCCTTTGTGGTTTCCATTCCAAATTCATCAACCTACATTGCATATGATTGTTTATTTTTAATGTTATTTGATGGGATTGTAAAAATTTTGGAAGGAAATACAATTAATTATAAGATGTTTAGCTACTTACAATTCTTGCGACTAATTTCAAGTAGTCGCACTGGCCTAGCTTGTGCTACCCTTTTTTGTCAATCCTAGCTTTGGTTGCCTTTGAGGTGTCAGGAAACCTATCATCTAAAGCTTGAAGTCAGTTATGTAAAATAATTTATTTTAGACAGAGAAAATTAAAGCTATTAAATTAAATTTGTAATTTACCTTGCGGGTCTAATTAGCATTTTTCCTTCTTTCTTGGTCTTTTTCTCCTTTCTGTAATCAATGAGTGCTCTCCAATCCCTCTTTGGAATTATGAGAGAGTGCTCGTATTTAGAGTTAATTTTCAAGTGCGTCCTATAGGTGTCCCGCGTATATTTCAAATATTTGTCGACTGCCCAGGAGACTGCTGTTCTATCAAATGTACCCGCCCCAAAAAGGCATCCTAGATAATCTAGAAGTTCTTTTCACAGGTTGGAATTCTAAGAATTCCACCTTATGCATTTGGTTGGGCCAAAAATTACCAACTCCTTGCTCTCCAAGGCCTTATATAAATCATTGTTTCCTACATAGAAAAAAATATTATCATTAATTTAAAAATAATAATCATGATAAAAAATGTTTTAGATAGAGTACATGAAACAGTTAAAATATAAAAACTTACCTGTGAGTTGTAGTTGCTTTATAGGAACACCTTCATTCTTCACCAAAAACGTGCCTAGAATGGTCCACGTGGAGGTGACACATGTAGCTACAGGAAATGCAATCATAAAGTTGGCCATATCACCCTCGTCACTGCCACCATGTTCAGTGGTTGGATTTGTGTCTTCTTGGGGGTGCGTTTCTTGGCTGTGATCTAAAGTAATAGGAGGTGTACGAGAGGGTTCCTCAAGAATCTCTTTCCTTTGTGTCCCACTACCACCAACACCGGGGACAAAAGGTTACAGAAAATGCTACATATGAAATAATTTTTTTGTTAGTTAATTTAAAAGCTATATATCAAACTATCACAATTGATCTTATGCATAACAATAAAAATATCCTTTTGATTTTTTTTTATTACCTTATATATTTGTAGCTGGGTCATAACTTGTAATATCCTTTGTTCTAATTCAGGTGTTTGAGGTACAATGTCTACAAAACGCTCAAGTTCCTTGTTTGCATTTAGAATATTTTTTTGCTGCAAAACAAATGGACATGGGGATGGATACAAATATTCTTCGTTGAGGTAATCATGACGCACACCATGGCCAGACGCCTGCATATTTGAACAAAATTAACATTATTTCAATTATGTAAATAATTAAAATACCTGAAGATAAAATAAGGTTGGAACTTTACATGTTCTTTGGCTGGCTCCTTTTCGCGATAATCCTGCCACATTATAAAATAATAAGAACCATGCAATATAATTTTTTTTTTGTTAAAGATAAAGAAACTAATCTGAAGCTGAAATTGTTATTTGCTTACTTGTCCTGAGGTTGTTCCTATGCTAGGATCGGTTTGCCACATTGAAATAAAATTAGAAATGTGAAAACTTGAAAACAATATCTAACTTGAAAACACAAAACGAAAACTGAAATAATTTCTAAATTTACATTTCTAATACATAAAATTTTTTGCATTGAAGAGTACAACTTTACCATCAAATGAAATTTAAGTTTAAAGAGAATAAACAGTAAATAAATAATATTAAGATCAGATCATCATACAACACAGCAAGTTATGTAGCCCCAAGGGTTATCTCAACTGGTTAAGTCCCTACTTGTTGAAGTACTCACAGATTGAGAGGTCACAGGATCAATTATCCTAGACAATCACGGGGGTAGGTCTCAGTGTAGGCCAACAATAGATCCCTTTGGGAGGATTTATTACGATTCATTAAGACCGCGGATGTAACTAGTAAGTGTGTGCAGACACGTGAGAACGTGAACCACTTTTTAAAAAAAAACACACAGCAAGTTCTGCACAAATTGTCCCAAATGTTACCATTTGCAGTACCGTGTCGATGCTCAGCTGGGGGATTTCAAAATCAAAACCTGTAAAATAACAATAGAGTATCAAATAAATCAACATAATTTGATTAAAATAAATGATCATAAGTCTGAGTAAAGATGTGAATTTATATTAATGCTAAATCTTAGAAAACAACACATGTAGACGAGAAAAAAAGAGACCAAGAAAACAAAATTGGATCAAAATCTTTCTTCTGAAATATGATAGTTTATAACCTTACAACCTCACAATAAAAAACCACGTTATCACAATGTGCTATATCAAGAAGGTCACAAGATCACAAGATGAGATGTTACAATTTTTAGCTTGAGTTGTGCATTTTTACACAACTCAAGTGGGGAATCCTCATAGTGGTTATGGACTCGCATAACAAGGGAACACACCCCAAGAGGGTTAACTGAGTGTACATGTTAAGTTTCACTAGCTTGCCCCTAACCATGATCGGGTGTGTTGTTAAGGAAGTCCTTGATGTGAATTTTTATTTTTTCCTCCAAAATTAAAGGTCGGATTCATATTCTAAATTGTATATAAGGAACACTCTTCATCCCATTCTCGCGCATCGACTTATCATATCTGAGATAGGGATTGGAATCTGTGGCAAGGTCTTGAAGGCTTCCAACGTAGGATGTAGGAGAAGAATGTGGAGGTCTACACAACATATATCTAAGCTAGTATTGAGGATTTTTTAGGTCAAAAGATCACAAGATGAGATGTTACAATTTTTAGATTGAGTTTTGTATTTTTACACAACTCAAGTGAGGAATCCTCATAGGGGTTATGGATTCGCATAATAAGGGCACACACCCCAAAAGGGTTAAATGAGCCTACATGGTAAGTTTGAATAGCTTGGCCTTAACCATGATTGGGAGCATTGTTAAGGCACTCCTTGATGTGAATTTTGATTTTTTCCTCCAAAAGTAAAGGTAGGATTCATATTCTAAATTGTATATAAGGAACACTCGTCATCCCATTATCACACAATGACTTCTCATATCTGAGATGGGGTTGTGGATATATGGAAAGGGCTTGAAGGCTTCCAGCGTATGATGTAGGAGAAGAATATGGAGGTCTAAAAAACATATATATAAGCTAGCGTTGAGGAGTTTCAGGTCATAAGATCACAAGATGAGATGTTATAAATTTCAGCTTGACTTGTGCATTTTAGATCAAGAAGGTCACAATATCACAAGATGAGATGTTACAATTTTTAGCTTGAGTTGTGCATTTTTACACAACTCAAGTGAGGCATCCTCATAGGGGTTATGGACTTGCATAACAAGGGCACACACCCCAAGAGCATTAATTGAGTCTACATGTTAAGTTTGACTAGCTTGGCCTTAACTATGATAGGGTGTGTTCTTAAGGCACTCCTTGTTGTGAATTTTGATTTTTTCCTAGCTAGAGTAAAGGTCAGATTCATATTATAAATTGTATATAAGGAACACTATTCATCCTATTCTCACACATTGACTTCTCATATCTCTGATAGGGCTATAAATCTATGGTAAGGGCTTGAAGGCTTCCAATGTAGGATGTAGGAGAAGAATGTAGAGGTTTAGACAACATATATCTAAGGTAGCGTTGAAGAGTTTCAGGTCACAAGATCACACGATGAGATGTTACAATTTTTAGCTTGATTTGTACATTTTAGATCAAGAAGGTCACGAGATCACAAGATGAGATGTTACAATTTTTAGCTTGATTTGTGAATTTTTACACAACTCAAGTGAGGAATCCTCATAGGGGTTATGGACTCGCATAACAAGGGCACAAACCCCAAGAGGGTTAACTGAGCCTACATGTTAAGTTTGACTAGCTTGGCCTTAACCGTGATCGAGTGCGTTGTTAAGGCACTCCTTGATGTGAATTTTTATTTTTTCCTCCAAAAGTAAAGGTAGGATTCATATTAAAAATTGTATATAAGGAACACTCTTCATCCCATTCTCACACATCGACTTCTCATATCTGAGATAGGGCTATGCATCTATGGAAAGGGCTTGAAGGCTTCCAGCGTAGGATGTAGGAGAAGAATGTGGAGGTCTATACAACATACATCTAAGCTAGCGTTGAGGAGTTTCAGGTCACAATATAAGAAGATGAGATGTTACAATTTTTAACTTGAGTTGTGCATTTTAGATCAAGAAGGTCACAAGATCAAAATATGAGATGTTACAATTTTTAGCTTGAGTTGTGAATTTTTACACAACTCAAGTGAGGCATCCTCATAGGGGTTATGGACTCGCATAACAAGGGAAAAAACCCCAAGAGGGTTAAATGAGCCTACATGTTAAGTTTGACTAGCTTGGCATTAACCATGATTGGGTGCATTGTTAAGGCACTCCTTGATGTGAAGTCATCAGTTCAATTCCCTGCACCGATATGGGTGATGTATTTGGACATGATCATGAACAATGTAGTTGTTAAATTTGGAAAGTAGGTAAAAAATTCACTTTGGTATGTTCGGTTGATGGAGATAATAATTCCATTGAATACCTCTTTTTGAGAGGACCAAAATCGATATATAAATTGTCAAATTTGAATAAGGAAAATATTTAATTATTCAAAATAAATATTATAAGTCATGATTTTGTTTTGGCGGGAAAACTTGAATTTTGAATTTGCCTCCAAAAGTTAAGGCCGGTTTCACCAAATCACCATATCTAAATTTGTATATAAAGGATCTCTTCTCATCTCATTTACAAAAATCAACTTGCTTGAATATGTGTTTCAGGAATCTGAGGCCTTGATGGAGGTTGATGACCTGTTTGGGTTAGGGATGAGATTCCCTATGGTGGACAACCGCATGTCTGGACACATTTTTATAAGAAATATCTACTTGCTAGTTTGAGTTCAGTAGTCAGAAGGGAAGTTGAAGTTGTATAGAGAAATATTGGGAATAGTTCTGGACTCATTTCAGGTCCAAGTTTGAAGTAGAGATTATCGATTTGCATGAGGGTTGATCTAACAGTGTTTTGGGCACAACCCTTGGGGCTAATATCTCCCTGAAGTAGACCGAACTTATCTGGGTCACCTCCAGTGAGGGCACAAGCCTTGCAATCTCTATTCTGGAGGTTGAGTATCTACAGAAGTGAGGTTGTTGCCTGGTATGTTTGATCAGCTATCTGTATGGTGTGTTCTTGGTATCTTAGAAGGAGGTTAAGGTATATGTCACTAGTGGTAGATTTGTTTGAAGGAAGACCGCAATTCATCGAAGTTCTATCAATTTAGAAAAGGTTATTGTTGCTATCAGTGCTTGTGCCCTAACTAGTATTTAGAACTGAAATATTGAAGACTCTAGACCTTTGTGCCAGATTTGCTATCATCTTCATGTTTAAGGGATTTTATATCATATCTTCATCTTGGTAAGTCAGTAGTGACTTTAAGTCATTGTACTCTTTCTATATCTCTCTCTACTAAACATTTGATGATTAATAATAAGAATATTTTGTTATAGGTCAATTTGGGCATCATCCCCCATGACCTAGTCAAACTAGACATCATTCCTAGGACCAACGAAATAGGGTCTATCATCCCCTCATATCTCAATTTTTATATGCCCTAAGTTAAGAAAAATTCATTCATGGCTTCTATTGTGAGATTTCCAAGGTTTGAAATATATTTTATATCACTTATTGACTCACAAAAGCAGCCTATAAAGGGACTAACTGCATTGGAGTGCTAAATCCTCCATTCAAGGGTGCACTTCAGTCCACTTCCCGACATTCAAGACTATGTTGGTCACGTGGTAGCGGAATTTTCATTGTTCCAGGAATCTCCACATGGAAAGTGCCTTCTAGAAGAGTACATATGTGTCAAACTTCGAATCCAAGTGTCCATCTAACACCTCTGAACTTGGGAACATGTCTTGCCTATTGTTAAAAATTTATTCATTGAGAAACTACCATCAATTTCCCTATAAATTGAGCACTCATTCTAGTGCTAGGGATGTAAGAATTTTGGTGAACTTATGTTTTTGGATTCTCATTTGATAAGAGAGTGAAAGTACTGATATGCTGCTAGTATGATGTTGGATGTGATGATGCTCAAATGAAGCTAGAGCTGGTTGGAAACAAATCAATCCATTGGTTGTAACCTCCCCCTTCTACTCTTTCATAAAGATCATTGTTCATTTTCACTTACATATGTCTCTGTTTCTTGTGCAATGTATTCTTTAATGATGTATGTATTTCATATCTAATTTATTTTATTGAGTAAGATAAGTATATATTTGTATATTTCATGTTGTTTTTTCTCTGTTTCTATTTGTAGAATTCGATCTGGTGATTTGAGTTGGATTGAGAGTGACGACAACAACGACAGAAGGAGAAGGAGAAGCGATTGAATCACAAGTAGGATTTTTCACCATTATTCATATCTTCTTGTTTTAGAGAAAGCGATAATCATTCTTTCCTCTATTGTTCTAAGTGACTAGCACCACACTTAGGGAATTTGGTTTATCCGTAGATCGAAATTCCGCATAAAACATTAGCGACCACACTCAGGATTTTCTTACCATTATTGGTGTTTTTAACTCTGCTTATCCTCATTAGTAGCATATAATTTAAGTTATTATACATTTGAATGAAATAATTTCATTAGAACTATGTTCTGTTTCTTGGTTTTTCAATCCCTGTTGTGCCCAATGCATTTTTGGTCAAAATATAGTGCACTGCAGTGCACTGTCTCCCACTGTGCTCTGCAATGCACTGTCTCCCTTTAGAGACTGCGTTGGCCCCTTAACCAACAAAATTCCATCTAAATTTGTCATTTCTATCATTTTCAACCACTTTTTTGTTGTATTCTTAGATGTCTGATACCTCTTAGAGACCAGTAAACTTTCATGATTCTTCCTCCCTTGAAAAGTAAATTTGTTCAATGTCTCTTTAGTGTTTTTATTTATCATTAGCAAATGAATATCAAATTATTTCATTTCAGCATTAGATCAATTTATTTTAGAAAGGAAATTGTTTTTTAATTCCTCATTTCCTATAGGAAAAATTGTAGTTCCATTCTTCATTTTTCCTAAAAGAGAAATTGTTGTTTCATTCCTTGTTTCTCAAAGAGAACAATTTTTTTTATTGATTGATGCATATAGTTTCCTTTCATGCATTCACATTAAGGGAACTGAAAAGAAAAACATGCATGTGCATATAGTGAATTGTGTGTGTTGCATAGTAAAAAGTAAGGAAAGCTACATTTTAGTTTATGCTCTTTTTTTCTCAAAAAATGATTACTCTTTCCCTTAGTAGCTAGGATTTTCATTGAAAAAGATAAATTGAAAAGTTTTCTTATCATTTAGTTTGCATTTTTAGGAATTTCCATCACATCACACGGTGAACCTCAAAGAAAAACTTCTAAACAAGATCAACATGAAATTTAAATCAATTTACCTAAGAAAGCATTGGAAATTAACAATAACATTTAGAAGGTCTAGGCTAGAGACGTGTTTCGGTGTCGTTAAGCATAGGAGTTGTCGCTAACTTGTCTGCGATACATTCTGAGTGTGATACCTCAGTCCACGTACGTAAGTATATTGTAGCTCGTCCATGTACCTTCGGGTATATATGGTGGTGTTCTAGTACGAAAAGTATAAGGGGGTGCTCTCACTATGCGGTTTCACATTAGACAATGCTAAGACGGACTTGGGCCTCCAAATACCTTCATGTATATTTACGAGGAAATATTTAGGTTTTTTTCCATCCATAGGTAACCAATTCGGTCGCCTTGTAACTTGTGATACACCAAACATAGCATTCAGGGATATTTCATGCCCGTACTTCTTGGTTTGCCAAGAGGTATTCTACAGTTCACAATTACTTGGTAAACCTTTTTCCTAGAATTACCCTTTTATTTTGTTTATTATTTTTTTGTCATAAAATAATTCAGTCATCATGGAAGAAGAACATCCCTTTCCCCATATTTCACATATAATAGCACTTAAACCACCTTTACCATTGGAATCCATTTCTAGTTGGCGAAGGTGGAATTGTTGTACTGAAACTAGTACTATCAGTACCTTTGGTGCAACATCATCCTCACATATACCGAAGTTGTATCGAGTTGTTTCTACAAATATTGGTTCATCTACTGTTTTTGAGACGAAGTTGTCACAGTTTCCTATCATCACGATCCATCCAATCAGTGAGACCATACCTCCTAAACCCTACGTTGTACAACTAGAAGTTGATCTAGATCCTATCGTTATTTTACCAGAACATCTGAATCTTGAAGTCGAACAACCAGACGTTGTTCTTATATCAGTCGCCCCAAAATCTATTGTAGCCATTGAGTCTCCCATATCGCACAATCAACCATTTGAAATATACTTCAGGCCTGACAATAAAATCCTTCCACCTCGATTGATTTCGATTAAAGAAATACCACAAGACGAAACAACTTTGACTCCAAATAATTTTGGATCGAAGCTTTATGCTATAGGGTAAATTGCTTGGGTTGTTGGTTTTCGAATATCCCTCTCAGGGCTTTCCGGTGCCCGAGGCAGACAATAAGATTAGTTGTGTTGTTCACAAAGATGGTATGAGCATGTTCATATTAACTTAAAATAACTGAATGGAATGCGACATAGAATTACCTCTTTGATAATCTTAGAGTCCCTTGGAGAGCGCTAGGTGGTGAAACAAGAGTCCTACTTCACCGGCTCCAAATATTAGTCCTGCAACCAGTCAAAGCACCCGCGTAATTTCTAACATAACATATATCCTATCAATCTAGTCAATACATAATGAACTACTAACTTCTACACATCTGAGCCATTCATATCATACTTATGTAAATGTTCAAGCAATAATGACAATATTAAGCATTGAATGGACAAAACAAAAACAATTCTATTGATTTTGAAAGAAGGAGGATTACAACCGTCGGTTGTACCAAGCCCTCCTCAGTCTCCCAATCTCTCTTCTCTCTCAAGTGAAGAAGTCCAAGTCAACAAGCTCTCTAGGAACCTCTTTGACTCTTGGCCTTCACAACACAACACTATTCTCTATTCCAAAAGTATGCCAAAACCTTTAGCAATCCTTCGACCTTCAATTAAGAGCCTTCAGCTCCTTCTTATAGGAGAGGGAGAAAGCCATTGTTTCCCTTCTCTTTCCACTAGTTTGGAATGGAAAAAAATTAGATGTTTCTTTAATCTCTATGTTTTTGCCTCCTTTGGAGTTCAGTCTTGTTATAGTAATGACCAATAATGAACTGATGCTCTACAATTTCTTTTGTGAACTGACTCTCTTTTGAGGGAAAGTCGGAGATTCAAATCATTCTCCACGGGCTTTTCCCGATTCAAACTTAAAACACGAGTAACGCTTCCCTCCAGTGTAAAAAGAGCATTTCCCTAGCCACTAACGCAACCCATTCACTGATTAGCTACGTTATAACGCTCTTGTGTTGTTATAGATAGGCGTTACCCTAGCAGAAATAGGTTTAGTTTAGGTCTTTGCACTTCTTCCATATTTGTCTTCCCCTCTGAGCTGATGAGGAGGTATTTTGACCTGTAACAGATGCCCCCTAAAGTGTGAGGTTAGAGGCGAAGATGATGGCCGAAATAATTTATAATTTGTGTAGAGATAAAGAGATTGAAAGACTGAGGAAAACTTGAAACAACAACATATGTCAGAAAATATAGTATTTTCCTTGAGTCGGGCATATCCCATGCTCAGTAGCTTAAACAACATGATTTCTCTAGAATAGAGATATGCAGAATCTGTCCACCAATAGGCACAATGTGGAAGTGTCTGTCATAACATGATCAGGCTGAAGAAGCTGTCTCCATAAAAAATATCGCAACTTGGGGAAGGAAACACAACTTTAATGATGTAGCCTTTGCCCCAAGGTCTTCACCGCCGATTCGCTTAAAATGCATATTCCTCAACATGTGAATGAAGGAGTTGTCATCGAACATGTGAGAAATCGTCTGATTACCAGTCAATAATGAAAACTGTTAATAGACGCGAAGGTGGCCATCGATAATGATGATGGTCCCTAAGATGCACAGTACAATCTAGCGAGTGTGAATAAAATGAGTTGAAGTCGAACACTCATAGAATCATTTGACCAGGAGCCAATGATGAAGACCCCTGATCAAACACAAGACTCCCTGCCACTGATGTCTGCAAGTGTCCGGGTACTGAATGGGTTTCTGGATCAACTTCCTAGATAAGATGTTGAAGTCGATAGGAAGTGATCTGTTGAAAGGTAGGCACTGAGGTGTCCTACATCAGTCAACACGAAATGGAAACCAACTGATTTTGTTTATGATTGAGATAATGAAGAGTAAATGGGAACGTCAGACGACAAATAAGTTCTGGCATAATGAGTAGTTTGGTTGATAACAGGAGCAGTAGATAGCGAGATCTGCTTGAACAATAGAAGGCACTCTATCAGGGTACTAGGCAACTGAAGCTTGATGAACACCAAAGAGTGTGTTAGGATTTTACCGGTGCAGGGACACTGGGAAATAAAGGCTAATACTCATAGATGGTAGGGTTCGGCTGACTGCAAAAGAGTTTTCTGGGAAGTGCCATGTTCAAGAATTTTGTTGCCAAATCGACCTTTTTTGAAAATGTAACAGAGGTAGTATCCATTTTGTCCAAATTTTTCGCTGTCTGATTAAGTTTAACAAGTCCAGACGAGTAAACTCGGTGAATTTTTCATGTTTAAAGAATCTAAAAAATGTCAGGAAAGACAACTCTGTGCCCCATCTGATTAGGATTAACGAGTCCAGATGAGTAAACTCGGTCAATTTTTCATGTTTAGAGAGTCTAAAAAATGTCAGAAAAGACAACTCCATTGGGGTACCTTTGTCATGTCTTGATAACCGAGCACAGCAAAGGGATAATAGTAAGCCCAAAACAGTTCATTTTCCGTGAGTTAGTCCATCGAAACCAGAAAGGTGAGAAAGCTATGTTCGATAGACATCTACCTCATTTTGTTATGAGTACGAGGGGACGGAGTAAACTCAGTACTCTTTGTGAAATTTTAACGAGTCCAACAAAGAAAAACTCGGTGCCCTCCGTGAAATTTTAATGAGTCGCGCGGAGAAAACTTGATTACCTCCGTGAAATTTTAATGAGTTACGCGGGGAAAACTCGATTACCTCCGTGAAATTTTAACGAGTCACGCGAAGAAAACTCGATTACTTTTTCATTTTAAAGAGCTTTGAAAAAGAGAAAATAATGGCTCCATCATTTCTGTCGTGGTAGTTTAACGAGCCTGACAAAGGAAACTCGGGGTTTTTTCAGTTTTATGAGCGAGAAAAAGATTCCTAAAAAGAAAGCTCAGTGCTTCTTCTTGATTTTAACGAGTCTGAAGAAGAAAACTCTAGGTTTTTCGGATTAACAAGCAAGAAAAAGACCATATAAAATGAATGCTCAATGTCAACTTCGTATAAGTTTAACGAGTCCGAAGAAGGGAACTCGAGGTTTTTCGGATAACGAGCAAGAAAAATACCGTAAAAAGAACGCTCGATATCACATGAGTATGTCTGCATATAAATCTTGATTTTGTGCTCGACAATAGAAGGGTCTATGCCAGTCATTTCGTCATAAGACCAAGCAAACACATCACGGAATTCCTTAAAAAGGGATGTGAAGCGTGCAATTTCCTCTGGATTGAAATCAGCTCCAATCTGAATATTTTCCACGATACCCATTGTGACTGAGATATCAATGAGAATTGTCTTAGAACTATTACCCATGTTCCCTTCTGAATCGATAGTTTGGACAATCGTGTAAGCGGAGGAAACCATCTCAGGTGGGTCAAAAGATGGGATTTCAGTTTTTATCTCGTCCGAGTCAATCATCGAAGCGCGATGGTGGAACTCTCCCCAAGGTCGTTCTTCTAAAGACATGATCTATCGAATAGCTTCGTCTGTCGGCAAGACTTCATTGAGGAGATCCTTAGAGAGAACAGTGATGGGAGGGAGTTTTGTACTTTCGGTCGAAACCATAGCAGTGGAGGGTTCAGATGCGGTTTGGATGGCTTGGTAAGCCAACTCGGCTGGTGAGAGTGGCATCTGATCTCCGTAGGAATCAATATCTGAAGGTGCCGGAATGATCCATGGGTCGATAGAGCCCCCCAAAGTGGTGGATATCATTGCAACCATGTTTGGGATCGATGGCAGCGGGAGAGGAAAACAACCCAGTAGGGATGATGCCTTCAGAAGACCAGTACCGATACTGACGTAAGAGTCAGGAAAGCCTCCTATTATGGGTATAGTGCTACTTGGCAATGTGGCATAATCAGGGGTGCAGAAGGATAGTTGGTCCACTGTGACTATTTTCCCATCCAATGGAAATAGGATGAGTCGGAAAACCGAAGACACAATGGCGGTCATGGCATACGACCAACTACGACCAAGCAATAGATTATAGTCTAGATGGCGCTCTACGACTTCAACGTCCACGTTTACCATTTTACCACTCAGAGTGATGGGAAAGCTAGCAAGGTATCCTTTTGGGAGGAAAGTGTGGCCATATAAAGCTTTGAGGGAATTCAATGGCGGGGTGAGGGTAGGAGAACCTAAATTGAGCCAGCAAGCTTGTGACATAACGCAGGTCGAAGCACCTTCGTCTATGACAGTGCGATGGATTGGTCTCGCTTTCGACACAACCTACACCTGGAATGCGAGTTGGTGTGAGCGGCGAGGTTTAGCCTTTTCCATATCAAAGATAGCAAGCATGGAATCCTGGGGGTCTATTCCACCAATGGTCGAAAGCAAGGCTTTCCTTTGTGCTGGACAGGTTTGTAATACTTTGAGGGTAGACATAGCTGACGGTGCCTACGCAAAATATTCTACAATGTTGTAGTTTTGGGCTGCACGTGCAGAGGTATTATGAGTCGTGCGTCGAAGTGTCCCTTTGGGGGGACGAATCACAGGGTCAGTAGTAGGCCGTTCGATATACAAATCGTTTGGCGGCGGTGGATTGGAACTAGTACCAGGTTCTTGAGCATCTATGGTAGGGTTTCCATAAAGCTTAGCTCGAGTTTGAAGGTCCACACTCTCAATGCCATAAATGCTAGATGGTCCTTCGCTGGAAGGATATGAACCACCATTGCCCCGTTGATGGGGTTGTGGTGGATTTTCAACCATGTGTTGATGTTGTTGTTGCTGATTAGGGAAAGGATTATGAAGAAAGGCAGGTGTTCGCCCAGAATCCTTGTTAGCAATAAAATCGGTGCATACCTGTAGCCGAGGACATTTGTATGTCAAGTGTTCCTCCGCATAGATTTTGCAAGGAAATTTCATGGGTTTATCCTTCCCTTTGTCATTTCTGGCATCATTTTTCTGATTAGTGTTATTCTGATTATCCGACTACTCTTTCGAAGAAGATGACTTTTTCTTGTTCTTCTTATTTTTCCCGCTAGGTTTTTGTGAGGTTTGCACCGTATTTACCTCAGCGGTGGGAAGAGTAGTCATTTGGTGAGGGGCGGTGGCAGCCGAAGATGGCTAGGAGGCTTGCCCCCGAGACTATTTTGTGGCTACGCCAGAGATCGTGCCAACGAGACCATCGGCATGAGCTCTGGTTTTCCGAGTAGCCAGGGGACTTGGGTTGCCAAGGGCATGGGGGAGCAAATCATACAGCATGCCAGATTTCGAATAGATTAAATCTAAATGCTGGGCATGACGGATGCATTGATCTTCTGTGACTGCACCAGAAATGCCAATGTCTTTAGCTATGTGGGGTAAGAGAGACTTGCAAAACCAATTGGCTAAGAGATGATCTGGAATTGGCGCTTTGACTAGCCTCCTCCTACATCTCCATTCATGAATGTGATCGAAGATGTGGGTGGTGGTGTCTTGGTGGAGCGAGGTTAATAGTTCCATTCCGGTCTCAAATCTAATTGGTAGTTGGAAGTTCTTTAGAAACTCCGTTTCTAAAGCACCAAACGTATTGATGGTGGCGCGTGGTAATTCAATGTACCACTTGGCAGCATTGCCTGTAAGTGTGCGGGGAAACAGTCGAAGTCGGACACTATCATCTACCATGGAATTGGATATAGACCATAGGTGAAAGGTAGTGATGTGTGCGGCTGGTTCGTCCCCTTGTGTCCCGTCGAACTTCGGGATGTCGGAAGGAATCTTATGCGGCACTGGAGGCCAAAGCGAGTTGTGATTGATGGGATCATTAGTCAGTTTATGGATATCGGGGATGTCCAAAGCTGCCAAGAATGGCAATTGTGGATTTTCCCCCGAATCTAACCAAGGCAGTATGGGCTGACTATTTATACCATAGGGTCCACCCATCAATGTGTTACCAGGAGGATAAGTAGGACTTTGGTAAAAACTTCCTATAGGCGGAGGAGTAGGGACATACGGTTGTTGTCCATAGGGCATGTTGTATTGCGGGGCGAACTGTTGGTTGCCCCCAGTATAAAAGTGCCCTCCCATTCCAGATGGAGGTTGGGGTTGGTTAGTCCAAATGGATGCAATAGAGTTTCCCGGAGGCATGCTACTACTTGCATAGTTTGGCAACGGTATAGACCCTACACCTATATTTGAACCACTTAAGGGAAAAGTATTAACAATAGGTTGTCCTATTTGTCCTAAGGATTGCAGAGGAAGTGAAATGTTCCCTACTACCTGAGTGCTGGTGACACTGCCCCCTGGCATAGAGGCCAAGGGGTTTGAACTCAGCAGAGGGTTCCAACCGAAAGGGTTGCTAAAAGGTACTGAAGTAGTCATACTCGTGGGAGGAGCTACCGTGGGTCCCAACGTGGTCACGGTAGAAGTAGATGCCGAAGGATTCGGTAAGCTACTAACAGTTGTGATGACCATAGGGTTGGGAATAGGTATATGTTGACTACTGGAGTTACCTAGTGATGGCATAGAACTGACCACCGGCAGGGAGGATGGTGGCGAACCAAGGATGGTTGCCATTGGCATCGACCCAGTCGATGCTGGTGGTGAAATGGATGTTGGTGTGGCCGAAGACATATCTTGGCGTGGTGGAATCTGAATTATCATAGGCCCCAACGGATCAGTGAGCGGAGGGTTGTAATGAGGTACAACACCTTCAGTGAAAGGGTCCTCCGGAAATTTTGGCTGGTATGAGGCTATGTGAAAATCAAGATTAGTCAATGGAGACTGCTCTTCTGTGGAAGGCACAGGGTCACCAAGGTTCAGTTCTTCCTCAATAGTTAGAGGAGGTAGACCTTGCTGTCGTCTAGACAGACGGCGTGGGTCGGGGGATGCCACGGTGATCTGTTTAATTTTAACAAATTTTAATAAATTGTGATGTTTTATAAAGTCTTAGTGACAGTAACCACACACCTAAAAAAGAAAAAGGACTCTCTAAAATCAATCAGCAAGCAGTCAGAATAGGGTGCCCTGTCTGAGTACTACCGTTCGCTGGTGATGAAATCCAGTATCACAATAATATACAGAGAGGGTTTGTCGAAAGTACAGTTACGGTCACTCTAGAGCTTCGCCCAAACCTCAGACGATAGGTGTAAGCACTCTCGTGAAGACGAGTACCCTCCTAAAGACCGAAGATAGAGTGGGTCCGTCTGTTTCAGGTACCAGGACAGCCCGTCCCAGTCACCTTGTGTAAGTCCCTAAAAGTATGGCCACTAAGGATACCTCAAATCACATACATCATCAGGGGGGTCCACGGTCAAGGACAGTGTGCTATATGGGCAGAATACCTAGATCCCCGATCTAGTTTCGACATCCCCGAAGGGAACCCCAATATATAACACACCCACAGGATGCAGTCGAAGGCGGGCTACCTTCTTGTGCACCCAAGTGTTGTCTCACGCTGAGCTCCGGTAAAGGAACGGTCCCAATAATATGAGTGCAGTAGGATTTCGCTCGTTAATGACTCTAGTTTCAAGTTTTGAGATCTTGGGTGATTTTCTCACTTTCCTAACCCAAGATCCTAGCCTGAACTACTATTTGTGTGAGCTCAAAAAAGAGTAATGTGATTGATTTTATTATCGCTTTATTCTTAGTGTACTTGATTATTAGTCTTGCGGAGGGGGAGTGGACGTATGAAATGTGATGAGACTTTGACTCAAGAAACCATGCAAAACATGCTCTAGATATTAAATTCGATGAAGAGTGTTTCTACAGGGAGAGGTTTCTTTTCAACATCCATGCACTAACATTCAAATAGCTCAGTTCAAATTTTAAAGATTCATACTTCTATCTACCTCTTTTAAATAGTCTATGAACTGGAAATTTCAGAATAAACTCAGCTATATGCAGAAAAATAATAATAATAATAATAAAATTTCCTCTTAAAAAGTAAATTCTTTGGACACTAAATTTTCAAACAAGAGAAACAAATAGAAATGCCATATTAGCAGACAAGCACAGGGATTCAGTCAGCTAAAGGTATTGAGGGCAAAAACTCTGCAACTAAAACACCATCACAGCAGTGAACAATAAGGTTTTGGTCGAGTAACGCTCTGTCTGTGAGTAAAGACAACGGCTAACGCACTGTTTTTGAACAGAGACAATGTTATAACGCACTGGACAAGCTACAGAGGTAGCGTTAGCCAGGGAAAAGTTCTTCAGTTGGCCAAACAGAAATAGGATTGAACTCTGCGAGCGTTTGATATGTCTACTAGGCATCAAAAATGGTCGGAAGGGTATGTGAACATAGAACAGAAGAGAGGAGGGAAAGAATAGTCCAGAAACTATGGGGAAACTCCCCAGTGGAGTTGCCAATTCTGCTATAGGGTAAACTACTTGGGTTGTTGGTTTTCGAATATCCCTCTCAGGGCTTTCTGGTGCCTGAGGAAGACAGTAAGATTAGCTGTGTTGTTCACAAAGATGGCATAAGCATGTTCATATTAACTTAAGATAGCTAAATGGAATGCGATATATAATTACCTCTTTGAAAATCTTGGAGGCCCTTGGAGAGCGCTAGGCAGCGAAGCAAGAGTCTTTCTTCACCGGCTCCAAATATTAGTCCTGTAATCAGTCAAAGCACCCGCGTAATTGCTAACATAACATATATCCTATCAATCAAGTCAATATATAATGAACTACTAATTTATACACATCTGAGCCATTCATATCATACTATGTAAATGTTCAAGAAATAATGACAATATTAAGCATTGAATGGACAAAACGAACACAATTATATTGATTTTGAAAGAAGGAGGATTCCAACCGTTGGTTGTACCAAGCCCTCCTCAGTCTCCCAATCTCTCTTATCTCTTAAGTGAAGAAGTCCAAGTCAACAAGCTCTCTAGGAACCTCTTTGACTCTTGGCCTTCACAACACAACACTATTCTCTATTCCACAAGTATGCCAAAACCTTTACCAATCCTTCGACCTTCAATTAAGAGCCTTCAACTCCTTCTTATAGGAGAGGGAGAAATCCATTGTTGCCCTTCTCTTTCCACTAGTTTGGAATGGAAAAAACTTAGATGTTTCTTTAATCTCTATGATTTTGCCTCCTTTGGAGTTCAGTCTTGTTATAGCAATGACCAATAATGAACTGATGCTCTGCAGTTTCTTTTGTGAACTGAATCTCTTTTGAGGGAAAGTCGGAGATTCAAATCATTCTCCGTGGGATTTTCCCGATTGAAACTTAAAACACGGGTAACGCTTCCCTCCAGTGTAAACAGAGCGTTTCCCTAGCCACTAACGCGGCCCATTCACTGATTAGCTGCGTTATAACACTCTTGTGTTGTTATAGACAGGCGTTACCCTGGCAGAAATAGGTTTAATTTAGGTCTTTGCACTTCTTCCATATTTTTCTTCCCCTCTGAGTTGATGAGGAGGTATTTTGACCTGTAACACTTTATCTTTATGAGACTTTTCCTTAATCACCTCACACTTCTTTATTTGATCCTGTGTTTATTTGAGTTCTTGTAGATCTTTTATGTTATACATTGGGTCTTATATCTATGCTTGATTCAACATCTTTCATTGTACCATCTATTACAGGTGAGACAACACCTACTCTTGATACCCCGTCGATGTTTACCACATCACTAGAGTCACATTTATATGGTGGCCCTTCCATCAAACCTAGTTACCAATATTTATCTAGAACCTTCTCTGGTGCATCTTCAAACCCATGGAATTCACCAATTTCATCATGTGGTATTCTATCTGGTACATCTCTAATGAGTACTGAATGGCTTAATCCTTTCTATACATCATCAGGGAAATATCAAGTTGGTCCATCTGGGTATATTCCATCCAGTACCATTTAAAATGGAATCATGACATTTGGAGAACAATATTTTCCCTCTTATTATACTCCTCATGCTTGGGGGAAACCTATGGTCACCCATTTTGATAGTACTCTGTCATTATTTGGTCATCCTAATGTCAGAATAACTGTTTGTCAGTGGCAACCCACTCTAATCATCCAACCACAAATAGTTGTGCAATCATATCAACCGGTTCATCTTGATGCTCCCACATCTACTTAGCTTGTTAATACATCCTTACCCCTATTACAGGCTCAAAGTGGTGTATCTCAACCATCTCAGGAAGGTCCTTCAACCTAATACCCCCAAGTATTGGGCCCTTAGACTCCAACTCCTTCTGCTGGTTTACAACAACCTCTTGTATTCGAAATTATTTATTCACAAGATGGATTAACATATTATGGGATGTCACAGCCACAACCGAGTTTTACCTATTCACAAAGGAATACAAGCTATTCAAGTTTGGGCTATAATATTGGTGGACAAACACCTTGGCAGCCACAAGCAAAAATGCAACAACCCTCATTTCAACAAGTAGTGTACCCAGGTTTTAGTCAATAGAATCCTCAAGTGTTTTCTTATCAAAACAACCCCTATATGGGTTACCAGCAACAAATTCCTTATGCTAGTGCTCAAAGGCCTATTTCCCAAGTAATTTCATCATACCCTGGCTATGCTCAACCCGACTTAAATCGATAATTTCCCTTTGTAGCAACTTTATAATTTCCTAATTTAAACAGTCTTACAAATGATCCAATCAACTATGCTCCTTGGTGGCCGGTGATACCTCATAAATCACCCTTGGACATTCCTAAGTTGATTGGAAACCCTGGGGAAGACCCATTGACGCATGTTATGAATTATTGCATGTGGTGTTCATCTAAATCCTTAAATGATGACTGTTTGAATACACCTTTTCCAATGTATGCTCACGTGTCCAACCACAAAATGGTACATTGAGTTACCAAGGGATTCATTTGATAATTTCACTACCCTAGATAATGTATTTTTGACACACTTAAAGTTACCTATATGATATGAAACTAGAACAGAATTCTTGACCAATTTAAACAGACTAATGCTACTCACATTTACGATCATATTCATGAGTGACATCGTTGTTGAAGAATGGTCAAGACATTTGTTCTTGATTAGGTCCTTGCTGAGTGGTTCATTAAGTACCTGTTACCATTGATAACTGAGGATGTGGCTAAGGTTGGCATCATCACTGAAGAGAAGGTCATTGCTCATTCCCAACACTTCAATTTTATTTATACTCAGTCATTGCTCTACGAGAAAATTCCTAACGCGCCATGATGTATTTTTACTGTTCCTCCTCCATCTAAGACTCTCATGCCAGTGAAAGTATGATCGGTACTTCAAGCACATATCACTCTAATGCATCTAATCCTGCACTTTATTCTGAAATTCATGTCATGTCATCTGACAAAGGAAAATGTGACAAGCAACCCGAAAATAAGAAAAAATGGAAATCAAAGAAAAAGAAAATGTATGCCCCGCAGGAACAATCATCTAATCAACAAACAAGAAATCAGAAATCTTGTTACACTCCCATGATATGTAATGAGGAGCACTTTGTTCGAGACTTCCCTCACCATACCGAAGTCTAAAAAATTATTAAGACCTCACATGCATGTGTTGTGTTGATAGATCCATTTCCAAATCCAAACACAAATTTGGTTGCTACAGATCCAACTTCTAGCTCCCAAGTTCTTATGATATCTGTTATGAAGCCAACAACTGATGTTTTGTTGTCAACGCAAAATAAATATTACAGTAGTCAGGCTACAAATCAACCTACTACCTCAACCATGAATCCATATACGGAATCTATTCGACCAACTTCTATTCTTGAGTTAAGAATAAAGCCACCGAAGGCAGTCATCCATAAATCAACATTCAATCCTCGAGTCGGAGCTGCTCAAAATCATAATATAGTTGAATATTTGGCTCAATCCCCTTCAACTATGTCGATGCTTGAGGTACTTCAAAATTTTCCCTCCCAGAAGTAGGCTTTATTGTCGGCAATTGGTGGAATTGATCTGATAGATTCCAATCTTTTAGTCTTTAATCATACAGGCTATGTGCCACAATTACTAGAAGAATTGAAATTCTCCATCCAAGTAAATTTTCTCAATCACCTCGTTCATCGTACTATTATTGATGAGGGAGCATCTATATGAATTGTGTCTCTAAAATCCTATGGAAGTTCAAAATCCGATGGAAGCTCAGCCACTTTAGGTTCATTTTTTAGGCCTTAACGTTTGCCTTGAATTAATGGGAGAAAGGCTTTAGTTTGTGGGAGAAACTACATGTGCATGGTTTGCCTTAAAGTTTTCCTTAAGTTGATGGGAGAAATCACATCTAGAAATGGCATGCCTTAAAGTTTTCCTTGCCTAGATTTTAAGAGAGAAATGACATGTACATGGTTTGCCTTAAATTTTTCCTTATAATATATGGGAGAAATGACATAGAAATGACACATGCCTTAAATTTTTCCTAAATTTTTATGGGAGAAATGACACATGTATGGGATAAATGACAAATGTACACGGTTTTCCTTAAAGTGATAAATGACATAGAAATGACAAAGAAATGACAGATGCCTTAAAATTTTCCTAAAAGTTTATGTGATGAAATACACATATATGGGAGAAATGACACATGTACACAATTTTCCTTAAAGTGGTAGTGGTTTGCACTTACTTAAACAACTAGTGGTAGTGGTTGATTAAGTTATGTCAAAAGTTTTCCTAAAATTTTATGGGAGAAATGACCCATGTATGAGAGAAATGACACATGTACACCATTTGCCTTAAAGTGGTAGTGGTTTTCACTTACCTAAACAACTAGTGGTAGTGGTTGATTAAGTTATGTGAAAGTTTGCATAAACGTTTATGGGAGAAATGACACATGTACATGGTTTTCCTTAAAGTGGTAGTGCTTTGCACTTACTTAAACAACTAATGGTAGTGGTTGACTAAGTTACATCAATAGTCACACCTTGATGAGTTTGTGGGAGAAATGACATGTACATGGTTTGCAAAACTATTTTATGCACTTACTAAAACAACTAGTGGTAGTGGTTGATAAAGTTATCTCAAAAGCAACCCCTTTATGAGTTTGTGGGAGAAATGAGATTGCCTTATAGTTTATGGGAGAAATGACACATATACATGGTTTTCCTTAAAGTGGTAGTGGTTAATGGATATTAAAATGAAGAACTTATATTTAGATATGTTCCAGAGATTGACTGTAGTGGCATTTACTGGATATGTCACCTTTGAGAAAAGATGAGATCCATAGGCTACCTGGCCCTTTATAGACTCTGCCTTTAGAACTTGTATAAGTTAACACTCAAAAGACAGACTAAAATCCTATGGAAGTTCAACCACTTTAGGTTCAGTTTTTAGGCCTTAACGTTTTGCTTGAATTAATGGGAGAAACCCTTTAGATTGTGGGAGAAATGGTTTGCCTTAAAATTTATGGGACAAATCACATCTAGAAATGGCATGCCTTAAAGCTTTCCTTGCCTAGAGTTTAAGATAGAAATGACATGTACATAGTTTGCCTTAAAGTTTGCCTTTATAGTATATGGGAAAAATGACAGAGAAATAACATAGAAATGACACATGCCTTAAAGTTTTCCTAAACATTTATGGAAGAAATGACACATGTACACGGTTTTTGTTAAAGTGAGAAATGACATAGAAATGACAAATAAATGACATAGAAATGACACATGCCTTAAATTTTTCCTAAAATTTTATGGGAGAAATGAAACATATACACGATTTTCCTTAATGTGGTATTCGTTTGCACTTACTTAAACAACTAGTGGTCGTGGTTAATTAAGTTATGTCAATGTTTGCCTAAACGTTTATGGGAGAAATGACACATGTACATGGTTTGAATTAAAGTGGTAGTGGTTTGCACTTACTTAAACAACTAGTGGTAGTGGTTGATTAAGTTATGTCAATTTTTTCCAAAACGTTTATGGGAGAAATGACACACGTATGGGATAAGTGACACATGTACACGGTTTGCGTTAAAGTGGTAGTGGTTTACACTTACTTAAACAACTAGTGGTATTGGTTGATTAAGCTATGTCAAAATTTACACCTTGATGAGTTTTTGGGAGAAATTACATGTACATGGTTTGAAAAAATATTTTATGCACTTACTAAAACAACTATTGGTAGTGGTTGATGAAGTTATGTCAAAAGTCACACCTTTATGATTTTGTGGGAGAAATGACATTGCCTTATAGTTTATGGGAGAAATGAAATAGAAATGACACATGCCTTAAATTTTGCCTAAAATTTTATGAGACAAATGACACATGTATGGGAGTAATGACACATGTACACGATTTGCCTTAAAGTGGTAGTGGTTTATGGATATCAAAAGGAAGAACTTATATTTAGATCTATTCCAGATATTGACTGTAGGGGCATTTACTAGATATGTCACCTTTCAGAAAATATGAGATCTAGAGGCTACCTGGCCCTTTACAGACTCTTTCTTTAGAATTTGTAGAAGTTAACACTCAATAGACAAACTAAAATCCCATTCAAGTTCAAAATCCTATGGAATTTCAACCACTTTAGGTTCAGTTTTTAAGCCTTAAAGTTTGCCTTGAATTAATGGGAGAAAGCCTTTAGTTTGTGGGAAAAAAGGCATGTACATGGTTTTCCTTAAAGTGTATGGGAGAAATCACATCTAGAAATGGCATGGCTTAAATTTTACCTTTCCTAGAGTTTAAGATAGAAATGTCATGTACATAGTTTTTCTTAAAATTTTCCTTATAGTCTATGGGAGAAATGACATTGCCTTATAGTTTATGGGAGAAATGACATATAAATGACACATGCCTTAAATTTTTCCTAAATGTTTATGGGAGAAATGACACATGTACGCGGTTTTCCTTAAAGTGGTGGTGGTTTGCACGCACTTAAACAACTAGTGTTAGTGGTTGATTAAGTTATGTCAAAAGTCACACCTTGATGAGTTTGTAGGAGAAATTACATGTACATGGTTTGCAAAATTATTTTATACACTTACTAAAACAACTAGCGGTAGTGGTTGATGAAGTTATGTCAAAAGTCACATCTTTACGATTTTGTGGGAGAAATGACATGGACAAGGTTTTCCTTAGATTTTAGTTTTCCATTTAGTTTTCCTTGATGTTTATGGGAGAAATCACATCTAGAAACCTTTACTTTAACATCTATAAATAGGCTAATAACATTAAAAAAGAATTTTCAACTTACAAATTAGTTATTTCCTTAATAAGAAGTATGATTTCACACCTAACAGACTATTTAATAAGCTATAATAATGTCATTTTTGGCTTGTACTATCATTCATCCTTGATATGTGCAAGAATTTTACAACTTGAACACCAACCTACACTATCATCATATCACTGTATGATAATCTAGATTATTAATATCCATTACATCATAAAACACTCCAATTTTAACATTTTACAAGATTAGAAGCATCATGGAAGTTGTAAATTTAGGTACATTAATAAAATACAACCATGTCAATCTAGATTGTTAATATCCATTACATCATAAAACACTCTACTTTTAACATTTTACAAGATTAGAAGCATCATGGAAGGTGTAAATTTAGGTACATTAATAAAATACAACCATGTTAATTTAGATTATTAATATCCATTTAATCATAAAACACTTCACTTTTAACATTTTACAAGATTAGAAGCATCATGGAAGGTGTAAATTTAGGTACATTAGTAAAATACAACCATGTAAATCTAGATTATTTATATCCATTACATCATAAAACACTCCACTTTTAACATTTTACAATATTAGAAGCATCATGAAAGGTGTAAATTTAGGTACATTAATAAAATACAACCATGTCAATCTAGATTATTAATATCCATTATATCATAAAACACTCCATTTTTAACATTTTACAAGATTAGAAGCATCATGGAAGGTGTAAATTTAGGTACATTAATAGAATACAGCCATGCCAATCTAGATTATTTATATCCGTTACATCATAAAACACTCTAATTTTAACATTTTACAAGATTAGAAGCATTGTGCAAGGTGCAAATTTAGGCATATTAATAAAATATAGCCATGCCAATCTAGATTATTTATATCCATTACATCATAAAACACTCAAATTTTAACATTTTACAAGATTAGAAGCATCATGGAAGGTGTAAATTTAGGTACATTAATAAAATACATCCATGTCAATCTAGATTATTAATATATATTAAATCATAAAACACTCCACTTTTAACATTTTACAAGATTAGAAGAATCATGGAAGGTGTAAATTTAGGTACATTAATAAAACAAAACTATGTCAATCTAGATTATTAATATCCATTACATCATAAAACACTCCACTTTTAACATTTTACAAGATTAGAAGCATAATGGAAGGTGTAAATTTAGGTACATTAATAAAATACATCCATGTCAATTTAGATTATTTATATCTATTACATCATAAAAAACTCCATTTTTAACATTTTACAAGATTAGAAGCATCATGGAAGGTGTAAATTTTGGTACATTAATAAAATACAGCCATGTCAGATGTTGGAGAGAGAAAAATAACAATGAATGTACCATGTGGCCTATACTACGGAGGATGATAAAGATAATGTATGTTTCTTGGAGAAAACTTGAAAAGAAGATACATCTAGACATCTAGAGATTGCCTGACAACATACTTATTAATTTTTCTTCTGTTTTCTTTTAGGACATTAATCTCCAAACAGATATGAGGATAATATTGAAGAGGGAAAAACTAAGAGGAAAGATGGAGAATAAAGATGCTAAAAATATCGAAGCATTTCTTCCAACACTGCAATAGATTAATAGATGGAGAAGTAATGAAATATATAAATAGATTACTATATAGTAGGAAATCTGGGAAAATAACAAAATAGGATAAAATCAGAGAAACTAAACTATATACTATTTTTGACACCTTTCAATCCTGCCTATCGAGCTGGTTTAATTTTTATTCAATATTGACATGAAAAAAGACATTACCCAGGAGGCTTAACTATGGTGGGGTTAGAGATATTTCTAGTATTGACGTTAAGAATGGCAATGATGATAACGAGTTGGAAGAGGGTCAGCTCACACCCTCTTCTGGGAGCTCTATTAAGCAAGAGGAGAGATGTAACTCTTTTTCTAGCTGTGGTTTAAGCAAGAGGAGGGGGTAAAAATAGGTGGTAAGAATGGCAGTTAATGTGCAGAGGAGGAATTGATGTTCCCTATAAGATTCAGAGAGAATTATTGTGCTATTTATGTCACACCTATTTCAAAGAGAAAGATGAACAAATAGAAGAAGCCATGTGAGACTAAGAAGGCCAAGACTAAACAGAAGCGTAGTGGCATCGAATCTCACATTATTGTTGTCTCTATAAATATTAATAATAGCTGATATTTGATTAAAATTAAGATGCTGATATTTGATTAAAGTTAGCCATGGTTTTATTTTAAATAGGTCAATGGATTAGAAAGAACACATGATAAAGGGAAAAATCAAAGGTATTCTAGTGAATTTATAGAAAATGATTGCGTGAAGAACATATCTTCCAGGACTGCAATAGATTAATTGATGGAGAAGTAATGAAATGTATAAATAGATTACTATATAGTAGGAAATCTAGGAAAATAACAAAATCAGATAAAATAACGAAATCAGAGAAAATAACAAAATCAGAGAAAATCAGAGAAAATAAGCTATATAGCATTTTTTGACACCTTTCAATCCCGCCTATCGAGATGGTGTAATTTTTATTAAATATTGACACGAAAAAAGACATTACCTAGGAGGGTTAACCATGGTGGCGTTGGAGAGATTGTTGGTATTAATGTTAAGAATGGAAATGATGATAATGAGTTGGAAGAGGGTCAGTTCACACCCTCTTCTTGGAGCTCTGGTAAGAAAGAGGAGAGGTGTAACTCTTTTTCTAGTTGCGTTAAGCAAGAGGAGGGGGCAGAAATGGGTGGTGAGAATGAGAGTGAATGTGCAGAGGAGGAATTGATGTTCCCTTTAAAATTCAGAGAGAATTCTTGTGCTATTGATGTCACACCTGTTTCAAGGAGAAATATGAAAAAATAGAATAATCTGTCTCAGACCAAGAAGGCCAAGAATAAACAGAAGCATAGTGGCAGCAAATCTCACCTTATTATTGTCTCTGTAAATCTTAATAATAGCTGAGATACACAGTATTCTAAAGAATTGATCGTGTGACTTCCCAATAGCTACATATTTTTAGCAAAGAAAACATATTATTCTAGAGAATTGATCGTATGACCTCTCAATATGAAAATGCCAAATATTTTTAGCAAGGAAACATATAATCAGATTTTTGTGTGTACAGGTGATCGTACGACCTCCCAATATGAAAGGGCCAAATATTTTTAGCAAAGAAAACATATAACCAGATTTTTATGTGTACATGTGAGGAAGAGTGTAAACTAGGAGTGAAGCTAAGACTGCATTATATTAACAGGGCGTGCTCACATCTAAAGACTACTGACATCAAATCTCTACATCCCTTGTGGCCTAGTTAGCTGTGGTAGTGAATCTCACGTTACCTCAGTGTAGTGGTCTAGAGAGAGATACAAATACACTAGTTATTTGTTTATCTGTTGTAGAAAATCTTACGTTATCTCAGTGTAGTGGTCTAGAGAGAGATACAGATACACTAGAAACCAGAAGTAGATGAAGAAAAATTTAGAAAAGGACGATGAAGAACAATTTAGAAAAGGGCCCGAGGAAGACTATTGAATTCAATTTCAACCTAGGTTAATATTTTGTTGGTGAAAAAAGAGTTTCGACCCTTAAATATGAAAAAAAACCAATTGAGTCTAGCTTTAAAACTTACTTTTCATTAACCGATTTTCAATTTAAACAAAAAAAAATGCATTTAAAAAATATTTTGATAGAAGTACGAACCTAGAAAATAGGAGACGTCGAGGCAGCAATGAGAAGACAACGCAGGAGATTGCCGAAAACGTCGAGGATGTAATGACAAGACAAGCAGGAGATAACCGAGGATGTCACGATTACAATTACGTGCGAAACAAAAAAAACAACTATAAAATTAAAAGAGTAGAACAACAGAACAACAATAAAAGAAATTCATAAAAAAAAAGAAAACCAAAAAATTTCTCACTCGCGCAACACCAAGACCCTGCAACAACGAACAAAAAACTAGTGAACCTGCAACAGCACATGACAACGGTAATAAGAAAACGACAATAAGCCAAAAACTATTCATGTTTCTAGGTTGGTGTATTTATAAATGAAAGTTTGATCGAATTATTTTAAAAGTTTGGCTGGACTAATAGTCTAGCCGAACTATTAGTTCGATCGAACTTTAGTTGCCGGTTTTCCCATATCCAGCCAAAAATATTTTTACCCACGTCATCAATACGCAGTTAATGTAAACAACAGAATGAATTCGATCGAACTAATTTTGAAATTTCGGCCAAACCCTAAAAGAGTTCGGCCGAACGTTTATAAATGTTCGACAGAACTATTGGGAAAATGACTTTTCCGCCCTTGATTCTCACAAAAGTGTAACCAACCTTTGTGATTTTACCCTATTATTTTGGGTGTCTAGTGGAAGTTAATGCACTAGTGTGGTGCATGTGTAATCAATTAACTCAAATTAATTGAGTTAAAATCAGTTTAACTAGTTCTAACTGAGTGATGACCTAGTGAGAGGTCAAGTGAATTAAATTAGATTTAACTCACAAGTAGTGATCTATGAGATAATTGATGATTCACTATTATTAGTTGCATGCATGCCAATTTTGACGACGACCCAATTGAGAGAAAGGTTAAAGGGAAGTTAACTATCGGTTGTATTAGTAGCAAATTTCTCGAGCACAATTATAAAGTGACACAAAGGCCATGATGGATTGTGCAGTCAAGGAAGGTTGTAATTCCTATTTAATAGGGATTTATTTTCCTAGGGATTGCTTCAGCAAGGTTGGGCTTAGAAAAGGCTGAGAATTGGCTAAGTGTTTGTCTTTTTTTGCTGAGAATTTCTACTCAGCTTTGAGTAGGATCAGAGTGAGACAATCATGAGTGTGCAGGACTTTGTCAGTGTGAGAAAGCATTGTATTGTTTCATGATTATTTGAATTTGTATGATATATGATAGAGGGGTTTTGAGAAGTTTATTTCTTGAGATACATCTTGTGTTGTGTGATTGATAATTTCTTTCTCCTACTTGCATGTGATTGAGAGATCATGTTTTATACTCCACAAATATAGTAGAAGGATTCAATATCTTGTTTTAGTACATTACATGATCAGATTGAATCCATTTCTATAGAGTTTATATATAATTTCTACTTGGCTCAACCAAGAATCGATGTCTTGGTTTTTCCATTGGTTTGGTGGGAGGATTCATATTTCCTTGCTTTTTTAGCTCCTACTCCTTTCTAAGATAGCGAAGTTGTTGGCCATTCAACTTAAAGGTATATCTTGGTTAGTTCCATAGGTGAAATCCCAAATCATAGGTCGATATAGAAAGGTAGGACAAGTTGTTCTATACCCATTTGGTCCATATTCTAAGGAGGTAAAGGCACGACAAACAATTCTATACCCAGTTGGTTTAACGACTAAGGAATTAAAGGCGTGAGAAAAAATTCTATACCTGGTACCAGTTGACTAAAGGAAATAAGAAGGTCAATAACTTGAACTATGTCTCGTCCTGTCCTGTCCCCTCCCTCCTAGCGGCTTAAAAAGTACCAAAGATGTGGCTCGTATGAGATATACCGCACCACTTTGGTTAGACACATAACCATCAATGTTGTTGAGTTTAAATTGGAATTAAATAAGGGAGAGGGAAAGGAAGAAGAAAGCCCAATGTAATATCACTCCGAAACTAGTATATTGTTTTAAATTAAGATGGTTAGAATGGTGAAAAGTCCATGAAAATGATTGAAATTATGTAATTGAATATTTACCAATAAAGAAATTAAATGGGGTGCAGATGCTTGGGAATGGGATGCCTAGAAATGAGACTCTTTCCAAACAAAACCTCATTTGGGAATGAGATTGGATAATTCCTTCATGATAATAATTCTAGAGAAAATTTTAGATAAGCTTAATGGAAAGGAGAGAAAGATCCATTAAGTATCTTAGCCGGGGAAAGATGTGCAGCTTAGAAATTCGTAGAAACACATTGGATAAAAAGTTACACAAAAGCAAGAGGCAACTAATGGAAAATTTATCATGAAGGTTCCTTAGAAGAGATCTCACCTCGGGGTGAACTGAAAGCTTAGTTCAAGTTTGGGTTGAGAGCATATGTGAACTTCCAAACACTCCTTTGAATTTGGTGTAAATTTATTTGATGTGATTGTATTGCTATATATTATTTTATCTATTCTCTGAAAATAACGTAACTATATATTCTTCATAGCTTAAGATGATCCTTTAGAAAAATGAACTTTCTGTGGATCTGTTGGTCACTGAGAACTAGGAATATATGATTTAAAAAGTACATGGATGTTGCAGTTATTGCTAATACTTAGCGAAATTTAAATTATTTTATTAACAATAAATGAATGCATATGGACAATATTGAAATTACCTATACCTATATTGTATATTGAGTACATATGATCATCATAGAAACCATATAAGAACGAGATGTAAGAGATATACATCAACATTAATTTTGATATGTACACATGTAATCATTAGCAGAAACCCAGTGGATTAATCTACTAGATTTGGATTTTTAGTGTCTTGAAAAGTACTAGTTGTCGCAGTACTGGGTAGTATGGTTGGTGACGACCGTTAACAGGTAAGGAGATAAAAAATAACAAATAATTACTAAAATTAAAATAGGTAGATATGTGGGTGGAAATTCTGCTCAAGATCTGCTCGGGATTGAGTACATTATTGCTTGGAATCTGGAATGTTATCGACAAGAATCTCATTTAAAATCCATAGCTTTAGAGGTAATAGATTAAAGGGAATTCAAGAATAGAAAATAAAGGTATTAACCATAAACCTTCCTCAAATTTGACATCAACAGATGGGAATCTCTTTTTTATTCATTCCTGCAAAAGAGGGAAGTGAGCAAAGGAGTAATCTCTTCTATTTTATAATTATCTTTTGAGACATAAATGTATGAATGAAAATGATAAGAAGAAGGAACACCAATATGAATAGTGATGAATTAAGGAATAAAGTAATGGTAACATTTGTGTAGAAATAATCTATTTAATAATTAAAGAGACATTTTCACTCTATTATTATTGAAATTGAATATCCCAACATTCATACATATAAGAAGTATAAATACATAGGTGAGAGTAGAGATACGGTCAAACTGTTATTATAGAATCCACCATTGATTGTAATTGTTGTTAATAACAAATATACATAGTCCTATCACAAAAAAATTGAGTGGTATGGGATGACGCCATAAGGGTGCCATAGAGACTACATGGCCTCATGACTACAAGAAACGACTTTGAAAAACCCTAGAAGGTGACTTAACGGTAGAAACGTGACTAGTTAAACAAAATTTGTAGAACAAAATCACGTAACTGGGAAATTTCTAAGTGGGTTCATTGTATTTTTTTCATATATGTATCTCATAGGGAGGAACTTTTGCAGCACTGAATTTTATGACATCCAAAGAAAAGAAAGCACCATGGAAACCTAAATAAGGCTTTTAAAGAAATGAGCCATGTTGATGGAAATTATACTTGTACACAATAACCACTTATAATATAATTAGAGATAACCGTAAGAATTATGAAATAAGAGGAGGGTAGTGTACAGTAAGACATATTCAAGTAGAAATATGTACACTTAGACAGTGGGTCGAACAATGAAAATTATTCATTTAATTAAACTAGAAAATTGGAAGTGGATATCTATAAGTAAGTCATCAACCATATTATAACGCTACCGCCAAAACTATTTATTCAATGAAGAAAAACATAATCCCGAAATCTGAATGGAACACATTATAGGAAAATATTCTAGAAGATAAGTAAAATAGCGTCTAATACAAATTTAGATATTTGAAAAGATAAATCGAATAAACAAAGTTGCTGAAAAATTATAATAATTGGTGCATTTAAAGCCAGAAGAGAGACCGTAAACTCCACAAGGGATAGTATAATGTGTAACAATAGTTAAATATGACGAATCAAAATCTTGATAATGCTGTAGGTCGTTGAGAATGGTTACAATTGGATTTATCCATTAATAAAAATGACACTAAAGTATCTAAACTATATTCCAACGAGTTCTCCCAGATGTGAGTAGAACTATATTCCAATGGATAACCTAATGCTCCGAAGGACACCAATCTCTCAAATGCATGAAGAACAAACATAATGGTGTTGCGAGTGCACCAAGTAGCTAGAACAGTGACAAACATGCCAGAATGTTTCTCAGGAAAAAGGAAAATTAGATTAGGGTTGGGACGGAAGAATCTTGACTGGAGATCAATTTTCCGCGCATCTTCACTATTGAATATTTTGAGAATATCAACCTGCCATCACGTGAATAAAGTGGATTTGGAAACAACACATAAGTGATTGTTGCTTCCCAGGTATGACGACGCAGGGAGCCATTAATTTAGTTAGACAAATGAACATATTACGCTAGTATCCACCAAGGGTTAAACAAAGGAAAAAAAGAATAAACACAAAACATATGGCCATAATTACTAATGTCAGAAGAGACAATAAAGGGTATTACGTTACTATTCCAAAACGTTGTGATATAAACCCAAACATGACCTAGTTATATTCTGGAAGTATTGTGGTCATATAAATCAAGGAAATATAGTTGAATAACTATGGTTTAAATATATGAGGTAAGGTGTTGAGAATATGGTATAGAGAAAGGAAATATACATCCATACTATAAAAAAAAAATACTTCACCAAGAACGTATAATATTCTATACGTATCGACTTGATATATGGGAAATAAACCAATTATAACTGTAGGGATCATATTGAGAAGAAATAATACCTAATTTCGACTACAATTAAATCCATAATCAATATGTGCATCTATTCTTAGAATGTTGAGGACACACATGAATATGTGTTAAGATATGTTGCCTCTTTTCATTAGAAAATAAAAAGTGGCACTGGGAGATGTGACACCCAAGGAACACCAAATTACTTCTAGTCTTTGTCATCTCTTGAGATCTCTCCCTAGCTATTGGTTGACGGAATAAAGGAAATGACTACGGGGAAGACATCCGACATGCCTCCAACCTATTTTCATTATAGAAACTACTACAAATTAAAGAAAAGTATATACCGATCCAAATCTGTTGAAAATATTAAATTCACCTGCAAGTACCCCGTGCACGAGAAAAGAGTATAAAGAGGGGCAATTTAGGTTGAGTGCACACCTCTGTGAATTTAACAGAGGCATGGAAAAACTGTAAGGATGAATTTTTTTGTTTATGGGCTGCAATGACCATTGCAGAGGAATTGAATTTTGTGGTTCAAACCATGCAAGAGCACGTTCTATTAAAAGCAGTCTTATCAGGCGTTAAATCCCTCACCAACAAATGAACAGGAGTCTTATCCTTTACACGCCATTTTTTTGAGTTTTGAAAGGGCCACGTCATGGTGGTTCCCACAACATCACACATCCACCCAACCACAAGGCTCGTCATCCACTGCGATGCGATATTACGATGCAATATCGCACATCACATATGGCATGTGCCAAAGGTCTATGCCATCGCAACATTGGACCGCCGATGCGATGCACTGATGCCGATAGTGCACATCGCATATCACACATCGCCAGTGCTAAAGTGTAATAACTCCGCACTGCTCATCCGCCGACTACCAATTCAAAACTGGACCTGAAACCTTTTATCAACTACAGTTCATAATTTCTTCACGTTCCAATTTATTATGACGTCACATATCACTTTTGTTATGCGAACTTGTTATCAAACCTGGTTCATAAATCATTTGAGTTCCGATGGGGCCCAACACCAACCAATAGGAAAGCATTCACGTTGGTTTGAGACCTACTGACATAGGGCTTATTTGTAACGTGAAAAGAATGCAATATGGTTTATTTTTTGTTTGAAATTCGGGTTAGAAGGTCTATTAAAGCTTTGGTTAACGGTTTTTTTATGCGGGGACTACGTTATAAGGTTTTTCAAACCTTATGTTTTATTGCATATTGTAATGTTTTGTTTCATAAAGGCCGTGTGATAAAAGTGTGAAGACTTTGTTTATAATTTCAAACACGAAGTATAATATATATTATAAACTTATTAATTTTATAATATATATATATCAAATAATTTTTTTTTTCTTTTTATTTTGCTGCGCCATATAAATAGAAAAAGTGTAAGCGCAAGTAGAGTGTGTGTATTCCGTGCGCGAAGGCAAAACAGAAAAGAACAGTAAAGCACTTTATCTGCGTTTTTTGAAAAAGACAGAGAGAGTTTTATTCTGCAAGCACTGCGTGTTGAAGCAGTCATAAGAAATTTTTGTAATCCCTCTGATAGAGGAAGAAAAGCACCATTTTTTCATACTTGTTATTTTAAATGAAATAGAAACAGTTTGTGCCATCTCTGTTCATTAGCAGCAATAATTTTTTTATAATCTCTGTGTTGTAGAGGAGACTCTTTATTCTCCCTATGTGTTCTGGAATCATCAAAAATTCCAACATGGTATCGGAGCTAGTCCAAGCTCTTTGAAGATGTCAAAGAAGCTGAAGGAAGGATTTGTTGCAGTATTTCTCTAGTAAAGTGAAGGCTCAGCAATAGTTCAAATATTTCTAAAAAAAGCCAGAGTTTTGTTTTGTTTAAAAGAGTGCAGTCCTCAGAGACAGAGTTCGTCTTTTAAAGAAGGAAAGACAATTTGTTTAAAAAAAAAAACATAGTCAAGTTTATTACATAGTTCAAAGTGCTAAGTCATGGGAGGAGCCAGCACAAGCATGAGTATTGGAAATACTCAGCTCCCACAGTTCAATGGGAAGAACTATGATTATTGTGCAATCACCATGACAACCCTGTTTGCCTCTCAAGACTTATGGGAGCTTCTTGAAGATGGTTTTGAAGAACCAACAGATGAAAATGATTTTCATGCCTTGAAATAGGCAGAGAAGGATTTGTTGAAGAGAAATAGGAAGAAGGACTCAAAATCCCTCTTCTATCTCTATCAAGCAGTACATGAGAGTATGTTTCCAAGTATAGAAATGGCTAAGAGATCCAAGGATGCATGGGATACCCTCCAGATTTCCTATCAAGGTATGGAGAAGGTGAAGACAACAAAGCTACAATTCCTGAGGAGAGATTTTGAAACTCTCTGTATGAAAGAGTCTGATAACATAGACTCATTCTTCACACATGTGATTGTGCTGGTTACCCAGATAAGGTCTCATGGATAGACACTTGAAGAAAGAAGGATTATGGAGAAAGTGTTGAGGGGCTTACCCTCAAGGTTTCATGTGATAGTCACAACCCTTGAAGAGACAAAGGATCTCTCAAATTTTTCAGTTGATGAACTTCATGCATCACTGATGACACATGAACAAAAAATGGGTAGAAATTCACACTCATCTTTGGAGCATGCCTTCAAGACCCAAATGTCCTTTGGAAGAGGAAGAGGTCAAGGTAGAGGAATCTATAGAGTAAAAGGAAGAGGCAAAAGACAAAACAGAGGAGGAAGAAACATCCCTGCAAGTGGAAGGTGGAGCAATCAAAATCAGAACCAAGGCCAAGGTAGCAGCCAACAAGGTGGAAAAAATCAAGCACATGGACAAAGATATGATAAATCCCAAGTCCAATTTCATAACTGTAAGAAGTATGGTCATTATGCAAATGAATGTAGGAAGAAACATAGTGACATGGGTAATAGACCTAGTGCTAATTTTAGAAAAGAAAATATCAGTCAAGATAAGTTGTTTCTAGCATGTAATATGGCAGAAGAAAAGAATGAGGATATATGGTTTCTAGATTCAGAGTGTAGTAACCATATGACTAGAAACATTGCCATGTTTTCCATGTTAGATGAAAATTTAAAGTCTCAAGTTACATTGGGGACAGATAGTAAAGTCTCTGTCATGGGAAAAGGCAGAGTAGGTGTCTTGACAAAGAAAGGAGAGAAGAAGAGCATATTAGATGTATATTATGTACCAGGTATGAAATGTAATTTGTTAAGCATTGGACATCTCATCCAAAAGGACTACAATGTTTTCTTTGAAGATGATGTATGCACCATCATGGATAAGCCACCAAGCAAAAAATGTATTTCTGAAGTGAAGATGACAAAGAACATAATGTTCCCTCTCAAAATGAGAGCAGATTTGAAGAAAGAAGAAGAAATGGCAGCAGTGACACAAGAGACATTCCAAACAGAAACAAAAGATGAAAATTGGTTATGGCACTTGAGATTTGGACATCTCAACTTTGGAGGACTAAATTTGTTGCATAGGAAATGAATAGTAAAGGGATTACCATTGATTGAGAAACCAGACAGCCTATCTGAAGGCTGCATCTTGGGAAAACAACACAGAGAAATTTTTCCATTAGGAAAGAGCATAAGGTCAAAGGCACCCTTAGAAATTGTCCATTCAGATTTGTGTGGGCCAATGCAAACACCATCACTAGAAAGCAACCATTATATGATGACTTTTATTGATGATTTTACAAGGAAAACTTGGGTTTATTTCTTGAAATATAAAAGTGAAGTGTTTGAGAAATTCTGCCACTTTAAGGCACTTGTTGAGAACCAAAGTGGGAAACACATAAAATTTTTAAGAACTGATAGAGGAGGTGAGTATATCTCAAAATAATTTCTGTGTTTTGGCAGAGAAAATGGCATACACAAGAAATTTATAGCAAGGTACACACCGCAGCAAAATAGTGTTGCTGAAAGGAAAAATAGAATAATCATGGATATGGTAAGAAGTATTCTGAAGGAAAAACATTTTCCAAATGATTATTGGGCTGAGGCTGTACATTTTGCAACATAAATCTTGAATAGATGCCCAACCAAAGAAATAATGAACAGAGTTCTAGAAGAAGCATGGAGTGGCATAAAACAAGGTGTCACCGACATGAGAGTTTTTGGTTGTGTGGCTTATGCACACATTCCAGATCAACTAAGGAAGAATTTGGACAGTAAGGGGGAGAAGTGTATTTTTATTGGATACAGTGAGGAATGCAAAGATTATAGGTTGTATAACCCATCCACCAAGAAATTTATTGTGAGCAGAGATTTTAAGTTTATTGAAGAAGAAGCTTGGGATGGAAGAATTGAGAAAAAAGTCAATGTAAAGAGTTGTTTGTCTCATGATGAAAATGAGGATGAGATGGCTGAAATACATCCATCATTAGCACCACTACATCCACCAACACAAGGACAGCAAGGGACACCACAAGCTAGAGTAATAACACCCTTGAGAAGAAATGAGAGTGCTTCTCCAAGCACGCCATGAGTAGATTTGAGTGCTTCTTCAAGCACATGTACACCAAATGAAAGAGGAACAAGATTTAGAAATCTAAATGATATTTATGAGCAAGAGGAAACAAATGAATGTATGAACTCTTTATTTGAATTATATTGTTATGTTGATGATCCTATTCATTTTGAAGAAGATATAAAAGATAAGAAATGTATAGATGCTATGGATGAAGAAATTAATGCAATAAAGACAAATAAAACATGGGAATTGGTTGATTTCCCAAAAGGCAAAGAAGTGATTGGAGTGAAATGGGTCTACAAGACCAAAAGCAATGTTGAAGGTAAGATTGAAAGGCACAAGGCCAAACTTTTTGTCAAAGGATACAAGCAGCAACATGGAAGAGACTATGATGAAACTTTTGCACCAGTTGCAAGAATGGAAATAGTGAGAGCAATGTTGTCCATTTCAGCACAAAACAAATGGAAGGTTTACCAAATGGATGTAAAATCAACATTCCTAAATGGATTATTGAAGGAAGAGGTTTATGTTTAACAACCTCTACGCTATGAGAAAAAAGACCAAGAGAACAAAGTTTGCAAATTGAAGAAAGCTCTTTATTGGATAAAACAAGCATCAAGAGCATGGTACAATAGGATAGATTCCTATCCACTAGAGAATGGGTTTGAAAAATGTGAAGGAGAACCCACATTATACATCAAGGAGAAAGATGGTAAGATACTCATTATTGTCTTATATGTTGATGATGTGATCTTTATAGGTAATGATGATTACCTTATCGATAATTTTAAATCAGTCATGAAGGATGAATTTGAGATGACTGATATGGGATTGCTGAAATACTTCTTAGGAATAGAAGTAGAGCAAAATGAAAATAAGATTTTTATTTCTCAAGAAAAATATGTAAATGAAGTTTTGGAAAGATTTAACATGCAAGATTGCAAGGCAGCAATTACTGCCATAGTAATGGGATTGAAACTCAACAAAGAGGACTCCAACAAGGATTTTGATCCTAGTTTGTACAAGAGCATAGTTGGCAGCCTTATGTACTTGACTACAACTAAGCCTGATATTATGCATGCTGTGAGTTTAATTTCCAGATTTATGTAAAGGCCAAAGGAGGCACATTGGAAAGCACCAAAAATAATTCTGAGGTATGTGAAAGGAACAAAGAGGTATGGAATGTGATATAGCACTTCAAAAAAATATGAATTGACTGTATATACTGACAGTGATTGGGCAGGGAGTATAGATGACCAGAAAAGTACATCTGGCTATGTTTTTCATATGGGTTCAGGAGACATTTCATGGACTTCTAAGAAACAACCAATTGTGGCAATATCTACAGTAGAATCAGAGTATGTGGCAGCTACAGTAGCAACATGTCAAGCAGTGTGGATGAGAAGAATGTTGAGGAGTTTATGTCAAGAATAGGTAAAATGGACAGTGATTTATTGTGACAATAGCTCAGCTATAGCATTGTGAAAGAATTTTGTGTTTCACAAAAGAACTAAACACATTGATGCCAAGTTTCACTACATCAGGGAGCTAGTGAACAATGGAGAAATTGTTTTACAACATTGTAGAACAGAGGAGAAGTTTGCAGACATTATGACAAAGCCATTGGGGCAAAATAGTTTTTAATATTTTAGGAAAAGCATGGGTATGATTGATAACTCAGCAACTAAATTTAAGGGGGAGTGTTGAAAATATTAAATTCACCTGCAAGTACCCCATGCAGGAGAAAAGAGTACAAACAGGGGAAACTTAGGTTGAGTGCACACCTTTGTGCATTTAATAGAGGCATGGAGAAACTATAAGGATGAAGTTTTTTTTTATGGGCTGCAACTACCATTGCAGAGAAATTGAATTTTGTGGTTCAAACCATGTAAGAGCAGGTTCTATTAAAAATAGTCTTATCGGGCGTTAAAGCCCTCACCAATAAAACAATGGGAGTCTTATCCTTTACATGCCAATATTTTGAGTTTTGAAAGGGCCACATCATGGTGGTCCCCACAACATCGCACATCTTCCCAACCAAAAGGCTCGTCATCCACTGCAATGTGATATTGTGATGCGATATCACACATCAGATATTTCATGCGCCAAAGGTCTATGGCATCGCAGCATTGGATCGCTGATGTGATGCGGCAATGCACAGCGCATATCGCACTTCGCCAGCCCCAAAGTGTAAGAACTCCACAATGCTCGTCCGCTGATCGCTGATTCAAAACCAGACCTGAAACCTTTTATCAACTACAGTTCATAATTTCTTCGCGTTCCAATTTCTTGTGACGTCACATATCACTTTTGTTACATGAAATTTTTATCAAACTCGGTTCATAAATCATTTGAGTTCCACTGGGGCCCAACACCAGCCAATAGGAAAGCGTTCACGTTGGTTTGAGACCTGATGATGTAGGGATCATTTGTAACGCGAAAAGAATGCAATATGGTTTAATTTTTGTTTGAAATCAGGGTTAAAAGGTCTGTTAAAACTTTGGTTAACAGTTTGTTTATGCGGGGACTACGTTATAAGGTTTTTCGAACCTTATGTTTTATTGCATATTGTAATGTTTTGTTTCATAAACGCCACACGATAAAAGTGTGAAGACTTTGGTTATAATTTCATACACAGAGTATAATATATTTTATAAACTTATTAAGTTTATAATATATATATATATATATATATATATATATATCAAATAATTTTTTTTTTCTTTTTATTTTCCTTCGCCATATAAATAGAAAAAGTGTAAGCCCAGGCAGAGTGTGTGTATTCCATGCGCGAAGGCAAAACATAAAAGAACAGTAAAGCAATGTATGTGCATTTTTTGAAAAAGACAGAGAGAGTTTTATTCTGCAAGCACTGTGTGTTGAAGCAGTCATAAGAAATTTTTGTAATCCCTCTGATAGAGGAAGAAAAACACCATTTTGTAATACTTGTTATTTTAAATGAAATAGAAACAGTGTGTGCCATCTCTGTTCATCAACAACAAGATTTTTTTTTAATCTCTGTGTTGTAGAGGATACTCTTTATTCTCCCCGTGTGTTTTGGAATCATCAGAAATTCCAACAAAATTAGGGAGAGGAGGGATGGGATTGTAAACAGTCTCTTGTCCTTAATAATGGTAAATTTTAGAGTGAAAAGGTGGCATATGAATGGTGAGGATATGCTTGTAGTTATTCATTCTCTTTGGCTAGTCCTACCTTCCTTATCTTGTTAGCCTATTATCCTCCCTCTCGTTCCAACAAACATTTCATTCAAGAGTTCAACTGCATTGACTTGACCTTTAAGTCAGGAAGGACCTTACCTGCCTGAGAAGATTTGAGGACTTGAGATCTCCAAAGATTTTAAAACCAAGTATGTAATTGAAGGCATCCTCTATTGTGGGATCAAAATTCCAAGCAGGATCTGGACACTGCAGAGTATTTCCCCAGGTATGCTAACTATGATTAGGTGCAAAATCGGAAGTTGAATAGTCAGTAGGATTAGATTTAGAAATATCCCTCTCCAACTACCTCAAATCATACTAAATATAATTATTCGAAGAAAAAGTGTGACAAAAAGGGAGATCCTTGGAACGTTAGCTTAGATCCTTGAACTTCCAACCAGATTTTCAACCTCAAGCTAGAACTGATTAAAAACAATTGGATAATTTTTAATTAGAGATATGACACCCTTGAAGGATGGGTTGGGTTGAGACAAAATTTTATTACATATTCGTACTTGGTATGAAACTTCTACCTCCTTTTCTAATATTCCTTCCTACCTTATTTACTTTATGTTAGACCGTGTGTGCATGGCATTGTCAGATCGCTCCATGCCTATGAAATATTTACTGTCATAAGACTACAGAGATTGTATGATCCAACTCGTAATGGGTGGGCACTTGATTTTGATTTACTATCGCACATGAACAATCATGGCATGTGTGGGATCCTAAATAATGCCATATTATTTTCTTCTAGGTAGGTGAAGGCCACAAACCTTTAACATAAATCATCATGGGAACTACCCCTTATTCTTTAATTCCTTCCAAAACTGATGATACATGGTTGGATGAGTGATTCTATGAAGATCTTCTGTATGATTCTTTGTACTGAGTAGGAAAAAGTTCTGGTTAGACCGATTATTATATGATGAAGGAATTTGAACCCACTATAGAAACCTTCCTTTAACTTCATCCCTGATACCCACCTACCTCATTGGATGGAATAACCTAACATGAATTCCATTGGCTAAATAGATTTTTTTTTTTTTCATATGTAATATTTAAAATAGTTTAGAATAATGTTCACAGTGTAATTAGATCTAATTTCACTTCATTAAGAAATGAGTGACATTATTTTATACTTAAATATTTTATTAGAAGGAACTATCCTCTTATGCTCGAAGAGTAACAAGCATTGTGTAGGAAAACCTTATTAGGTTGACTAATTTTAGACTCGAAGTTTTTCACTAGACCTTAAATTTTAGTTTTATTGTAATATGGGTGATACCAAACTAGAAAAATCATTAGCTTTTACACCAGTGTGCTTGTTACTTGTGATATTGTTATAGTATTTTTTATAATGGTTATTGTTAATTAGTTGTTTCGTCTCCCTTCAATTGAATGTCTTTTTCTCCTTGTTTGCAACTTGGATCAAGGTAGTTCTATGTACAATGTTTCATTAATTGAATTCTAATCTCAATTACGATCCTTGCTCCCAAATCCCTAATTTCATCATCCAACACTAACATTCTCTATTCTCTGTCTCGTGGGGTTGCTATTGGGAAGGTTTTCAAGGAAATCTATCACTATATGATTCATGCTAGTTTGTTGGTGGGTTCATTTCATGAGGCGCTCGAATAAGACTAAAATTAGTTATCAAACACTACATTAGTCACTGAATAAAACATGTTAAGAGAAGAAAACAGAGACAAATCATTGTGTGCCATATGAAGAAAAAAGTTAAGGATACTTATGAGTTGGACGAGTCACTGCAAATGATAGTAGTGGTATTTGGAGTTCATTTTCCATATTTTGAAAAAAGCGATCAAGCAGAGAGCATTGTGGCCGTACCACTGATACCAAATTTATTTCATCAATTCCAAATTTGTATTTGGAGTTCATTCACCATATTTGAAACAAAACGAGAAAGCCGAGATGATTGTGGCCCTACCACTGTTACTATGCTTATTTTCATCAATTCCAAATCTGTAATTAGAATGGATATCAAATCTAATTATATGAGAATTTAATATTGTATGTTTTATTATTTGTTTTCAAACCCGGTAGGGACTATCATTACTTGCAGTCCTTTTTATTAATGGAATTTAACAAACAAGGTATTTGATGTTCAACCACATTATATGGAAAAACCATTAGTAGTGCATGTAACTCTTTAATTTGGATCCAATCACAAGATTGAAGAAGTGACAATAGTTTCACCCATAGTTGTTGGGCCTTCTCTCACACTAATAATGTTGAATAACGTTATGAAACATTATAATTGATACTAGGTATGCACACATTGATTTTGTAGTCAATATGTGCAATTGACCAACTTGAACTTTCTGATCAATATGTTTAAGATTTTTCCCAATTGGAAGGCTTTAACATTTCTCGACTAATATGCTTATGTGGATATCAACATAGCCTAAACATGTGGATTTGAACACCTCAACATATGAGATCTCATTTTAAATTGTACTTATAAAATGTACAAAAAATATGTTACAATATATATTTGTAACAACACCACCCCTTGTTTATTTTCCATGTAAATAAAATAACACCAAAATCATGGGACATGTATTCCAACCTGAGAGTTGGGAAAAAAATCCTGGTGGGTGTCACATTGGTTTATTTATGGCTAAGGAAATTGGCAAAGAAAAGGTGGCAATAGTTCATATTTTATTTATGAAATAAAGGAAAATAGGAAAAAGGAAGGTGAAGAGACACATTTGCATTAGAGGGAATTTGAAGGAAAAAAAATAAAAAATAAAGTAAATAGAGGCGTGAATGATAGAAATTCTTCTGAGGATCAGTTCACAATTTTCATTCGTTAGTTTTTTTAAAATTTTATCTTGGAAATATATTCTATTCTCTCATTCTCTCACACTCTTGCACACTTGGAGTATTCTTGGATCACTTTAGCATACATGGGATTCGGAGAAATAAGGAAAATAAAAACATGAAAGCACAAGGGGATTATTGGATCAACGACTACAACTATATTTATTTGTAGGTAACATGTTTCATGTGTGATTTCCTTGCTAATTTAAGGAAGCATGGTATATACATGTGACTATATCGTTAAGAGATATTCTTCTATTTTGTTTCCTTTATATTTTTAGCGATTATGTTGGGGATATTATGGCTCAGTTGAAATGGTTTATATTTTGGTTAATTTTTGGATATATGTTGTTTATATGATGTGTATCTTCTATGGATATGGTAATGAATTTCTTATCTATTGATTGATTATTTAAAGTATGGAATAATAAGTTTTGTTGCAGCTATGTGGAGAGGGCATAAGGCTTTCTTAGCGATTATTATATTAATCTTAGACTTCCATGATCAGATATGCATTCATGACTTATAGCTTATATATTTTCCATGTGTTTGACAAAATAAGTGTCATGGTTAGGCCTAATTATGTCAATACCTTTTTCATGTTTCCTATGGAAAGTCTCAGGAATTTATGGGTAGTGGCCTAGAGGCATGCTTGAAAATGTGTCATCGATCCCGAGACCACATACTCAAAAATGAGGAAAATTGGTTATAACCACATGGAAACAGTGTTCTGCATGAGTTTAGAGGCCTATAACTGCATGTATGTCTTGTTGTGGGTGTGGTTGCGGGCCCATGGAGGATAAAAAGGGTTCCACCTCATGGTTTGGCCACCTTAGGGGGGTTGTTAAACCTGTAATTGACCTGTAGCTCCAAGGGATGATGTGAGTGTTCAGGACTTAGTATGTGGTCACTTTGTTGGCCCTATTTCCTTAAGTGGATCTAGGGGGTCCGATTGTGTAATAGTAGATCTCCGTCTAATCTTTACCCTGGAAGGCCGGTGAAATTGGGTGGATATCTTTAGTATACCCTGACAATGCAACTTCTTTATATAACCATGTCGATGCCCATGCAAGCTCATCTTGCATGTTGGTTGGTCAAGGAAAAAATAAGAAGACCTCATGAATTTATTCACTATGTAGTTTAAATAATGGTGTGAATTGAATGGAATTAGGAACATGACAACCTTATAATAAGAAATATAAAAATAAATATCCATCATATATTCCATGGTATTGGTCATAAAAACAAAAGAGATGTACAAAATGAAAAATTCAATTACAAAATTTAATAGAAAAATTGCACACATCCATTAAATTAACTTCCAATTTTGAATATAACACATGAATGTTATGAAATTTTTAGATATATATGAATATATTAATTAAGTGTAATATATAGGTTATAAAATAGATCATCATTAAACAAAAAAATCACATGTTTTAAATTTGTAGAAATTCTTTTGGAAGGGACATAATATGATATCGAAATAAGTATTTTGAGTAGGTGATTGGAATAATGTTTGTTAATGGATGCAAAAGGTGATGGAGAAAGCAACCAATGTTGCAAAAATTTTTGCTATAATTTTTGTCCCATTAGTGGATGTATCTATTTTGTAGAAATTCCTTGGAGTTTCCATTGTCTTAAGATTTTCCTAATAATTATGGTTTGTAGTTCGATATCCCACCTAAAAAGAAAACAAGTCAAAATTACACTCCATGTTGATCTAAATAAAATATTTTTAAGCTAATTTCAAAAACAATATATGGTTAGTTAAATATACCCTAGTATTTCATATGAAATTGAAATAATTAAAAATCACATGAAGATGCTATCATACATAGCTATTTGTTGTTATCCCTTGGGTTATTCCATAGCTAATTGCATCCCTAATGTAATTTGACTCTCTTGCTACTACAAGTTCATGCTTGTAGTGAAGGGCTCCCCATGGAAACATTGTAGTGGTGAATTCCATGGGAAGAAAATATTTTACACTATCCCCAACATCATGGTAACTTCTCACTAATTTTCATTTGTATCCTTTCTTGTATTCTCAGAATGGCATGTTATAGTACAGCTAATTAGTATTAACCACATTTATGGATCATCGTCCTCATTGTATTCTTCTCCACCTGTATTCATTTTGAATTAATTGACCCGAATTAAAAAATAAAAATGATTGATGTAACTCTTTTTTGGCTGTCATATTGGCGTTACATGATATATATCTTTTTTTTGCATATCGTGCCAACTTTATATTATATCATACTATAATAAATTCCAAACTATTATGGTTGGGGTTTTTCTTGCATTATTTTTTTTAAGTTTGAGTTTACAACTAATCATGAAAAGTTGAAACACTAAGTTTTCACGAGTAGGGTTTCCATAATTTTTCCTTACCATTTAAATTGGTGTAAATTGAGATTTTTAAAATTTTTATATTAAAAAAATTGTTTGGAAAGTTGATAATATAACATAGTTAATAAATGTTTTTAGAACTAAATTATGGTATTAGTAATATTAATAATGTTATATTTTATTATTAATAATATTTTTAAATATACAATATTAACATTGATATTAGTAAAATTATATGTTTGGTTCTTTTTTGTGTCGGAGAGGATTCTAGTAGCTCACGTGACACATGGCTACCAGTAATCTCCTGTGGTCTATGATTTGTCTTCCGATTTATAGACTATCTCACAACCACGGAGATTTTAACCTCACATATCTTAGTCATCTCAAGACTCACATTACTTCGACCACCAATTGAGCTACCCCATGGCACTATTAAAAATATATGTTAGATTAATAAATAAATAATTTAATAGTATTAAAAACATTAATAAAATTAATTTAATACTAATGTTATTATATTATCATAAAGGCATGTTAGTATCAACATTAGTATTATTATTAAGGAAATAACATATAAGTAATATCATTATTATTATTGATAATTTTTAATATCTAAATTTTTCATTATTTAATTTTTAATAATTTTTTTATAAATGGATTATAGTATATATTTAACGTAATACTTTTACTTTGTTTTATTAGGAGTATGATATTAATATTTTTTAATGTTGTTTTGAATGTAACAAGGATCTAACAATAATACAATGTGTTAAGCAAAAAATCATGTGACAATGTGACAAACAACAAACAACATTGCAATGTGATAAATAATAAATGTCATTGCAACATGACAAATAATAGACATCATCACAACGTAATTAACAAAAATAACCATTTCAATGTGAAGAACCATAAGTAACATCACAATGTGATGAATAGTGTCACACATTTTGAATAAAAAAAAAAATTACAATGTGTAGGATAAGAAATTATGTCACAATGTCATGAAAAATATACATCATTGAAATGTGACTTAAAATATAAATTTAATAACTTTAAATTTGTCTTCACTATGATGAAAAACAAATGATGTTTCTATGTGATGAATAATAAACATATTCACACTATGACAAATATTAAATGTGATTCCACTATTATGAACAACAAATGGCATTGTAATGTGACAAATATTATCCGTCATAGCAATGTGAGAAACAATAAATATCATTTCCATGTGATGAACAATGAACAATGTTACAATGTGACAAATAATGATATAACATTATGAATAATAAACATTATCAAAATATTATTAACAATAAACATCATCACAACATGACCAACATAAATAGCCTCACAATGTTCCAAACAAAATATGGCATACGTTAATGGCATATCCATTGTACTATGGGTTGGACATAGTTGATATACATTAACATAGTCCTCATTGTCAAACATGTTCAAACATGGTCAATCATATTCAAAATATTAAAAAACATGGAAATAAATTTTCAATATTCCAATGGTCAGTCATGGTCATTCATTGTGACATAGTTGACCATAGTAAACATCATCACATGGTTAACATCATCAAGCATAGTGATCACATTCAACAAAGTAAACCTTAACCAACATATTCTACATATAAAACATGATCAACTATAATCAACCATATTTAACCTACTCAAAATTAGTTAATGATGTTTGAAGCAAGTAAACAATAATCATGGTAATCATAATAAAACATGGCCACTATGATCATCTATGGATATCCATGGTCAACCACTTTATCAAGTATTGTTAGCATGGTCAACCATATTCATATATTGTTGAAATTCCTAACTATGGTAAATCATATGCACCCATAGTCAACCATGCTCTTACAAGATCATATGTTTTAAAAGAAATTAATGATGGTTATATATATGTTTATAGCAATGATACTATTATCTCCATGTATGCCCTTATTCTCTTATGGAGGTGTAATAGACACTATATTGATCATGACATCTTCGTCTTATATATATATATATATATATATATATCTTGTTTATTTTAAGAGTTACCACCAAGTATACATTTGTAGACTTATGTTACGGATTACTATCTTCACTTTATACTTAGGAGGTTCTTCCTATTCCCATGTTTATCATATGCATTGATTATGTATTTTTATAATACCCTTATAGCCAAACAAATTTATATGTGCCTGCGCTTTTCTTACATTAATTACTCTATGATAATAATTTAATCTGTATGCTTCGGTGTGTCATACCTCTCTAAGATTTTACACGCTTAACTACATTTTTGTTTTTTTTATATTTCAACCCTTTTTATGTCAATTTCACTAAGTCACAATCAAACACAAACCCAAACCATAACTTACTGAAATAAACACAAGTTAACACTTACCAACACACCCACCAATGTGTCAGTCACTACTCTGACGTTTTTATGTTTTTAACTTATGTGCTATGGCTTGAACTACTCCTACGTACTATAGTTATACGATTATTTAAAATCCCATAGTTACTTTAAACTCTTCATGTCCTTTTTCACCTTTAGAAATTAAACCTACAATCAACTCAGGCCATGCCCACTCCCTTCACATGGAGTGCTTGTGAACACTGTGGAATCGTTTGAAGAATTGAGATGAAGAGTGACAATGAAGGGCTAATATTAACCTTTGTAACCCTAATCTCTTTTAATCCATAGTTTGTTTGGTTAGTGTGTCTTTTACGCTACATCTCTCTATGTCTGGTGAAAATTTCCACATCACCCACTATCAATCCTCGACATGTGGCCTTGTAAAATTATTAGAGCACAAATATGGATCTAGTTGAAGAATAATTGCACAAACTTGCCAAGTTGAAAAAGAAAAACAATTAGAATTGAGAATGAAATTGATACATAAATATTAGGTTGAGAATCAATATATAAAGAAACTAAGTGAAGCTTAGTTGTACATGCAATAACTATGGATAGTTAAAGCTAACTGAAGCTAAGTGTGCTTTATGTTCTGTTAATGTGCACATGCACCACATGCAAGCACTATATTTAACTAACTAAATCCAAGTGCACATCACAAGCTACCTGGCCCTTTACAAACTCTTCCTTTAGAACATGTAGAAGTTAACACTCAACAGAAAAACTAAAATCCTATGCAAGTTCAAAATCCTATGGAAGTTCACCACTTTAGGTTTAGTTTTTAGGCCTTAAAGTTTGCCTTGAATTAATGGGAGAAAGCCTTTATATTGTGGGAAAAAATACATGTGCATGGTTTTCCTTAAAGTGTATGGGAGAAATCACATCTAGAAATGGCATGGCTTAAAGTTTTCCTTGCCTAGAGTTTAAGATAGAAATGACATGTACATAGTTTTCCTTAAATGTTTCCTTATAGTCTATGGGATAAATGACATTGCCTTATAGTTTATGGGATAAATGACACAAAAATGATAGAGAAATAACATAGAAATGACACATGTATGGGAGAAATGACACGTACGCAGTTTTCCTTAAAGTGGTGGTGGTTTTCACTTACTTAAACAACTAGTGGTAGTGGTTGATTAAGTTATGTCAAAAGTCACACCTTGATGAGTTTGTAGGAGAAATTACATGTACATGGTTTGCAAAATTATTTTATACACTTACTAAAACAACTAGCGGTAGTGGTTGATGAAGTTATGTAAAAAGTCACACCTTTATGAGTTTGTGGGAGAAATGACTAGACAAGGTTTCCTTAGACTTTAGTTTTCCATTTAGTTTTCCTCGATGTTTATGGGAGAAATCACATCTAGAAACCTTTACTTTGACATCTATAAATAGGCTAAGAAAATTAAAAAAGAATTTTCAACTTACAAATTAGTTATGTCCTTAATAAGAAGTATGATTTCACAGCTAACAGAATATTTAATAAGTTATAATAATGTCATTTTTGGCTTGTACTATCATTCATCCTTGATATGTACGAGAATTTTACAACTTAAACATCAACCGACACTATCATCATATCACTGTATGATAATCTATATTATTAATAGCCATTACATCATAAAACACTCCACTTTTAACATTTTACAAGACTAGAAGCATCATGGAAGGTGTAAATTTAGGTACATTAATAAAATACAAGCATGTCAATCTAGATTTTTAATATCCATTACATCATAAAAAATTCCACTTTTAACATTTTACAAGATTAGAAGCATCATGGAAGGTGTAAATTTAGGTAGATTAATAAAATACAACCATGTCAATCCAGATTATTAATATCCATTACATCATAAAACACTTCACTTTTAACATTTTACAAGATTAGAAGCATCATGGAAGGCGTAAATTTAGGTACATTAGTAAAATACAACCATGTAAATCTAGATTATTTATATCCATTACATCATAAAACACTCCACTTTTAACATTTTACAATATTAGAAGCATCACGAAAGGTGTAAATTTAGGTACATTAATAAAATACAACCATGTCAATATAGATTATTAATATCTATTACATCATAAAACACTCCACTTTTAACATTTTACAAGATTAGAAGCATCATGGAAGATTTAAATTTAGGTACATTAATAAAATGCAGCCATGTCAATCTAGATTATTAATATCCATTATATCATAGAACACTCCACTTTTAACATTTTACAATATTAGAAGCATCATGGAAGGTGTAAATTTAGGTACATTAACAGAATACAACTATGTCAATCTAGATAATTTATATCCATTACATCATAAAACACTCTAATTTTAGCATTTTACAAGATTAGAAGCATCGTGCAAGGTGCAAATTTAGGCATATTAATAAAATATAGCCATGTCAATATAGATTATTTATATCCATTACATCATAAAACACTCAAATTTTAACATTTTACAAGATTAGAAGCATCATGGAAGGTGTAAATTTAGGTACATTAATAAAATACATCCATGTCAATCTAGATTATTAATATCTATTATATCATAAAACACTCCACTTTTAACATTTTACAAGATTAGAAGCATCATGGAAGGTGTAAATTTAGGTACATTAATAAAATAAAGCCATGTCAATCTAGATTATTAATATCCATTACATCATAAAACACTCCACTTTTAACATTTTAAGAGATTAGAAGCATAATGGAAGGTGTAAATTTAGGTACATTAATAAAATACATCCATGTAATTTAGATTATTTGTATCCATTACATCATAAAAAAATCCACTTTTAACATTTTACAAGATTAGAAGCATCATGGAAGGTGTAAATTTAGGTAAATTAATAAAATATAGCCATGTCAGATGTTGGAGGGACAAAAATAACAATGAATGTACCATGTGGCTTATACCATGGAGGATGATAAAGCTAATTTATGTTTCTTGGAGAAAACGTGAAGAGCAAATACATCTAGACATCTAGAGACTGCCTAACAACATACTTATTAATTTTTCTTCTATTTTCTTCTAGGACATTAATCTCCAAATAGATATGAGGATAATATTGAAGAGGGAAAAACTAAGAGGAAAGATGGAGAATAAAGGTGCTGAAAATATCGAAGCATTTCTTCCAAGACTGCAATAGATTAATAGATGGAGAAGTAATGAAATATATAAATAGATTACTATATAGTAGGCAATCTGGGAAAATAAAAAATAGGAGAAAATCAGAGAAAATAAACTATATAGTATTTTTTGACACCTTTCAATCCTGCCTATCGAGCTGGTTTAATTTTTATTCAATATTGACATGAAAAAAGACATTACCCAGGAGGCTTAATTATGGTGGGGTTAGAGTTATTTCCAGTATTGATGTTAAGAATGGCAATGATGATAATGAGTTGGAAGAGGGTCAGCTCACACCCTCTTCTAGGAGCTATGTTAAGCAAGAGGAGAGATGTAACTCTTTTTCTAGCTGTGGTTTAAGCAAGAGGAGGGGGTAGAAATAGGTGGTGAGAATGGGGGTTAATGTGCAGAGGAGGAATTGATGTTCCCTATAAGATTCAGAGAGAATTATTGTGCTACTGATGTCACACCTGTTTCAAAGAGAAAGATGAACAAATAGAATAAGCCATCTCGGACTAAGAAGGCCAAGACTAAACAGAAGCGTAGTGGCAGCGAATCTCACATTATCGTTGTCTCTATAAATATTAATAATAGCTGATATTTGATTCAAATTAAGATGCCGATATTTGATTAAAATTAGCCATGGTTTTATTTTAAATAGGTCAATGGATTAGAAAGAACACATGATAAAGGGAAAAAATCAAAGGAATTCTAGTGCATTTATAGAAAATGATTGTGTGAAGAACATATCTTCCAGGACTGCAATAGATTAATTGATAGAGAAGTAATCAAATGTATAAATAGATTACTATGTAGTAGGCAATTTGGGAAAATAAAAAAATCAGATAAAATAACGAAATCAGAGAAAATAACAAAATCAGATAAAATAAGCTATATAGAATTTTTTGACACCTTTCAATCCCGCCTATCGAGATGGTGTAATTTTTATTCAATATTGACATGAAAAAAGACATTACCTAAGAGGGTTAACCATGTTGGGGTTGGAGAGATTGCCGGTATTAATGTTAAGAATGGAAATGATGATAATGAGTTGGAAGAGGGTCACTTCACACCCTCTTCTTGGAGATGTGGTAAGCAAGAGGAGAGGTGTAACTCTTTTTATAGCTCTAGTAAGCAAGAGGAGGGGGCAGAAATCAGTGGTGAGAATGAGAGTGAATTTGCAGAGGAGGAATTGATGTTTCGTGTAATATTAAGAGAGAATTTATAGTGGCAACGAATCTAACGTTATTATTGTCTCTGTAAATCTTAATAATAGCTGAGATACATAATATTCTAAAGAATTGATCATGTGACTTCCCAATAGCCACATATTTTTAGCAAAGAAAACATATTATTCTAGAGAATTGATTGTATGACCTCCCAATATGAAAATGCTAAATATTTTTAGCAAGGAAACATATAATCATATTTTTGTGTGTACAAGTGATCGTATGACCTCCCAATATGAAAGGGCCAATGTTTTTAGAAAAGAAAACATATAACCAGATTTTTGTGTGTACATGTGAGGAAGAGTGTAAGCTAGGAGTGAAGCTAAGACTGCATCATATTAACAGGATGTGCTCACATCTAAAGACTGCAGACACCAAATCTCGGCATCCCTTGTGGCCTGGTTAGCTGTGGCAGTGAATCTCACGTTACTACATTGATATAACGTGAGAAAGCATTATATTGTTTCATGATTATTTGACATTTTACGATATATGATAGAGGGGTTTTGAGCAGTTTATTTCCCGAGATACATCTTGTGTTGTGTGATTGATAATTTCTTTCTCTTACTTGCATGTGATTGAGCGATCATGTTTTATACTTCGCAAATATAGTAGAAGGATTCAATACCTTGTTTTAGTACATTACATGATTAGATTGAATCTGATGCAGGAAACCCTGCATAACCCAGAATCTCTCCAACAACCATGCATATAAAAATTTGTCTCAACAATTCTTCACTAAAATTTCCAATCTTGGCAATTACCCAAAAACTTCTACACACGGAAGCTCTCAATCATATGGTTCAAACCATATGCCCATCGATCTACCTTTCATGTGATGGCACCCAACTTCAATAACATTAGAGACATTTATAAAAGTCCCATAAAGGACTTTAACCAATCACTAGTTTTATTGCTTGATCTCTACCATACACATGTATGCAAATCTCGAGGAGCACTTATGCAAATTCGTAATGCACCTTCACTGCTTTCAAGTTTGACTACATCGACTGTCGCTCAGCATTTAACACTACAACTTAACTTCATATAAACGCTGCAATTCACGAAATTTCTCTACAATTCAACGCAATGCAAATCAATTCCTTGGTCGCCCTTCAATCTTGTACGCTTTTACTACAATATTGCTCTGCGTTAACGCCTTCCATCGCTGACCAAGTTTGCTTTCCATTTTCCACGCGGTTCATTCAACCTCCAACGTATTTTGTTTGGAGTTCTGACCCAGATTGACATCACGCATTTAACTATAATTCAACCAAACCTGTCTTCACCAACGCCTCAATAATACAATCAAATACAAAAACTCAGTTAACATTAAAGTCAAAATTACCATTCCGGCAACCATAACCATCATAGACTTAATACTTCTGCTACTGTGCATGGATTCCGCTCACAACTCTGATATTTAACCTTCACATCTTACCAACAGTTCATTCAGTTTTATTCAAACCTTGCCTTGTCCCATCATTAAGTCGATTCACCATTTCCATTTTAATCCTGGTGTTTTATCACAACAGATCGGTTTCATTCACTTGCAATTTCCACTCAATACGAATTCTTCAGGGCTAATAAAATCCATCTCTATACAATAAAATGTGGGAATTGGTCCACCTTTCGATCTGACATTATAAACCGATTTTATCAAGCAGAATTATACAATTTCAAACTTACCCAATTGATTCCCATTTGATTGTATACTACCCAATTCTCAAATACTGCGTTTCTGCTATCCTGGCCTTTAAAATCGTTCCACAATAGATTGAGTTTTTAAAAGTCTGTGCCTTTCACTGCCTTACAATCCATTTAGATCCAACCCAAAACATATAAATCGATCTCAGCATTCTGACCAACAGATTTTTTAGTCTCTATTAATCAAATCCTCAGTATATTAAACCAGTTCACTGTATTGTATGAATTCCCAACTGTTATACCCAAATATTCAATATTTGTTTTGAATTAAAAGTCGACTTCAATGCTGGGTTTGAAGATTCATCGACTGTTGTTTGTAATTCTCTATTCCTATGTGATGTTTGAGATAATGCCTCAATTATTATGCCTACTTAGTTTGGATTGGGTTGTTGAGGAAGTTGAAAGATTCTCTCAACTTCTCTCTCTAAGATTAGAATTATTTCAACTATATATATTTGATGTATCTCTGATTATTATAATATAGAAGTTAATTATTTGTGTGTGAATCCTATGAGTTTCTGCTCTCTCACAATTTCTAATATGGTATCAGAGCAAGGCTGGGCTTAATCCCTGACGGGAGTGCCCAGAAAGATGTGAGAGTCTGCGTAATTGGTTGTCTGTACATAGGTGTGAAAGTGAAATGTCTATTTTTTATTTTTATATTTTGTTTTGTTGCTACTGACGGGATGAATAGGAGTCTATTGTCCAAGTGATCTGTTGTGATCTGCACAGAGGAAAGAACGCTGCCTGAGTACAGTGTTTGATTATTGCAGAGGTGTATACCTCTGAATAGAAGCCGACCATTTTCTGCAAAACGCAGTGTTTTTTTTTTAATTTGAAAATCGTCTGGTATAAATGGAGGGCCGCCTTCAAGGGCCGTCAGCTGAGGTTGAAGAACTGTAAATTGATGCTGCTGCAGCTGCCGCTATACATGGCTCTCATATTAATGGAGATATCACCGTGGGCATGAACTATGAGCAGGCGGCGAACAAAATCCGTGTGAGGATCCTGAACGCTGATCCAGATGAATACATGGAGCACTTCGTTTCGACTGTCGGTTTCAGATGAAAGAGATGGCCAGCGCACCGCCTAACCTTTTCCATGCATTCCAGCCAAGTCGCATATGTTTCTAGCGATCTCCTCTATAAAGAGATCGATTCTCATCTTGACTTCAGTTTAAGCTTTGTTATATCTTGAGTTTTGTGGAGGTAGCCAAACAATAAGATCAATATTTTATTCTTCGAAGTTCTGAGACATGGATATGAAGAAAACAATCCACGTGTGCATTCTTCTGGTTATGGTGTTCAGATGTTGGGGCTGATCAAGTTCTTGTCTCCGCTGTTGCACCTACGGTCGATCACGTTGTTAGACTCATGTAATTTGAGACCGGAGGACGAAAGTGAAATCTAAAGTCAAGGGAATCCGGTGAAGCACGTTGTAAGAGAAGGAATAACAAGAGAATAGATGACATGGCTCCATTGGTTGGGTTGCTCATGTTGATGGAGGGGAATGGCACGGTGTTTGAAGTTCATTATTTTTTTGTGTGTAGAATATGTATTGTAGTGTTGGGTTATAGCTTATATTTGTTGTTATGAGATTTTTGTATTATAGAACCAATTATTGAACAGATTAGCATTATTTAAATTAGTCGTTCTTGACGTTCTACAGGGATGAGAGAACAATTGGCTAATTTGATTGTGTGAATTTGTTATATGCTGATATTGTTGTGCTACGGGCCAAGAGCATCAGTTACAGGTTACAGTATGAGATCCATTTGTGTGAAGCAGGTCAAGTTGTTAGATTAGATCTTTAACACATTCAGTATTCAGACCATTTTCCTAGCCACTGATGGATAGCCGAAAGCGAAATATCCGACAGATGGTGATTGGTCCATAGGATGGTTCATCACTTGTCAGCTCTTATCGCGGAAGCCCCGACGAGCCGAGTTGTCAATACTGTTGATCTTGAAAAGTTCATTATTGCTGGTAAGAAACAAATGTATTTTAAATGGGTTGAATGGTAGCTCGAAAATGGTGGAGAAAAGAGCATTTTCTATGAGATCTCAGAGTGGGTACAAATGTTAATGAAGACCAGGGCAGACAAATGTTTGTATTAAATTAGTTTGTTCTCCATTTCTGTAATGTAGGCATTAAAGGGGGGTGTTTGAGATAATGCCTCAATTATTATGCCTACTTAGTTTGGATTGGGTTGTTGAGGAAGTTGAGAGATTCTGTCAACTTCTCTCTCTAAGATTAGAATTAGTTCAACTATATATATTTGATGTATCTCTGATTATTATAATATAGAAGTTAATTATTTGTGTGTGAATCCTATGAGTTTCTGCTCTCTCACAATTTCTAATATGTGAAACTTACAGTTATCACGTTTCCATTTTCAAATATTACAATCAATCCATGCACCAACCATTATTAATTATAAATTATCTTGAAGCTAATTTCTCTCATGTTTCCAGTTGTTTGGAAACATTTACAAATTCTCACATATAATTAGCTAAAAACATAATTAATCACTCAAAATCTTATAAATATCTACATAAAATTAATAATTTCTTAAAAACATGAAACCCCCTAGTTTAAATAAAATACAAGGTGTTTTCCGGAGCTATTGCTCCTGCATCAGAATCCATTGGTATAGAGTTTATATATAATTTCTACTTGGCTTGACCAAGAATCGATGTCTTGGTTTTTCCATTGGTTTGGTGGGAGGATTCATCTTTCCTTGCTTTTTTAGCTCCTACTCCTTTCTAAGATAGCGAAGTTGTTGGCCATTCAACTTAAAGGCATATATTTGTTAGTTCCATAGGCGACATCCCAAATCATAGGTTGATATAGCGGCTAAGATAAAGGCAGGAAAAGTTTTTATATACCCATTTGGTCCATATTCTAAGGAGGTAAAGGCACGACAAACAATTCTATACCTAGTTGGTTCAACGACTAAGGAATTAAAGGTGTGAGAAAAAATTCTATACCCAGTAACAGTTGACTAGAGAAAATAAGAAGGTCAATAGCTTGAACTATGTCTTGTCCCGTCCTATCATGTCCCTCGTAGCGGCTTAAAAAGTACTAGATATGTGGCTCGTATGAGATATACTGCACCAATTTGGTTAGACAGATAACCATCAATGTTGTCGAGTTTAAATTGGAATCAAATAACGAAAAGGGAAAGGAAGAAGAAAGCCCAATGTAATATCACTCCGACACTAGTATATTGTTTTAAATTAAGATGGTTAGAATGGTGAAAATTCCATGAAAAGGATTGAAATTATGTAATTGAATATTTATCAATAAAGAAATTAAATGGGATGCAAATTTTTGTGAATGGGATGCCTAGAAATGAGACTCTTGCCAAACAAAACCTCATTTGGGAATGAGATTGGATAATTCCTTCATGATAATAATTCTCGATAAACTTTTAGATAAGCTTAATGGAAAGGAGAGAAAGATCCATTAAGTATCTTATCCAGGGAAAGATGTGTAGCTTAGAAAATCGTAGAAACACATTGGATAAAAAGTTACACAAAATCAGGACATAGCTAATGGAAAATTTATCATGAAGGTTCCTTAGAAGAGATCTCACCTAAGGGTGAACTGGAAGCTTAGTTCAAGGTTGGGTGGAGAGCAGGTGTGAACTTCCAAAGACTCCTACTCTGAACTTGGTGTAAATTTATTTGATGTGAATGTATTGCTATTTATTATTTTATCTATTCTCAGAAAATAACGTAGCTATATGTTCTTCATAGCTTAAGATGATCCTTTATAAAAATGTCAGAACTAGGAATATATGATTTAAAAAGTACATGGATGTTGCAGTTATTGCTAATACTTAGCGAAATTTAAGTTATTTTATTAACAATAAATGAATGCATATGGACAATATTGAAATTACCTATACCTATATTGTATATTGAGTACATATGATCATCATAGAAACCATATAAGAACGAGATGTAAGAGATATACATCAACGTTAAGTTTGATATGTACACATGTAATCATTAGCAGAACACCCAGTGGATTAATCTACTGGATTTGGAATTTTAGTGTCTTGAAAAGTACTAGTTGTGGCAGTATTGGGTAGTATGGTTGGTGATGATCGTTAACAGGTAAGGGATTAAAAATTTAACAAATAATTACTAACATTAAAATAGGGAGCTATATGGGTGGAAATTCTGCCCAATATCTGCTCGGGAATGAGTACATTATTATTTGGAATCTGGAATGTTATCGACAAGAATTTCATTTAAAATCCATAGCTTTAGAGGTAATAGATTAAAGATAAAACTAGTAAAGGGAATTCAGGAATAAAAAATAAAGGTATTAACCATAAACCTTCCTCAAATTTGACATCAACAGATGAAAATCGCTTTTTTCTTCATTCCTGCAAAAGAGGGAAGTGAGCGAAGGAGTAATCTCTTCTATTTTATACTTATCTTCTGAGACATAAATGTATGAATGAAAATGATATGAAGAAGGAATACCAATATGAATAGTGATGAATTAAGGAATAAAGTAATGGTAACATTTGTGTAGAAATAATCTATTTAATAATTAAAGAGACAGTTTCACTCTATTATCATTGAAATTGAATATCCCAACATTCATACATATAAGAAGTATAAATACATAGGTGAGTGTGGAAATACAGTTAAACTGTTATTAAAGAATCCACCATTGATTGTAATTGTTGTTAATAACAAATATACATAGTCCTATCACAAAAAAATTGAGTGGTATAGGATGAGGCCATAAGGGTGCCATAGATACTGCATGGCCTCATGACTACAAGAAACGATTTTGAAAAACCATAGAAGGTGACTGAACGGTAGAAACGTGACTAGTTAAGCAAACTATGTAGAACCAGAATCACGTAACTGGGAAATTTCTAAGTGGGTTCATTGTATTTTTTTCATATATGTATGTCATAGGGAGGAACTTTTGTAGCACTGAATTTTATGACATCCAAAGAAAAGAAAGCACCATGGAAACCTAAATAAGGCTTTTAAAGAAATGAGCCATGTTGATGGAAATTATACTTGTAAACAATAACCACTTATAATATAATTAGAGATAACCGTAAGAATTATGAAATAAGAGGAGGGTAGTGTACAGTAAGACATATTCAAGTAGAAATATGTACACTTAGACAGTGGGTCAAACAATGAAAATTATTCATTTAATTAAACTAGAAAATTGGAAGTGGATATCTATAAGTAAGTCATCAACCATATTATAACGCTACCACCAAAACTATTTATTCAATAAAAAAAACATAATCCCGAAATCTGAATGGAACACGTTATAGGAAAATATTTTAGAAGATAAGTAAAATAGCGTCTAATACAAATTTAGATATTTGAAAAGATAAATTTAAGTAAACAAAGTTGCTGCAAAATTATAATAATTTGTGCATTTAAAGCCAGAAGAGAGACCGTAAACTCCACAAGGGATGGTATAATGTGTAACAATGGTTAAATATGACGAATCAAAATCTTGATAATGTTGTAGGTCGTTGAGAATGGTTACAATTGGATTTATCCATTAATAAAAATGACACTAAAGTATCTAAAGAGGAGGAACTTGAGACCTCTTGGAAAAGGAGCTACGAACGGGTAACTTTTGGAAAATATTTCCGAGAACAAAGTAAACATATTACTCACAATTCCCTATGATACTCCATTGTTCAAAACCATGTAGTAATTAGGAAATTAGATACCGATTAAGGGGAATTTGTTTTCAGAAAAATTTTCTAGTAACGAAGGGACATACATGAAACCATAACAGACAAGCAAATGTTAACGGAAAAACCAAGAGATGAAACTCAAAAAAAGGGTGTGTCTTCCTTTTATGAACTAGGGGAAACCTGAAGGAAACGCTGGTAGACTTGCCACACACATGGAACAATTATAAGCACATAGTAAACCCTGCAATATCGAAATTTAACTCAGAAATAGAGGAAATTCAGAAAACAGGTCCACCGACGGATTAATGGAATTACCTAGGAGTTAAGGCGAACCAGTACTTATCCCAAAGACACTTGAGTAGGGTAATACAACCGTTGGATTTTTTTTGTTGGAAACCTTGCATATATGCAAGGGAAATCATTAGTATGGCACCCACCCCATTTCAAAATTTTCTGAAAAGAAGATATAGAGACTAAGAAAGATAAAATAAAACATTCAGGAAATAAAAACATTGACATGGACCATACCGACCAAGAAACCCCGGGGAATCAATGGAAAGTTCACCCTGCACTGAAAAACGCCACCCTATAAACTAATCACAAGAGGGTAACACACTCTTAACCAATATTCAAATATTCATGCATCATGAAAAGGAAAAAAAAAATACAACTATTTTACGGTTGCATAGGGAACTTGTTACCTATACGCAATGAGTTCTCCCAGATGTGAGTAGAACTATATTCCAATGGATAACCTGGTGCTCCGAAGGACACCAATCTCTCAAATGCATGAAGAACAGACATAATGGTGTTGCAAGTCCACCAAGTAGCTAGAACAGTGACAAACATGCCAGAATGTTTCTCAGGAAAAGGGAAAATTAGATTAGGGTTGGGATGGAAGAATCTTGACTGTAGATCAATTTTCCATGCATCTTCACTGTTGAATATTTTTGGAATATCAACCTGCCATCACGTGAATAAAGTGGATGTGGAAACAACACGTAAGTGATTGTTTCTTCCCAGGTATGACGACGCAGGGAGCCATTAATTTAGTTAGACAAATGAACATATTAACCTAGTATCCACCAAGGGTTAAACAAAGGAAAAAAAGAATAAACACAAAACATATGGCCATAATTACTAATGTCAGAATAGAAAATAAAGGGTATTACGTTACTATTCCAAAACGTTGTGATATAAACCCAAACACGACCTAGTCATATTCTGGAAGTATTGTGGTCATATAAATCAAGGAAATATAGTTGAATAACTATGGTTTAAATAGATGAGGTAAGGTGTTGAGAATATGGTATAGAAAAAGGAAATATACATCCATACTATAAAAAAAATACTTCACCCACAACCTATAATATTCTATACGTATCGACTTGATATATGGGAAATAAACCAATTATAACTATAGGGGTCATATTGAGAAGAAATAATACCTAATTTCGACTACAGTTAAATCCATAATCAATATGTGCATGTATTCTTAGAATGTTGAGGACATATATGAATATGTGTTAAGATATGTGGCCTCTTTTCATTAGAAAATAAAAAGTTGCAAGGGGAGATGTGACACCCAAGGAATACCAAATTACTTCTAGTCTTCGTCATCTCTTGAGATCTCTACCTACCGATTGGTTAACGTAATAAAGGAAATGACTACGGGGAAGACATCCGACATGTCTCCAACCTATTTTCAATATAGACACTACTGCAAAATAAAGAAAAGTATATACCGATCCAAATCAGGGAGAGGAGGGATGGGATTGTAAATGGTCTCTTGTTCTTAATAATGGTAAATTTTAGAGTGAAAAGGTGGCCTATGAAGGGTGAGGATATGCTTCTAGTTATTCATTCTCTTTGGCTAGTCATACCTTCCTTATCGTGTTAGCCTATTATCCTCTCTCTCGTTCCAAAAAACATTTCATTCGAGAGTTCGATTGCATTGAATTGACCTTTAAGTCAGGAAGGACCTTACCTGCTTGAGCAGAGTTGAGGACTAGAGCTTTCTAAAGATTTTAAAAATGATATGTAATTGAAAGCATCCTCTGTTGCAGGTGTTGAAAATGTTAAATTCACCTGCAAACCTGGTGCAGGAGAATGAATGAAAAGTACAAACAGGGGCAGAATGGGTTGAGTGCACACCACTGTGCATTAAACAGAAGTATGGAGAAACTGTAAGGATGAATTTATGTTTATGGAAACAATCGTCTTTTGCAAAAAAATTGAAGAAATCATGGTTTTAACCATGCAACAACAACAAAGCCTTTAAACACAGTCAAATCGGGTCTTTACACTCGCACCTACCTAAACGGCGGATTGAAGTTTATTCACGCACCAAGTTATTTGAATTGGGCCGATCCCATTGGTCACAGCGCAACGACGTGGACCAATCAATTTCCATCGTTGTATCACAACTTAGCTGTCCGCTCGTCCGCAACAAAGGATCGTCTCCAGCCGCGATGCGATATTGCGATATCGCAACATTGCACATCACAGTTCCCCGCACCACCAAAAGTTCTGTCGTCTTACTTGAGATGCGATGTGGTCCCCACCAGACATCGTAATCGCTCATCGGTCCTTCTTCGTGCTATCACAAGTCCCGCAGTCTTGCTTGCGATGTGATATTGAGATGCGATGTGGTCCCCACAACGCACATCGCATATCGCATTCGCCAATGTCCAAGTCGCCATAGCATTGGATCGCTGATCGCCGATCGCCGATGCATTAAGTCAAATCGTCATGCGGACTCGAAAATTTATCATTGTAATGTGTTATGTTTTCATTTAATTTTGTTTTGTTCTCGCGCCATATAAAAATGAAAAATCTCGAAGGCTTATTATGTATGTAATACATAAAGTAAAAAAAAAAAATAGAGAGAAGACTATGTAGAGTAAAAAAGTTCGTAGACGAAGAAAAACAAAGAAAAGAAAAAGAGCATTGTATGTGTGTTTTACAGACAGAGAGAAGTCTGTGTGAGCACTGTGTCTTGCAGCAGTCATCCACAATTTATTTTTGTAAAATCCCTCTGATAGAGGAAGAACGAATTTTGTAATAGTTTCTTTTCATATTAATGAAACAGTTTAAGATTTTAATCTCTGTCCATCATTCAACAAATTTTTATATTTCAAACTCTGTGTTGTAGAGTAGAATCTCTATTTTCCCTATGTGTTTGGAATATTAAGAAATTCCAACATGGTATCGGAGCTAGTCCAGGCTCTTTGAAGGATAGTAAAAGAAGCTGAAGGAAGGATTTGTTGCAGCAATTCTCCAGTAGAGTGAAGGTTCTGCAAAAGTCCAAGGTATTTCTCAAAATAGAGTTTTGTTTTTTATTAAAAACATAGTCAAGTTTTATTGCATAGTTCTGTGTGCTAGCAATGGTAGGAGCCAATGCAAGTATGAGTATTGGAAATACTCAACTCCCACAATTTAATGGGAAGAACTATGACTATTGGGCCATTACCATGAGAGCCCTTTTTTCCTCTCAAGATTTATGGGAGTTTGTTGAAGATGGTTTTGAAGAACCAGTAGATGAAAATGCCTTTAATGACTTGTCACAGGCAGAGAAAGATTTGTTGAAGAGAAATAGGAAGAAGGACTCAAAATCCCTCTTCTATCTCTATCAAGCAGTGCATGAAAGTGTGTTTCCAAGAATAGCACCAGCTAAGAGATCCAAGGATGCATGGGATACCCTCCAGACAACCTATCAAGGTATGGAGAAGGTGAAGACAACAAAGCTACAATTGCTGAGGAGAGACTTTGAAACTCTCTGTATGAAAGAGTCCGACAACATAGACTCATTCTTCACACATGTGATTGGGTTGTTTACCCAAATGAGATCTCATGGAGAGATAGTTGAAGAAAGAAGGATAGTGGAGAAAATATTGAGAATTTTACCCTCAAGATTTGATGCCATAGTAGTGGCAATAGAAGAGACCAAGGATCTCTCAAAATTTTCAGTATATGAGCTTCATGCGCCATTGATAACACATGAAAAACGATTGAGCAGAACAACAGAATCATATTTGGAGCATGCCTTCAAGACCGAGATGCCTTTTGGAAGAGGAAGAGGTCAAGGCAGAGGAAGAGGAAGAGGCAGAAGCCAAAACAGAGGAGGAAGAAACAACCCTTCACATACTCATGGAAGGAGCAATAATCAAAATCAAAGCTAAGGCCAAAGCAACAGCCAGCAAGGTGAACATCATCATGCGCATGGACAAAGGTATGAAAAATCCCATGTCCAGTGTAATTATTGCAAAAAATATGGGAATTATGCCAATGAGTGTAGGAAAAAGCAATATGACATGAATAATAGATAGAATGCTAATGTTACAAGAGAAGAAAAGAACCCAAAGAATGTGCTATTAACTTGTAATGTAGCACAAGATAGACACGATGCTGTATGGTTCTTAGACTCAGGTTGCAGTAATCACATGACTGGAAACATAACAATGTTTGCCAATCTTGATGAAGATGTTAAATCTAAAGTAACAACAGGAACTGATACTAAGATATTTGTCAAGGGAAAAGGAAAAGTAAGTATCCTTGCAAGAAATGGAGAGCAGAAATTTGTGCCAGATTTATACTATGTTCATGGCTTGAAATGTAATCTTTTGAGTGTTGGGCAACTCATTGACAAAGGTTACAATATATTTTTCAAAAATTATGTGTGCACAATTATGGAAATACCTCCAAGCAAGAAAGTCATTACGGAGGTGTAGATTACCAGCAATAGGATGTTTCCTCTTAAGCTCAAAGATGACTTGAAGGAAAGAAGAAATGTAGCAGCTATAACACAAGAGGTCTTTCAAAAGGAAGTGAAAGATGAGAACTGGTTATGGCATTTGAGATTTGGACATCTCAATTTTGGAGGACTAAATTTGTTGCACAAGAAAATAATGGTAAGGGGATTACCATTGATAGAAAAACTGGACAGTCTTTGTGAAGGTTGTATCTTGGGAAAACAACACAGAGAAAAATTTCCATCATGAAAGAGAATAAGGGAAAAGGCACCCTTAGAAATTGTCCATTCATATTTTTGTGGACAAATGCAAACACCATCCATATTAGGCAACCATTATATGCTGACCTCATTGATGATTTCACAAGAAAAACATGGGTTTATTTCTTGAAATATAAAAGTGAAGTGTTTGAGAAATTCTGCCACTTTAAGGCACTTGTTGAGAACCAAAGTGGGCAGCGTATTAAAATCCTCAGAACTGATAGAGGAGGTGAATATATCTCTAAGAAATTTCTGCATTTTTGCAGAGAAAATGGCATACATAAACAATTTACAACAAGGTACACACCACAGTAAAATGGAGTTGCTGAAAGGAAAAATAGAACAATCATGGATATGGTAAGAAGTATGCTGAAGGAAAAACATTTGCCAAATGAATATTGGGCAGAAGCTACAAATTATGCGGCATATATCTTGAATAGATGCCCAACCAAAATAGTAATGAACAGAGTTCCATAAGAAGCATGGAGTTGCATAAAACAAGGAGTCACCCACATGAGAGTTTTTGGTTGTGTGGCTTATGCACACATTCTAGATCAACTAAGGAAGAAGTTGGACAGTAAGGGGGAGAAGTGCATATTTCTTGGATACTGTGAAGAATCCAGGGGATATAGATTTTATAACCCATCCACCAAGAAGTTTTTAATAAGAAGAGATGTGTAATTCATTGAAGAAGAAGCATGGGATGGAAGCATTGAGAAAAAAATCAATGTTAAGAGTTGTTTGTCTCATGATGATGATAAGGAAGATGTGGCTGAAAAGAACACCTCATTAGTAGCACCTCCACCAACACAAAGAAAACAAGGGACACCTCAAGCAAGAATGAGAACACCCTTGAGAAGTGGAAGCAGTGCTTCTCCAAGCACACCATAAGGAGCAGATTTGAGTGCTTCCTCAAGCACAAATACACCAAGCGAAAGAGGAACCAGATTCAGAAATTTGAATGAAATCTATGAGCAAGAAGCAAAAAATGAAGGTATGAACTATTTATTTGCTTTATATTTTCATGTTGATGATCCTATTAATTTTGAAGAAGCAGTAAAAGATAAGAAATGGATAGAAGCTATGGATGAATAAATGAATGCCATAGAGAAAAATAAAACATGGGAATTGGTTGATCTCCCAAATGGTAAGGATGTCATTGGAGTGAAATCAGTCTATAAGACCAAGAGCAATGCTGAAGGTAGGATTGAAAGGCACAAAGCTATACTTGTTGTCAAAGGCTACAAGCAGCAACATGGAAGATATTATGAGGAAACTTTCACACCAGTTGCAAGAATGGAAACAGTGAGACCAGTGTTGTCCATAACAGCACAACAAAAGTGGAAGTTTTACCAAATGGATGTGAAATCAGCATTCCTAAATGGAGTTTTAACGGAAGATGTTTATGTTGAACGACATCTCGGCTATGAGAAAGAAGGCCAAGAGTACAAAGTTTGCAGATTGAAGAAAGATCTTTATGGGCTGAAACAAGCACCAAGAGCATGGTACAGTAGGATAGATTCCTATCTACTAGAAAATGGGTTTGAAAAGTGCGAAGGAGAACCCACATTATACATCAAAGAGAAATATGGTAAGATACTCATTGTTGTTTTGTATGTTGATGATAGGGATAATTTTAAGGATGGAAAATTATCTTGAAGTTTAAAAAATTGGAGAATCTCACTAGTCCCTAATATGAAAACTATAAAATGTTTATTGATGTTTTTGTAAAATTATTCAAATTTATAATGATATTATATATATTATCTATATAATTTTGGTGATTTTTAACGTAAAATAATTTTATATTGTAAAATTTGGGCGAATCATTTTTATAAAAAAATGGAAATAAGCAAATCTTTTTTTTGGAAAAACCATGGAAAATTAGCCCACCTACGAATATTAGCCCCTAAAATTTTCCATGGTTGATGATGTGACTTTTACAGGTAATGATGATTACCTCATTGAGAATCTTAAAGCAGTCATGAAGGATGAATTTGAAATGACTGATATGGGATAGCTGAAATACTTCTTAGGAATAGAAGTAGAGAAAAATGAAGATAAAATTTTTATTTCTCAAGCTAAATATGTAAATGAAGTTTTGGAAAGATTTAACATGCAGGATTGCAAGGTAGCAATTACTCCCATAGTAATGGGATTGAAACTCAGCAAAGAGGACAACAACAAGGATTTTGATCCTAGTTTGTACAAGAGAATAGTTGGTAGCCTCATGTATTTGACTGCAACTAGGCTGGATATTATGCATGCTGTTAGTTTTATTTCCAAATTTATGGAAAGGCAAAATGAGGCACATTGGTAAGGAGAAAAAAGAATTCTGAGGTATGCGAAAGCAACTAAAAGGTATGGAATTTTATATACTACTTCAGAAAATTCTGAATTGATTGGATATACTGACAGTGAGTGGGCTGGAAGTATTGATGACCGGAAAAGCACTTCTGAATATGTTTTTTATATGGGTTCAGGAGCCATTTCATGGGCTTCCAAGAAATAGCCAATTGTTGCATTGTCTACAATAGAAGCAGAGTATGTGGCTGCTACAGCAGCAGCATGTCAAGAAGTTTGGATGAGGAGAATGTTGAGGAGTTTATGTCAAGAACAGATAAAAGGCACAAGAATTTATTGTGATAATAGCTCGGCCATAGCATTTTCAAATAATTATGTGTTTCATAAAATAACAAAACACATAGATGCCAAGTTTCACTACATCAGAGAATTGGTGAACAATGGAGAAACCTTTTTACAACACTGTAGAACAGAGGAGCAGTTAGCAGACATTCTGACAAAGCCATTAGGGCAAAAGAGTTTTGAATATTTGAGGAAATTCTTGGGTATGACTGATAACCCAACAGCTGAATTTAAGGGGGAGTGTTGAAAATGTTAAATTCACCTGCAAACCCCGTGTAGGAGAATGAATGAAAAGTACAAACAAGGGTAGAAAGGGTTGAGTGCACACCACTGTGCATTAAACAGAAGTATGGAGAAACTGTAAGGATGAATTTATGTTTATGGCGACAACCGCCTTTTGTAGAGGAATTGAAGAAATCATAGTTTTAACCATGCAACAGTGATAGAGCCTTTAAACACAGTCAAATCGAGTCTTTACGCCCGCAACTACCTAAACGGCAGATTGAAGTTTATTCACGCACCAAGTTATTTGAATTAAGCCGATTTGGTTGATCACAGTGCAGCGACGTAGACCAATCAACGTCCATCGTTGTATCAAAACTTAGCCGTCCACTCGTCTGCAAAAAAGGATCATCTCTAGCCACGATGTGATATTGCGATATCACAACATTGCACATCATAGTTCCCCACACCACCAAAAGTTTCATCATCTTACTTGAAATGCAATGTGGTCCCCACCAGACATCACAATCGCTCATCGATTCTTCTCTGCGCTATCACAAGTCCCGTAGTCTCGATTGCGATGCGATGTGGTCCCCATAACACACATCGCATATCGCATTCGCCAATGTCCAAGTCGCCACAGCATTGGATCGCTGATCACCGATCGCCGATACGTTAAGTCAAATCATCATGCAGACATGAAAATTTATCATTGTAATGTGTTATGTTTTCATTTAATTTTTTTTTTGTTGTCGCGCCATATAAAAATGAAAAATCCCGAATGCTTATTATGTATGTAATACATAGAGTAAAAAAAAAACAGAGAGAAGACTGTGTAGAGTAAAAAATTCTGCAGATGAAGAAAAACACAGAAAATAAAAAGAGCACTCTATGTGCATTTTAGAGACAGAGAGAAGTTTGTGTGAGCACTGCATCTTGCAACAATCATCCATAGTTTATTTTTGTAAAATCCCTCTGATAGAGGAAGAATGAATTTTGTAATAGTTTCTTTTCATATTAATGAAACAGTTTAAGTTTGTAATCTCTATCCAGCATTTAGGAAATTTTTATATTTCAAAGTCTATGTTGTAGAGGAGAATCTCTATTTTCCCTGTGTGTTCGGAATATTCAGAAATTCCAATAGGAGGATCAAAATTCCAAGTAGGATCTGGACACAGGAGAGTATTTCCCAAGGAAAGGTAACTATGATTAGGTACAAAATCGGAAGTTGAAGAGTCAGTAGAATTAGACTCGGAAATATCCCTCTCCAACTACCTCAAATCATACTAAATATAATTATTTGAAGAAAAAGTGTGACAAAAAGGGAGATCCTTGGAACGTCAGCTTAGGTCCTTGAACTTCCAACCAGATTTTCAAACTCAAACTAGAACTGATTAAAAACAATTGGATAATTTTTAATTAGAGATATAACACCCTTGAAGGATGGGTTGGGTTGAGACAAAATTTTATTGCATATTCGTACTCGGTATGACACTTATACCTCCTTTTCTAATACTCCTGCCTACCTTCTTTACTTTATGTTAGACCGTGTGTGCGTGGGATTGTCGGATTGCTCCATGTCTATGAAATATTTACTGCCATAAGACTCCAGAGATTGTATGAGCCAACTCGTAATGGGTGGGTACTTCATTTTGATTTACTATCGCACATGAACAATCATTGCATGGGTGGGATCCTAAATAATGCAATATTATTTTCTTCTAGGTAGGTGAAGGCCACAAACCTTTAACATAAATCATCATGGGAACTACCCCTTATTCTTTAATTCCTTCCAGAACTGATGATACACGATTGGATGAGTGATTCTACGAGGATCTTCTGTATGATTCTTTGTACCAAGTAGGAAACAATTCTGGTTAGACCAAGTATTATATGATGAAGGAATTTGAACCCACTATAGAAACCTTCCTTTAACTTCATGCATGCTACCCACCTACCTCATTGGATGGAATAACCTGACATGAATTCCATTGGCTAAATAGTTTTTTTTTTTTGTTGCATATGTAACATTTAAAATAGTTTAGAATAATGTGTTGGGAAAAATACTGAGAGGGGGGGGGTGAATCAGTATTTACAGCATATTCAAAACTTTTTACTTTTTCATTCCTTAAAACCCATACATGTTTTCCTTGACAACATTCATAGATATCTGCGAATACCTTTTATTAAATCCGTATACAAGAGAATCTAGATATGCCAATGATAACTCTTCACTTAGATCATTCAATCATTCATTCATCAGATGTTCAATAAACTGTAAGCATGTGCAGTAATAACAGAATAAACCATCACACAAAGCATCACACATGAACACCAGGATTTTTAGGTGGAAACCCAAATCGGGAGAAAACCACCGCTGCAGTTGCTCATCCTTCAATATTTTATTATAGAGAAAACATATTACAACATATGTGCTGGCGCAGACTTGACCAGCACGCAGGCACCCACCTGCGCTCGTTTACCAGCCTCTCCTGGAAGGGAGCTCCAACCCCCTGACTCGTTTACCAGCCTCTCCTGGAAGGGAGCTACGACCCCCCGATCTCGTTTACCAGCCTTTCCTGGAAGGGAGCTACGCCCCCTGACTGAAGGCTACAACCCTCGGCACCACCTTGGACCACGTTTCATCAATTTTCACACTGGATCCAACCACTTTAATAGAACACAACTTGCAGGCCACAATTCATCATATTTCCAGACCGAACCCTTTCCATACTTTTAAGCACAACCATACATCATCAACAGATACATATCAACACAGATCAGATAGCAGAAACACAGCAGAACAGATTAGATATTTCATACCCTTGCTTCAGCAAACCCTAGTTTGCATACGCGCTTTTACTTCACTGATGTCGCGTATATACGCGCTTCCGTCCACACAAACCAGCGTATACCTCAGTGTATATTTTATTGCGCATACGCGCTTTCTCTTCGCTGAAGCCGCGTATATACGCGCTTCCTCCGCGGCGAAGTAGCGTATAGATCTTAAATCATTACAGAGCAGCATACTTCATCAGATCAGATATTCAGTTCAGATCTACCCTTTTGCTTCAGACAGATGTTCGCCTAGATGCTCGCCTCATCACAGATCTAAGCCTTCCATAATAAGATCTAGCAAATACAAGAGCAATTCAGATCTAGATCCCCTTCTTCATCATTGGTGCATCATACATTCAGATTTATCATTCAAGTGTAACCCTTTCCATTCAGATATACTTCAGAGAGAAGTATTCATTCAAGCTCAGACATCTTGCACCACACTCATGATTTGCACAATGAATTTCTTCTCCTTATATAGGTTTATCCTTTTTCAATACCATGAGCCCCTTTTTCAATACCATGGACCAAAACAATACCATGAGCCCAAAACTACCTGGACGGGGTCAATTAGGTGGATCATTACCCAATACAATGGGTCAATACCATGGTGGTTACCCTTGGTTTTGCACTTTTTGAGCGCTTTAGCCCATACGCGACTTGGCACGTTATTTTCCGCGTGCATACGGGACTTCCCCTAGGCCAATCCGCGTATACAAAGAGACATACTCTTTTCATCATATTTTGAGCACATTCTGAATTCTTTTCTTCATTGCCTTCTGTACACACTGTAGAAACCTCATATTTTCTTCATCAGGTGGTTTGCCATCAAGGACAACACATGTCAACAGTCGCATGTCTTCATATTCATGTAGTGGGTTGCCATCAAGGACAACACTCTGCATCATATTTCCAACAATCTCCCCCTTTGGACTTGATGGCAACCACGATGGTGTTCGGTTACCACAACAGATAGGTACCATGTCACTCTCCCAAATATTTGACATCATTAACTTCTCTTTATTCAAACACCATGTCACTCTCCCCCTTTGACATCAAGGGCAAAGGGCTGATCAAAACCAACACTCTCCCCCTTTTCTCCTCATGTGGAAGAAACATTCTGCAGATCTGATATGTGTTGAAGTGGCCAAGCTCCCCCTGAGTTCATGCTGAATATTCAAACATATTTGTCAATGAAGTACATGACTCTATGAACTTCCTATCACCAAAGACTCATACTTACATCAATTATCCATCCAAGTGGATTTACATATGAGACTCAACTACCCAACCAAGTGGGTTTACGAATTTGACTCAGCTACCCAACCAAGTGGGTTTACAAAATTGACAAGTCCTTACATGATTGAATATTACAATTTTACAACATGGGTCTCCACATGACCTTTTCATCAAAGTACAAATATGATTTTTCATAATTAATACCAAAAAGACCTCAAGAGAGATCATATATCAGAACCACCATAATGCCAGCAATGCATTATACTCAGAAAAACTAATTCTCCCCCTGAAACTGTGCAACCAAGCAATATTTCCAAATGACTAAGGCTCCCCCTTAGTTTGTGCATCCTGAAAACTTCCACAAACAAATCATCAAGGCATCTTCATCAAAACATTAGAAACAGAATTATGAGAACTGGAACACCACCAGAGATACCAAACAGTATCAGAGATACCAAACAGCACTGCAGCTGTGCTGTAGAATGCTGAGCCAACCAAAAATTGCCAGCAACCAAACATACGCGGTTTTATACATACGCGGTTTTATGTGCAGGAACTCGCGTACATACGTGACTGTGTTTCAGGAAACCCGCGTATCCCAAGCCATCTTCTAAAATTCTCTGGAATTTTCTTTTATTTGTGAAGACCACCTCAAAACACGCCAGGTAACTCGAACGCTTCCCTGGGCAGAGGTTTGGTAAATATATCAGCAACTTGTTCTTTGGAGGGAACATACTCCAACTTCACCTTTTGTTCAAGCACTTGTTCACGTAATAAATGATACTTGATGGGAATGTGCTTGGTCTTCGAATGCATAACAGGATTCTTTGAGATACTGATGGCACTTGTATTATCACACATAATGGAGATAGGATTTGCACATTTGATTTGAAAATCTTGCAAGGTTTGCATCATCCATAGGAGTTGAGTGCAACGGATACGTGACTACATACTATTGGTGTTCAAATGAAACAATAAATTTTGCTTCTTCTTGAACCGAATGTCACTTAAGGGCTTCTCACCAATGCCACCACTGATGCTTTTTCCAGGTCATCCGCGCCTGACCCAATGTCGGTGTAAGCATGAAGGAAGTAAGATCGGCATCCTTTGGATAATAGACCAAAGTCTTGAGTTCCTTGTGATATTTTGAATACTCCTTTTGACGACTTTGAAAGGTGAGACTCTTTTGGATGCAACTTGGAGATATTATCGTCCCAACGACGCCGCAATGTCGTCCTATGGTCCCGATGAAGATAAAGTAGACCTCCAATCATCGATCTGTATTCTGGTTGATTCACTGTGGGAGAATCATCATTAGAACTGAGACTCCATCCGGTTATCATTGGTGTACTTACAGGTTTGCATTCTTCCATACCATATTTCTTCAGAATTTGCTTAAGATATTTTTCTTGTGATAGAAATATACCATCTGCAGATTGATGCACTTGCAAGCCAAGAAAGAATGTTAGTTCCCCAAGTAAAGACATTTCAAATTCTTGCTGCATGACAGAAGCAAATTTTTGACTCATAGATTCTTCGTTACTCCCAAAAATGATATCATCAACATATACAACTACAGTCAATAGTTTATCATTTTCAACTTTTGTGTATAAGTTGCTATCAGCAGACCCCTTTGAAAATCCTTGTTGATGAAGATATTTGTCAAGACGATAATACCATGCCCTTGGAGCTTGTTTGAGACCATATAGAGCCTTTTTAAGTCTACAAACAAGATTTTCATCATTCCCAAAATGAATCCTTCCGGTTGTTCTATATATACTTCTTCTTCTAGATCACCATTAAGAAAAGCAGATTTAACATCCATTTGATAAACTTTGATTTGTTGATAACTTGAAAAAGCAAGGAACATTCTGATGGCTTCAAGTCTAGCTACAGGAGCAAAAGTTTCTTCAAAGTCTATACCTTCTTGTTGAGTATACCCTTTACAAACCAGTCTAGCTTTGTTTCTTACAACATCCCCATTCTCATTTAACTTGTTCTTGAAGATCCATTTAGTTCCAATGACATTTTTATCATGAGGTCTTGGTACCAAATCCCAAGTGTCATTCTTTTCAATTTGCTCAATTTCTTCATCCATAGCATTATTCCAACATTCATATTTGCTAGCTTCATTGACATTGTGTGGTTCAATTGTGGATAGAAGTGCCAAATTACTAGAAGATCCCGCAAGAGTTCTCCTTGTTCGTACACCTGATTCCTTGTCTCCCAAAATTTGAGATTCAGGATGATTCTTTTGAACATATCTGGATGGAGCCTTTTCAGATAAATCATTTTCGGGTTCTTCATTTGATTCACTGTCTATATCATTTCCTTAATTGCAGAGACATATATGTCCATCTTCTCCCATTATTTCATTTCTTCTTGGAGCTCTGAGGGAACTGTGAAGGCTAACATCAATACAACAACCAACATACATAGCCTCTTGACCTTGTGTATTTAGTCTTTGTGGGAACCATAGCCAAGTATATATAATACAGTCTGAATTAGAACTTGCCAGATTTATCATCATTGTTTTTGATGAAAAACATCTTTGAGCTTTCAAAACATATCTGGGTGGAAGTTCTGCTCACAGTTCATATGATTTTATCATTTATTTTGGATACAGGCATGACTGAGATATTCAGCTACTTTCCAATCACAATATCCAAAATATGTTAGGAACATTGATGGAAAGCTTTTAATACATGACCATTTCATTGTTTGCTATTCAATTCTCATTTTTCTTTTTCTTTGTTGTGGGGCCACCCTCTATAGAGAGCATCTTTAATACCTTAAATGTATTCACAAAATTCAAAGAATTCATTTGACGAATATTCTCCTCCTCGATCAGATCTAAGACACTTGATTTTTGAGTCCAATTCATTTTCTACCAGTGCTTTGAACTTCTGAAATTTTTCAAAAGCTTCATCTTTGTGTTTAATAAACGCGATTTCACACATTTTGGAGTAGTCATCAATAAATAGGATATAGTATTCTTCCCCACGTAATGAATTTTTCCACATAGGTCCACAAATGTCAGTATGAATGAGTTCAAGAGGCTTACTTGATGAACCTTCTTTGGCTTTAAATCGGACTCTGGTCTACTTACCAAATTGACATGATTTGCATATGGTACTTTCTGGAAGATTGATCTTGGGAAGATCACGAACAGCTTGAAGTTTGCTTGCTTTGTTGATTTGAGAGAAACTCATATGTCCCAGTCTTCGATGCCATAGCCAATTTTCTGAGGATTTGCTTAAGTAACATTGTTCTATGCCGTTGAGTACATACAGGTTGCTTGGATTTCTTTTTCCTTTTATAATGATTTTACCTGTATCAAGATCACGAGCCACACATTCTTTGGAACTGAAGACCACTTCTGCTCCTTGATCACACATTTGACTAACACTCAATAGGTTATGCCTTAATCCATCCACATACATGACATCTTTAGCCTTGACTTTTTCTTTTAGAAATACTGACCCTTTTCCTTTAATAACAGCAGGAGTATCATTTCCAAAAGTAACTTTCTTTTCCTTCTCTAGAGCATTATAAGTATGCAGTTTGCTTTTGTCACTTGTCATGTGTCTTGAACACCCGCTATCAATGTACCATTGATTCTCTTCACCCTCTGCAAATAATGCTATCCCACAATTTTCAACCGGTATTTCTTTCTTTTTCCACATTTTAGAGCTTGAGGGAACATGCTCTTTTGGCTGGACCTTGCTCCTGCATTCAGAATCTTCATGACCAAAGTTATTGCAATAAGTACATTCAACTTCATTTTGAAGAGGAGAAAAACTATTATAGGTGTTCTTCTTTGGTTCATCATCCATCCTTATCTTACTTGCTTCTCTGGTCATGATGGTTTTATATGCAACACATTGAACAGCTTTATGACCAAAGTTGTGACATGTGAAACATTGTCCATTGAAGTAGAAATTTCTGTGATCATGAAATCTTCTATTAGACTTTACCTGTTGGTTGTAGCCATTTTGAAAGATCTCCCTGTTTGTGTTTCTTGAATTGAGGTGATCTTGCTTTACCTGTAAAGATCCATTGTTCCCTTGCTGAGTGGCTGAATGTAGAGAACCAGCGGTGGCTGCTTTTAGAGAATTTGGTGCTGATGTCTGAGAAGATTCCCCAGTATATCCAAGACCTGTTTTTATAAAGGGAGACCGTTGTACCTTGATAATTTCATACAAGGTTTCTGAACTTTTAGCAAATCTGAGATTGAGAGAATTCAATTTCTCATTATCCTTCCTTAGACTTACTACTTCACATTCTAGATCCTCCATGCGTTTTTCTCTTGCTTCAAGCTGATTTTTAAAAGTCTCAATGATTATGTTCTTTTCTTCTAGGCTCACTTTGAGTTGAATGTTTTCTTCAAGAAGTTTATTGTCTTCTAGAGAATCCACAAAGGTACCCTTTTCTTCTTCACATTCTTTTGCGAGAGCCCATACTTTTGCACCAAAATTCAGCAAGGCTTTTGTATGTATACTTCCCATTGTGACGGATCTCCTTCAAGCGATCAAGCTTCTGCAGAAGGACCCGCTCCGATACCAATTATTGGGAAAAATACTGAGAGGGGGGGGGGGGGGGTGAATCAGTATTTACAGCATATTCAAAACTTTTTACTTTTTCATTCCTTAAAACCCATACGCTACTTTCCTTCAGTAAACCGGCGTATATACGCGGATCCCCGTTATTAAACTCGCGTATACACAGAGATCTAGATATGTAATTAACTCATCACTTAGATCATTCAATTATTCATTCATCAGATGTTCAATAAACTGTAAACATGTGCAGTAATAACAGAATAAACCATCACACAAAGCATCACACATGAACACCAGGATTTTTAGGTGGAAACCCAAGTCGGGAGAAAACCACCGCTGCAGTTGCTCAGCCTTCAATATTTTATTATAGAGAAAACATCTTACAACATATGTGGTGGCGCAGACTTGACCAGCACGCAGGCACCCACCTGCGCTCGTTTACCAGCCTCTCCTGGAAGGGAGCTCCAACCCCCTGACTCGTTTACCAGCCTCTCCTGGAAGGGAGCTACGACCCCACGATCTCGTTTACCAGCCTCTCCTGGAAGGGAGCTACAACCCCCTGACTGAAGGCTACAACCTTCAGCACCACCTTGGACCACGTTTCATCAATTTTCACACTGGATCCGACAACTTCAATAGAACAACACTTGCAGGCCATATTTCATCATATTGAGGATGAACCCAACGCCTACGCCGCACCCCAGCACAAACCGCATCATCCATGAGATACATACGATTCGGACAACCCGGATGGAATCGCGTGTCTGGCGGAGACGGATCGGATATTTCGCACGCGACAGGCGCTGGTTGCATGCGCGCTTTTAGCTAACGATGTCGCGTATATACGCGCTTCCGTCCACACAAACCAACGTATACCTCTGTGTATATTTTATTGCGCATACGCGCTTTCTCTTCGTTGAAGATGCGTATATACGCGCTTCCTCCGCGGCGAAGTAGCGTATAGATCTTCAATCATTACAGAGCAGCATACTTCATCAGATCAGATATTCAGTTCAGATCTACCCTTTTGCTTCAGACAGATGTTCGCCTAGATGCTCGCCTCATCACAGATCTAAGCCTTCCATAATCAGATCTAGCAAATACAGGAGCAATTCAGATCTAGATCCCCTTCTTCATCATTGGTGCATCATACATTCAGATTTATCATTCAAGTGTAACCCTTTCATTCAGATATACTTTAGAGAGAAGTATTCATTCAAGCTCAGACATCTTGCACCACACTCATGATTTGCACAATGAATTTCTTCTCCTTATATAGGTTTATCCTTTTTCAATACCATGAGCCCCTTTTTCAATACCATGGACCAAAACAATACCATGAGCCCAAAACTACCTGGACGGGGTCAATTAGGCGGATCATTACCCAATATCATGGGTCAATACCATGGTGGTTACCCTTGGTTTTGCACTTTTTGAGCGCTTTATCCCATACGCGACTTGGCACGTTATTTTCCGCGTGCATACGCGACTTCCCCTAGGCCAATCCGCGTATACAAAGAGACATACTCTTTTCATCATATTTTGAGCACATTCTAAATTCTTTTCTTCATTGCCTTCTGTACACACTGTAGAAACCTCATATTTTCTTCATCAGGTGGTTTGCCATCAAGGACAACACATGTCAACAGTCGCATGTCTTCATCTTCATTTAGTGGGTTGCCATCAAGGACAACACTCTGCATCATATTTCCAACATAATGTTCACAGTGTAATTAGATCTAATTTCACTTCATTAAGAAATGAGTGACATTATTTTATACTTAAATATTTTATTAGAAGGAACTATCCTCTTATGCTCGAAGAGTAACAAGCATTGTGTAAGAAAACCTTATTAGGTTGACTAATTTTAGACTCGAAGTTTTTCACTAGAACTTAAATTTTAGTTTTATTGTAATATGGGTGATACCAAACTAGAGCAATCATTAGCTTCTACTCCAGTGTGCTTGTTACTCGTGATATTGTTATAGTATTTTTTATAATGGTTATTTTTATTTAGTTGTTTCGTCTCCCTTCAATAGAATGTCTTTTTCTCCTTGTTTGCAGCTTGGATCAAGGTAGTTCTATGTACAATGTTTCATTAATTGAATTCTAATCTATCACTATATGATTCATGCTGGTTGGTTGGTGGGTTCATTTCATGAGGCGCTTGAATAAGACTACAATAGTCGTCAAACACTACATTAGTCACTGAATAAAACATGTTAAGAGAAGAAAAGGGAGAGAAATCATTGTGTGCCATATGAAGAAAAAATTTAAGGATACTTATGAGTTGGATGAGTCACTGCAAATGATAGTAGTGGTATTTGGAGTTCATTTTCCATATTTTGAAAAAAGCGAGCAAGCACAGATGATTGTGGCCCTATTACTGATACCAAATTTATTTCATCAATTCCAAATTTGTATTTGGAGTTCATTCACCATATTTGAAACAAAACGAGAAAGCCAAGATGATTGTGGCACTACCACTGTTACTATGCTTATTTTCATCAATTCCAAAGTTGTAATTAGAATGGATATCAAATCTAATTATATGAGAATTTAATATTGTATGTTTTATTATTTTTTTTCAAACCTGGTAGGGACTATCATTACTTGCAGTCCTTGTTATTAATGGAATTTAACAAACAAGGTATTTGATGTTCAACCACATTATATGGACAAGCCATTAGTAGAGCATGTAACTCTTCAATTTGGATCCAATCACAAGATTGAAGAAGTGACAATAGTTTCACCCATAGTTGTTGGGCCTTCTCTCACACTAATAATGTTGAATAAAGTTATGAAACATTAGCATTGAGACTAGGTATGCACACATTGATTTTGTAATCAATATGTGCAATTGACCAACTTGAACTTTCTGATCAATATGTTTAAGATTTTTCCCAATTGGAAGGATTTAACATTTCTCGACTAATATGATTATGTGGATATCACCATAGCCTAAACATGTGGATTTTAACTCCTCAACATATGATATCCCATTTTAAATCGTACTTAGAAAATGAACAAAAAATATATTACAATATATATTTGTAAGAACACCACCTGTTGTTGATTTTCCATGTAAATAAAATAAGACCAAAATCATGGGACACGTATTCCAACCTGAGTGTTGGGAAAAACATCCTTGTGGGTGTCACATTGGTTTATTTATGGCTAAGGAAATTGGCAAAGAAAAGGTGGTATTAGTTCACATTTTATTTATGAAATAAAGGAAAATAGGAAAAAGGAAGGCGAAGAGACACATTTTCCTGAGAGGGAAGTTGAAGGAAAAAAAATAAAAAATAAAGTAAATGGAGGCGTGAATGATAGAAACGCTTCTGAGGATAAGTTCACAATTTTCACTTGTTAGTTTTTTAAAATTTTTATCTTGGAAATATATTCTATTCTCTCATTCTCTCACATTGTTGCACACTTGGAGTATTCTTGGATCACTTTAGCATACATGGGATTCGAAGAAATAAGGAAAATAAAAACATGAAAGCACAAGAGGATTATTGGATCAACGACTACAAATATATTTCTTTGTAGGTAACATGTTGCATGTGTGATTTCCTTGCTGATTTAAGGATGCATGGTATATACATGTGACTATATCGTTAAGAGATATTCTTCTATTGTGTTTCCTTTATATTTTTAGCGATTATGTTGGGGATATTATGGCTCAGTTGCAATGGTTTATATGTTGGTTAATTTTTGGATATATGTTGTTTATATGATGTGTATCTTCTATGGATATGGTTATGAATTTCTTATCTATTGATTGATTATTTAAAGTATGGAATAATAAGTGTTGTTGCAGCTATGTGGACAGGGCATAAGGCTTTCTCAGTGATTCTTATATTAACCTTAGACTTCCATGATCATATATGCATTCATGACTTATAGCTTACATATTTTCCATCTGTTTGACGAAATAAGTGTCATGGTTAGGCCTAACTATGTCAAGACCTTGTTCAAGTTTCCTATGGAAAGTCTCAATAATTTATGGGTAGTGGTCTAGAGGCATGCTTGAAAATGTGTCATCGATCCCGAGACCACATACTCAAAAATGATGAAAATTGGTTATAACCACATGGGAACAGTGTTCTGCATGAGTTTGGAGGCCTATAACTGCATGTATGTCTTGTTGTGGGTGTGGTGGTGGGCCCATGGAGGATAAAAAGGGTTCCACCTCATGGTTTGGCCACCTTAGGGGGGTTTTTAAACCTGTAAGTGACTTGTAGCTCTGAGGGATGATGTGAGTTTTCAAGAATTAGTATGTGGTCACTTTGTCGGCCCTATTTCCTTAAGTGGATCTAGGGGGTCTGGTTGTGTAATAATAGATCTCCGTCTCATCTTCACCCTGGAATGCCGGTGAAATTGGGTGAATATGGTATAGGTGGTTACATATTTAGTATACCATGACAATGAAACTTCTTTATATAACCATGTCGATGCCCATGCAAGCTCATCTTGCATGTTGGTTGGTCAAGGAAAAAATAACAAGACCTCATGAATTTACTCACTATGTAGTTTAAATAATGGAGTGAATTGAATGGGATTAGGAACATGACAACCTTATAATGAGAAATATAAAAATAAATATCCATCATATGTTCCATGGTATTGGTCATAAAAACAAAAGAGATGTACAAAATGAAAAATTCAATTACAAAATTTAATAGGAAAATTGCACATATCCATTAAATTAACTTCCAATTTTGAATATAACACATGAATGTTATGAAATTGTTAGATATATATGAATATATTAATTAAGTGTAATATATAGGTTATAAAATAGATCATCATCAAACAAAAAAATCACATGTTTTAAATTTGTAGAAATGCTTTTGGAAGGGACAAATATGATACCGAAATAAGTATTTTGAGTAGGTGATTGGAATAATGTTTGTTAATGGATGCAAAAGGTGATGGAGGAAGCAACCAATGTTGCAAAAATGTTTACTATAATTTTTTTCCCATTAGTGGATGTATCTATTTTGTAGAAATTCCTTGGAGTTTCCATTGTCTTAAGATTTTCCTAATAATTATGGTTTGTAGTTGGATATCCCACCTAAAAAGAAAACAAGTCAAAATTACACTCCATGTTTATCTAAATAAAGTATTTTTAAGCTAATTTAAAAAACAATATATGGTTAGTTAAATGTACCCTAGTATTTCATATGAAACTGAAATAATTAAAAATCACATGAAGATGCTATCATACATAGCTATTTGTTGTGATCCCTTGATTTATTCCGTAGCTAATTGCATCCCTAATGTACTTTGACTCTCTTGCTACTACAATTTCATGCTTGTAGTGAAGGGCTCCCCATGGAAACATTGTAGTGGTGAATGCCATGGAAAGCAAATATTTTACATTATCCCAACATCATGGTAACTTCCCACTAATTTTCATTTTTATCCTTTCTTGTGTTCTCATAATGGCATGTTACAGTATGGCTAATTAGTATTAACCACATCTATGGCACATCGTCCTCATTGTATTATTCTCCACCTGTGTTCATTTTGAATTAACTGACCCGAATTAAAAAATAAAAATGATTGATGTAACTCTTTTTTGGCTGTCATATTGGCGTTACATGATATATATATATATATATATATATATATGCCTATCATGCTAACTTTATATTATATCATACTATAATAAATTCCAAACTATTACGGTTAGGGTTTTTCTTGCATTATTTTTTTTAAAGTTTTAGTTTACAACTAATCATGAAAAGTTGAAACACTAAGGTTTCACGAGTAGGGTTTCCATAATTTTTCCTTACCATTTAAATTGGTGTAAATTGAGATTTTTTAAATTTTTATATTAAAAACATTGTTTGGAAAGTTGATAATATAAAATAGTTAATAAATATTTTTAAACTAAATTATAGTATTAGTAATATTAATAATGTTATATTTTATTAATAATAATATTTTTAAATATATAATATTAACATTGATATTAGTAAAATTATATATTTTGTTCTTTTTTGTGTCGGAGAGGATTCTAGTAGCTCACGTGACACATGGCTACTAGTAAATCTCCCGTGGTCTATGACTTGTCTTCCGCTTTATAGACCATCTCACAACCACGGATATTTTAACCTCACATATCTTAGTTATCTCAAGACTCACATTACTTCGATCACGAATTGAACTACCCCATGGAACTATTAAAAATATATGTTAGATTAATAAATAAATAATTTAATAGTATTTTTTTTCCACAGAAAAAATCGGTAACCTTTTATTTATAAAAATGAAAAGTTACACATAGCATATGCATTGAAGCATTTTCAGAAATTGCCCATTGGGCTCATGTGCTTTTGCACATAATGCAGCGTAGCAGGGCTACTGTGCATTCAGAAAGAATGAAAAGAAAAAAGAAAAAGAGAATGGAAGGGGGGAAAGGATAGTAGAAACTGGTTCCAGAGGGTGAGTAAAAGACTCACACCTCATGTTTTCCTCCCCTTCTTCTTCTCTACCTTGCGCCACTCTCCCTGAGAGGGCTCAATTGTTGCTAGAACTAACTGTTGTTCTGCTTTCTGGGAGCCTGTATCCTTATCTGAGTCTGAAGTATCTGAGGGGTGATGCCGTTTGATCCCTCCAATACTCAGGTCCTCACTAGTCTTTTCTGCCTGATTTGAATGGAAAAGTGAAACCTTGTTGGCTGATATGTTTTCCTTTTGGGTATCTTTTCCTTGGGAAGGCTCAGTCTCCTCTATGGGAGTAACTTCCTCCTCTGCTTCTGATTCTTCTTCCTCTGAATCGGGAGGGGGGTATTGCCACCCTTTTCTCTGCTTCCCTTTCTGTTTCTTTTTATTGTTAGCTTTCTTGGCTTCTGGACATGTACTTTGCAAGTGTCCTGTCAGCCTACAGATTCTGCATCTGAAGGCAGTGTTTTCGTAGTCTAGTCCTTGCAGCCAATTCTGTTGCTTGTATACCAGCTTTATATTTTCCGGCAGTCCTTTACTTAAGTCAACTTCCACACAAATGCGTGCAAAGGTGTAGATCCTCTCTTCAATCCTCTCCAGATCTGTTTTGATGTATTTCCCTATGCTGTTCCCAATTCCTTCCAATACTTGTTCACTCCAAAAGTGAAGAGGAAGGTTATATAGGCGGACCCAGACCGGAATTCTGGAGACAGTCATTATGTTTGGGTCAAAATATGGAAACCATGGGGTCATAAAAAGACCCGTTGTTCCCCAAAACCAAGGCCCTGCACTAATGACTGTATCTCTGGCTTCCGTAGATGCAAACTTTACAATGAAAAACCCCTTGGAGCACAGATGTATATCACATTCCATGGTCCAATGGGTGTAGATCCAGTGAAATAGATCCATGGGCTTTGGCCAAAAACAGTTAAAACGACATATTAGAGCCTGTGTTTCATATGACTTAACGTAATCATCTAATCCTGTAGAGTCAATATTGAGGGCTGGGGTTTGCCCAAGCTGATCTACTATATATGGCCTAGGTGAATGCCCGCCTTGGTCTGGAGAGGACCCTGCATCTCTGTTACTCTGTAAGATGTTTTTATAAGAGAGACCTCCTTTGGGATGTTGCTGAGATGTTGTCCTTTTCCCTTTGTCTCCTCCTGTGGAGCTTGGGTGTCCCTGGGGCACAACACCCCCTCTCAGCCTAAGATTTAGAGCAATGGTTGTTTCTGGGCTGATATCATAGTTCTTCAGGGTTCTGTTGTCCTGAAGGGATTATCTCCCACTGACCAAGTGTTGGATCTGAACAGGATATCCCATCAATACCCAGATTTGCTGTTTCAACTGCAAAATGGAGCTTTCTGCATGTACCCACACTAGACTAGATTTCCCCACAGGGGGTTTGATAAAAATCTGAAAGCTGGTTGCTGTTACCTGTTGCCTGTGTGATTTAATTGCTGGTTGCTGGGAATGGACAGGGCGATGTCCCAAAAGCCCAGATCTGTTGCTGCAAACAGATTCATCTCCAACGACTCCCATGTTCATAGTCCCTTGTATTTTCTTGTAATTTCCGATGAGCTTGCTTCCCCAAACTGCGCTGATCTCCATGCCTTCATTGTAAAGACCCTGGATCCAACCCTTCTCAGCTTCTTTGCCTCCATGGAGAGACATATCGGATTGATTCATCGCCATGCAAGTCTCCTTCTTGCGCGCCTCTGTCTTGCCAATGCCCGCCATAGTGGCTACTCCGCAGTAGCCATTGCCAGTGGCTTGAAAATTCCTCTGCTCCTGGGAAAAAAAGCAGAGACTGGTACCCTTATCAAACAAGGAATCCAGGTGCCGCAATCCAGCAAACTCATATCGAACCGACGATGATGCGTTGGAGACAAAAACAGATTCCTGCAACGAATGTGGGCAGTCGCAGAGCTGGAGCTGATTGTCATGGCCGCCGTTATTCAGATCCTCCACTCTCTCGTCAGATGCATGCCTGTGTGAGGCGGCCGTGATGTTACCGGGTAGCCCAGAACTACAAACCCTAATGCCTTTGCTCTCCATCGCGCTCAATAACTTCGACTCCAAGAGCCTTTCCAAATAATTTAATAGTATTAACAACATTAATAACATTAATTTAGTACTAATGTTATTATATTATCATAAAGGCGTGTTAGTATCAACATTACTATTATTATTAAGGAAATAGCATATAAGTAATATCATTATTATTATTGCTAATTTTTAATATCTAAATTTTTCATTATTTAATTTTTAATAAATTTTTTATAAATGTATTATAGTATATATTTGACGTAATACTTTTACTTTATTTCATTAGGAGTATGATATTAATATTTTTTAATGTTGTTTTGAATGTAACAAGGATCTAACAATATTACAATGTGTTAAGAAAAAAATCATGTGACAATGTGACAAACAACAAACAACGTTGCAATGTGATAAATAATAAATGTCATTGCAACATGAAAAATAATAGACATCATCACAATGTAATTAAAAAAAATAACCATTGCAATGTGACGAACCATAAGTAACATCACAATGTGATGAATAGTGTCACACATTTTAAATAAACAAAAAAATTACAATGTGTTGGATAACAAAATTATGTCACAATGTCATGAAAAATATACATCATTGAAATGTGACTTAAAATATAAATTTAATAACTTTAAATTTGTCTTCACTATGGTGAAAAACAAATGATGTTTCTATGTGATGGATAATAAACATATTCACACTATGACAAATATTAAATGTTATTCCACTATTATGAACAACAAATGGGATTGTAATGTGACAAATATTATCCATCATAACAATGTGAGAAACAATAAATATCATTTCCATGTGATGAACAATGAACAATGTCACAATGTGACAAATAATTATATAACATTACGAATAATAAACATTATAAAAATATTATTAACAATAAACATCATCAAAACGTGACCAACATAAATAGCCTCACAATGTTCCAAACAAAATATGGCATACGCTAATGGCATATCCATTGTACTACGGGTTGGTCATAGTTTATATACATTAACATAGTCCTCATTATCAAACATGTTCAAACATGGTCAATGATATTCAACATGGTAAAACATGGAAATAAATTTTCAATATTCCAATGGCGAGTCATGGTCATTCATTGTGACATGGTTGACCACAGTAAACATCATCACATGGTTAACATTATCAAGCATAGTGATCACATTCAACAAAGTAAACCTTAATCAACATATTCTACATATAAAACATGATCATCTATAATCAGCCATAGTTAACCTACTCAAAATTAGTTAATGATGTTCGAAGCAAGTCAACAATAATCATGGTAATCATAATAAAACATGGCCACTACGATCATCTATGGATATCCATGTTTAACCACTTTATCAAGTATTGTTAGCATGGTCAACCATATTCATATATTGTTGAAATTACTAACTATGGTAAATCATATGCACCCATAGTCAACCATGCTCTTACAAGCTCATATGTTTTCAAACAAATTAATGATGGTTAAGCATGGACAATAAGCTCAACCACTATCACAACACTTACAACACAAGGCTTCAATTTTTTTTTTCTTTCTTTTTTATATATATGTTTATAACAATGATACTATTATCTCCATGCATGCCCTTATTCTCCTATGGAGGTGTAATAGACACTATATTGATCATAACATCTTCACATTATATATATATATATATATATATATATATATATATATATATATATATTTGATAGTTTATTTTAAGAGTTACCACCAAGTATACATTCGTAGACTTATGTTACAGATTACTATCTTCACTCTATACTTAGGAGGTTCTTCCTATTCCCATGTTTATCATATGCATCGATTATGTATTTTTATAATACCCTTATAGCCAAATAAATTTATATGTCCATGTGCTTTTCTTACATGAATTACTCTATAATAATAATTTGATCTCTATGCTTCGGTGTATCACACCTCTCTAAGATTTTACATGCCTAACTATATTTTTGTTTTGTTTATATTTCAAACCTTTTTATGTCAATGTCACTAAGTCACAATCAAACACAAACCCAAACCATAAATTACTGAAATAAACACAGGTTAACACTTACCAACACACCCACCAATGTCTCGGTCACTACTCTGACGTTTTTATTTTTTTAACTTATGTGCTATGGGTTGAACTACTCCTACGTACTACAATTATACGATTATTTAAAATCCCACAAATACTTTCAAGTCTTCATGTCCTCTTTCACCTTTAGAAATTAAACCTATAATCAACTCAGGCCATGCCCACTCCCTTCACATGGAATTCTTGTGACCACTGTGGAATCGTTTGAACAATTGAGATGAAGAGTGACAATGAAGGGCTAATACTTACCTTTGTAACCCTAATCTCTTTTAATCCCTAGTTTGTTTGGTTAGTGTGTCTTTTACGCTACCTGTCTCTGTGTCTAGTGCAAATTTCCACATCACCCACTATCAATCCTCGAAATGTGGCATTGTAAAATTATTAGAGCACAAATATGGATGTAGTTGAAGAATAATTGCACAAACTTGCCAAGTTGAAAAACAAAAACAATTAGAATTCAGAATGAAATTGATACATCAATATTAGGTTGAGAATCAATATATAAAGCAACTAAGTTAAGCTTAGTTGTACATGCAATAACTATGGATAGTTAAAGCTAACTGAAGCTAAGTGTGCTTTGTGTTCTGTTAATGTACACATGCACGACATGCAAGCACTAGAGTTAACTAACGAAAGCCAAGTGCACACCACATGTAAGAACTTGAGTTAACTAGCTAAATACAAGTGCACATTTCATGCAATCTCTAGAGTTGAACTAAAGCTAATCTAGGTTAACTATGTGCATGTACAACACTCAAGTTAACTAGCTAAAGACAAGTGCACATTGCATGTAATATCTAGATTTGAACTAAAGCTAATCTATGTGCATGTACACCAACACCCCATCTTAAGCATAACTTAGGTGAGTGTGATGCAAAATGAATGAGTCACGACAACATGGAAATTCTAGGTACCCATATACAATGCATGCAAAGAGGAAAGAGGAAAAACTTAGTGGGAATAAAAACCCCCCCCTCAAAATATAATGCAAAACTAGAGAAAATAAAACTGCTAGGCAGTCGTGTCCTTCACCCTAAGACGATCTTGCAGGAATCGAAACTTTTGCTCGGTGAAGTCTAGGTGAATATATCAATAGTATGCTCAAAACTCAAACAATAATAAAGATCGATGATCCGACCATGGATCTAGAGGAATAAGCTTCATTTTTGGAAGTAGAGGTATCAACTCCCATGTTTGGATCAAAGACTGAATTTCCCTATACATGGTTGCATGCGAATATGGATTCCCTGCAACTTCGTCAAGAATTTGACAATCATATTCATGTACCCTGTATGCATGCATGGGAATGGTTATCTTTAGGGATGCATGCATGTGCATGTGTGGATTTTGAGATGCCTTTTTGGGTGCATGCATGAGCATACATGGTGTTATAAATACCTCCTTAGATGCATGCATGGGCATGTATGGCTCTGCTGAGAGTGCATGTGGGGAATTAATGTCCTCTTCTATGTTTTTAGAAGTAGTGTCTTCATCACTAGAAAAGGTATATATTTCCTCATGTGCGATGTATTTGTTATTGGACAAGATAAAATTCTCATCTGCAACACGTTCATTACCATTAGAAGAAGCAGATTCCTCTTGTTCAAAACTGTCTTGAGAACATTTCTCCACATTATTAGAGTCTTCACCACTTTCATCACTGCTATAATAAGTCGATCTATTTACCTCCAAATGGTGTTATTCTAGATCATTTTCATCACCATATAATCCTTTCAATGTAGTCCATATTTCATGTGGTGATTCAATATTTATGATCTCTTAAAGAATATCATGAGACACAAATAAACACAATCTTCCATAAGCCATGTGAGATTTGCTAAGCCAATCTGACTTCTGATCCTCTGAGATTGGTTCTGTCTCAATTCCCATGAATATTTGGTACAATCCTTTGCTCCTAAGATGAAGAAAAATCATTAGCTTCCATTCATGGTAATTGTATGGAGTTAGAATAATTGAATATGAGAACTCCACTGTAGAAATTCTCCAAACGTTTGATCCGCAAATCAAATCTCTGAACAATTTCCAATTCTATGCTCTTCAAACCTCCAAAAAATTGTTCATGCAACTTTTCCAAACCCTTGTAGCTCTGATACCATGTAAAATTATTAAAGCAGAAATATGGATCTAGTTGAAGAATAATTGCACAAACTTGCCAAGTTGAAAAAGAAAAATAATTAGAATTGAAAATGAAATTGATACATCAATATTAGGTTGAGAATAAATATATAAAGAAACTAAGTTAAGCTTAGTTGTACGTAACTATGGATAGTTAAATCTAACTGAAGCTAAGTGTGCTTTATGTTTTGTTAATGTGCACATGCACCACATGCAAGCACTAGAGTTAACTAAAGCCAAGTGCACACCACATGTAAGCACCCGAGTTAATTAGCTAAAGACAAGTGCACATTGCATGCAATCTCTAGAGTTGAACTAAAGCTAATCTAGGTTAACTATGTGCATGTACAACACTCGAGTTAACTAGCTAAAGAAAAGTGCACATTGCATACAATATCTAGAGTTGAACTAAAGCTAATCTATGTGCATGTACACCAACAGTCCTTCCTTAGATATGCAAAGGACATGAAATCAGGAAGAATCCGCGATTCTCCACCATTTGTATCTCCCGACTCTATTACAGGTAATTTTTTTCCTTTTTGTTCTTGTTTCACTAGTTCTCCCACTCACTATCACTATGGTATTTCTATGGAGTATTTCCCCAATATTTTCCCATAGTTTGATGTCTATTTCAAGTGTCGATGATAGCATGATGGGTATTTATTCTACAGGTGTGATGGAGATTCGAGAGATATTTTCTTAAAGGTTACTTCACAGTTGGTAATATTTTGTTGCTAGTTGTATTTGATGGTTTTGTTTTTTCTTGTATTTCCTTGGCTTTGTGCTCATATCTTCTTGGAGCTAAATATGCTTGTGTTTCCATCTTCCCATACAAGAAACGTCGGGATTACAACCCATCAATGTCCTAGTCCCAATACTTCAAGGAAAATTCCAGGTATGCTTTGATAATATTAGGTTTATATTTTAAATGTGTTTCCGAATTCTCTCCTCACCCCCCTCCCCCATTTAGGTGATCATGCTTACTTTGAAATTATTGTGGTTATGTTTACATTACTCACATAGGGGAAATTTTCTGTCTATCGTTTACTTGTAAGAGTGTTAGCTTTGGTTTTTTGTTGGTTAATTTCATGCCATAGCTCGTAAAGAGGACCCATGTCTTCAGCCCAGTTACCCATTCACACATAGGGTTATTTCTTTGTTTTTTTTGTACCTCCTCCCTGATTCCTGCCACTGTGAATATGCCATAACCATGCAAAGGGGATTCTACATTCTTTTCTTTTTTTATTAAATTTATGGTACATGTGGAAGCAGAGGCCATCCCATCCATTTAAGAAATACTACTAGTTTTATGAGTAGAGAAAACAACGTTAGGTAAGCTACAATGTTCTCAATAGTGTCGATAGGGAAACACCATTTTTATAAGAGGTTGATTCATGTTCTCTTGAATATTGTTCTTTCTCCAGATGGAGTGAAGTCACCCTAACCCTTTTTCTATGTCTCCTTAATCCATTGCAAGCTATGTTTCTTGTTTTTTTTTTTTTATGGATCTTATAGTTTATTCCGTGCCTAAGTATATCTCCCTATAATTGGTTACAGGTTGGAGTGCACTAGCGGTTATTGTTCTAGGTATGGATTTCAGTCCCTCTATGTTTTTATGGTTACTTTGTTAGCTCAATTTCATAATGTAGATTAGTTACACCTTGTTCCCCTATCTTGTAGGTACAAAAATACCTTTTGGAGCATTATATCTTATCAGGAATCCGCAAGAAACAGTCCTCAGTTATCTTCACCCTTTATTTTGTCCACGAAGGTTACCTAGATTCTCTGGACCTCAGTGAAATTTAGTGATCCAGTTCAAACTTAGTTATTCATCGGTGTTATCAGTGTTTTTCCAATGATAAGTCTGAGGGTTAGTATGAGAGTCGAGGGAATTCGATCTCGAAATTCTCCTCCTAATCCCTCGTTTAGATACAAGTACATTTGTCATTATTATTATAAGCTTTATAACTTTCTAGACCCTAATTATTGAGGGGATCAGACGTCTAGTTATTTGGTTGTGTGGTTTAGATTCTCACATGATGTAACAGACTTATGAATATTTTATCAATTTCATATTTTTTCCAAAAGTACTATTCAATGCAAGTGTTTTCTTGTTAGTTTCTTTCCTGGTTTAATCTATTTCAAACGATATACGGTTCCTAGTGTTTATTACTCTAGTGCAATTTTATGAAATCAGAAATGTGCATATATTCGTATTAGTTTGTATCCCAATGCTTCTCAGCTGTCGAATTAATGTATGGTTTGTTTCGCTACCGGTTGCACAACATATTCTCCCAGTTTGTAATCATTTCTTTATTATTTTGTTACCCTTCAGTTGTTTCATATCATTATTCTTAAAGAAAAGTGTTTAGTGGTATCTTTTTGGTAGCCATATAGTGAAGGGATGAAACTATGAATGCCTTGATGGTAACATGGTGTCACCGTGATTATGAAAGAATATTAAAATCCTTCAAAGTTTAAAAAAATATTTGGTAACCAATGTCAAGATCCACATCCATAAGTGTAAATATGAATGAGGGTATTAAGTATAATTAGACTTGAAAGACTTTTCTTCCCTAAAAAGTCTTTATATGGTGTACTCATCTCGAGAATCCGATGAGCACTCTTGTTCTATACATAGACCATTATGTTGCATGATTTGATCCACAAGTGTAGAGGTAGGCCCTAGTCATGGAAAATTTACCATGTAGGCCCCATAATACTTTTGTTCCTCCTCTCTATAGGTTTTAACACTATACAAAAATTACCCACAAATTAATTCTTAAAACAGAGTAATAATTATTGGCGAGAACATAAAACAAATAAACATAGAGATTTTACCCTGGATCCCAAAAAAGGGACTACCAGATTGAACTCTCATTATATTTATTTCAATGTTACAATACAAATATATACATGCCAAAGCATTCATAAACCCCAATCCATTAACCATGGATTATAACATAACCATAGTTCCCTTGATTGGATCTATAGAATACCATGGTCAAAAAAACATGATGTGTGAAACCATGTGAAAAAACCATGCACAAAACCATGAATAGGTTTTCCCAACTATTATTGGGTCAAAAAAAAAAAATCCTGGGGTGCTATTGCAGGGTAGGGGGGTTATCTCCCCCCCTGTGACACTCCTATTGTACGTGTGACTATTCATGGAAAAAATATAACACACACCCAACATTCCCCCACTTTTCATTTTCTTTTTCACATAGGGGATGATAGGAGAGCTTATTCATTGACCTAGCCCTGAAAAGCCCATTATTTCTGTACATCAAGAAAACTTCTTAGTGCTCATAGACTTTTTTAACACATTAGCCACATTCTTGAAAGTGTTGAACTTTACCAACAACACCTTTTTGTTCTCAACCATATCCCTCATAAAGTGATATTGAACGTCAAAGTGCTTTGTCTTTGAATGAAAAACATGGTTCTTTGTCAAGAAAAATGTACGTTGGTTGTCACAGTCTATCCTTATATCTATTTGTACCAACCCCATACTTGAACAAAATATCTCCATCCAAACTTCTTACCTGCATACATGAGTGGCTACCTTGTATTTAGCCTCTGTAGTTGAAAGTGCCACTACAAAATACCTCTTACTCATCCAATTTATTGCCCCTCCCAATAGGTTAAACACATATCTAGTTGTAGATCTTCTTTTAATCAGATCTCCATTCGAATATTCATCAAAAAATTCATAAATTGCCAAAAATCTTTCCAATTATGGTCTTCCTTGGTAGCACAAACTATAATCACTAGTGCCATGTAAATACTTGAAAATTTGTTCATTGTTATCTAATTTTCCTTCCCTGGTTTTGACATAAACCTGCTCAATACTCCCACTACATGTGTAATGTATGGTTTAGTACATACCATTGCATACATCAGGCTACCAATTTCACTTGCATATGGAACATGGGACCTGTCCTCTTCCTCTTCTTCTATCTTAGGACATTATACAATAGATAAATTTATGCCTACAAGAATAAGAACATTCATTGGTTTACTATCGTGAACATTAAACATCTTCAATATTGTCTCGAAATACTTCCTCTGGTTTAACTAAAGCTTCCTCTTTTGCCGATATTGTTTAATTTACATGCCCAAAATAGAGCTTGTAGCACCAAGATCTTTCATGTTGAATTTGGAGGAAAATTGGGTCTTAAAATCCTAGATAATTTCTTCGTCATTTCCAATCATAAACATATCCTCCACATATAATAACCAATAAATATCACGATCACCAATTAATTTAAAATACACATAGTGATCCACTTTTATTCTAGTGAATCCAAGTCCTCGTATATCTGTATCAAATTTTTGATACCACATCCTTGGTGAATATTTCAACCCATAATTTTTTTTTAACTTGCATATCAGTTCTTTCTTACCCTTCACCATAAATCCTTTAGGTTTCTTCATGTAGATCTCTTCTTCTAGATCATCCTACAGAAATTTAGATATGGTCTTCCCCTAAACCAAAAGCAAAAAAAACAAATAAAATCAATCTAATACAGGATAGCTTGGAAATAGGAGAAAAAATATCACCAAAATTTATTCCTGACACCTTGGAATAACCATTTTCTACCAAGTAAGTTTTATATTTCTCCACCTTTATTTCTGCATTCATCTTCATCTTAAACACCCATTTTCTACCATTGGGTTTCCTTCCTACCAGAAACTCCACCAGATCCAATGCCTCATTTTGGTGGAGGGTTTTCATTTCATCAACCATTGCATCATTTTAGATTTTACCATCCTTTGAATCCATTGCTTCCCTAATATTTCTAGGATCATCATCAGTAATAGATAAAGAAAAATTTGAACAGAAAGAAGATGGGCTACGCTTTTCTGGATGCTTTCTCTCTTGAAAATATCTTCTAAAAGTTGTATTTTATGGCTCTTCCTCTTCTCATTCTTGTTCTAATGTAGATATTCTTCCTCCTTTATCTAAAACTATATCTTCTCAGGTTCCCTTGGTGGTACTTAATGCTTAATAAAAAATTTCACCTCTCTAAACACCAAATCTCAGTTGTACACAACCTTCCGTTTTTTTGGGATCCAAAACTTATAAAATTTTAAACCATCCTTATACCCAATCAAGATGCTCCTTTCAGATTAACTATCCAACTTGGTTCTTTTATCCTTTGTAACATGTAAATATGCATCACATCCAAATACCCTCAGATGTGAAATTGAGGGTTTCTTATGAGTCCATACCGTATGTGGAGTCTTATCCTCCAACGTTGATGAGGGTGATCTATTAACTAGGTTAGATGCAAAATCCATCACCTCTTCCCAAAATTATTGTCCTAACTTGGCAGCACTGAACATGCTTCTTTCCTTTTCCATCAAAATCATTTTCATTCTTTTTTCAACTCCATTTGATTGAGGTGTGTATAGAGTATTATTCTATCGTGTTATACCACAATTTGTACAAAACACTTCAAATTTATTCACCACCTTTATCTTCTTCTTTGTCTACTTTTCCATCAGAGCCTTAAATTTTTTAAACCTATCAAATACTTCATATTTCTTACTAAGGAAATATAACTACTTATTCCTTGAGAATTCATCTATAAATGAGACATAGTACACAAAATTACTCAGCGATGGAACCAACACATGTCCAAACACATCATTGTGCACAAGCTTTAATATCCCTTTTTCTCTCTTAGAACTTGTTATACAGACAAATCCCTTCTATGAATAGAAGTAATATCCCTAGAATCGTAAAGGAAAACTAGAAAGAAGATTACATAATAATGTCTCTTTCCCTATGCTAACTTCATTTAAATAAATAAAACTAGAGTAGGAGGAGGATGCTCTTACCTCTTAACAACATGCCTGATGAAGATCCCCGATCTGCCCTGATGTAGGTCCTTAATGCTTTGATAAGACCTAAAAACACAAACATACAAAGGATCAAAGGATATGCAATATAATGTTCTAGAAAAATCTTAATCTAAGGATCAAGGAGATTAGAAATTTAAATTGTCTTAATGAATACATAAACATTATAAATCATTCATAATTCCAATAAGACAATGCAATGAAAAAAAATATCCAAATGTATTATTCAAAGATAAAAGAAGATCCTTACAACCTGGCCTTGATGTAATGAAGGTTCGTACCAAATGCCTCTAATCCTTATCCTTGGATGATAATCTTTCCAATCCAAAATTACCAGAATAAGACTACCATTTTTGAACTCTCGTAACCCTAAACCCTCTACTCAATTTATAGGAAAAATGGAGGATTTTTTAGATCGACGAAAAAGAGATGAGATCCAATAATATTTGGATTAGGGTTCCATGATCCAAGGGAATTAGATCCATGTTTAGAGGGATTTTTCTCTAATATATATGACTCAAAAGCTTCTAGTTGGGATATAGCAGCCCAACTATGCTTCTAGAACTTAAAATTTTTATTTTTACTTTCCTTTAATTCATTTGCAAAGTCTGTAATGGAAAATAGAGCATACTTTTGTGTGGGCGTTATTGGAATAAACAGCGCATGCACAAAAATTGACTAGAAAAGCTGTGCAAGTCATGCTAAATAGGTCAAAAAGCCATTTTACCCAAAATTCATGATTTGGTCAAGGAATATGATTGTTTGAGTTGCAAAAGAGTGCATTTAGAACATAAGTATGGATGAATATTGATCCATTTTAACTGTCAAGTTTCATGGTGACAAAATAATGTGTAATAGATTGTCCCCTAAAGTGTGAAGTCCAAAAAGTCATTAAAATATTGAAGCTCTTTATCATGCCAAAGATTGGATCCGAGACATTCAAGGATCACAATGCAAATATATATTCATCACAAAGGTAGGAATTCCCATACAAAGAGTAAAACTAACTTAATGAACAAGTGTAGGAACATCGTAGAATTATATCAACAACAAACAAAGTATGGGCATAACCATTTATTATGATTTGGTCTACTAAATCATAAATACATAACTCGTTGCAACTTGGATGTATGAAACTAGATCCAGGGTCTTGATCTCCATATGTCGATTCAGAGTAAAAATCTAATGATGTGAGTGAATTTTTTTGAAGTAAAACATGGTAGAAACCTCCTAATTACTGGTCAATGATGTGAAATGTTAACAAGTGCGAGAGGAACCACTAATAATGAAAATTATTCTCAAGGTACCCGAGTATGACCTATGAAGTGTGATTAGGTTAACTATAGTCGAACACTCATAGAATCGCTCGATTTAAGGTCAATGATGAGAACCTGTCAGCAAATGTAAGAAACCTTCCATTAAGACATACATGCCTCAAGGTACTGTAAACAGTTTCTAGATAAACTTCCTAGATAATGAACTGAAATCGATAGGAAGCAATCTATCGTAGGAGGGCCTATGACATGAAACTTCATGTCAAGTTGAAGAATTGTTTTGCAAGGAGTGGCTCAAGAATGATTGATGCGAATGAGGAATGATATATTCAAATTAATATGAACCAGGGTTGAGATCCTCTTAAACACATAGCGACACAATAATTGACTTGGCAACAATTGACTAAATGATAATACCCAAAGCAAGCTGAATACTTTCAATGAGATTTGATTAGCTTTGAGACAAATGGATTACACAACCTGGACAAAAGTGTGATAGAGTATCATGTTCAAGAGCGACATAGTTCCTTTATATGAATGCAAAAATGAATACCTATTCCCAATTTCCCCCCACCATTACTAGCAAGTACTTCTTTATTTTTGTCAAGATTGAGGAGGATAACATTTTCTTATTCTGTAAGATCATCCTTTGAATGAGTCCTCCGAAGTATTTTTAATGAACCATAAGAAGGAGTGGTTCGATCTTATTGTGATCGATGGTTCGTGAACTATTTAAATTTTATGAGTCTAATGTAGGAGTAACCCGATGTTATTTTAATGTTAAAAGAGTTTGAAAAGACACAAAAAGAAAACTTATTCAATTCTTTCAATGTAATTTTTTTATGAGCCCAAAGAAAGTAAAATGCCTTAGTTTATAGTTTTAGGGAGTGAGAAGAAAAACATAAGTAAACTCCATAAATTTATTTTTTGTAAATTTAGTCCCTCAAGCCCAAAAAAGGATAAAATAATGTAGGATAGAACTATATTAACCATAATTAGTGAACGTATACCTTTTTGCATAAATAGTCTAGTTCAGTCTAGAAAATGGGTAAACCTATACTGAAATCAACAATTATTCATTTATTTTAACGAGTTTGAATAGTCAAGTACTCAATGGTCTTTACATGTTTAGAGAGTTTGAAAATGGCTTAAAGATAAATCCATGGTTTTTCTTTTCCATATTTTTAAAGAGCCTAAAAAAGTGATAAAATTTTACTCGTAGTCAAAATGATCCATTTTTACGTTGTAACATATATTATGCACATAAAAATTTATAAACTATCATAACTAATGAATATTTTGGTTAGAAAAATAAAAAATTGACTTTTAAAAGGTTAAGGGCATAAAAAATAATATTTTATTCACCAGAAACCTATAACATTTTCATAAAATAACACATTTTCACCATTTAAGTTTTTAAACCAATTTGAGAGCAGTAAAATAGTTTTTACCATGAAACTTCAAAGGTTGATTCCGCTAAAACTAGTGGACCAATAGAAAAATTGTTTCTTCTAGGTAATATATATCTTCCCTACCTTTCTTTTCATCCATTTAAAATTTGATTTTATACTTTACTTTTATTTTTGGGGAGTTTTTAATTTAAAAAATCTGCGTGCGGGGGTGCATTATTTCCCTTCATCATGGTCGTGCACCCCGATAATTGTTTACACACTACAAAAATCGATTTGCATAGTTTTTTGCCAAAAAATTTTGCAAGTGTGCTTTGTATTTAAAATAAAATCCGCGCGGGCGTCTTGAGTATTTAAAAATATTAAAAAACAACCCAAAAAATGCCAAATTTCTCTCCATCAAAGATCTAACACTCCTAAATTATCAATTCAAGACTCTTAAGAAACCATGTTGGAGTGGAGAGAGAGAGAGAGACATGAAGCTCATGATGTAGAAGTAATGGATGATTCGGAAAATTCGTGAGCTCTAAATAATTGTAGTCTCTACAAATTTTGTGCCATTTCAGGGGTGAAAGCTCAAGTAAATCTTATGACATGGTTACTGAGGCCCTAGGATATCCATGACTATTATTTTATCATAGGTGATCAATGCCTCACCTTTGGTGTTGATGAAATTTACTTCTTGAATGGGGTATCCCATAGAGGACCTGAAATTTCTTTATTTGGCGAGACACTAGGTGGGGAACCTACTGCTTCATACCTGAGGCAATATTTTGTTTGTAAATTGGTTCCTAAGGATGGATGGATAGCTATCAAATCTATCCAACAACTTTATTTGAGGAATATATCTTTCACAGTAACCATTTTTAACACTAGAAAATCGTACAGTAGAAGACGACATTAATTAATGTCAGGTAGAAGGATTTACGACGCTGAAAGACATTAGAGAATCTGGAAAGTATTTAAAAATCTCAAAGGTCTGAGGAAAAATCAAATTTGAGCAAGTCATAAATCCTTTTGCGTGCATAATCCTTCGTGAAGAGCGCCTTTGTGTGCTTTTTGACCTGAAATGCACACAATCCTAGGAGTGGCAAAAGTCACTTTCCGGGACAAAAAAAAACACAATCTAGGATAGTGGTTCCTCACTTGAAGCCGCCTAAGGACAACCACCAAAGCCTCCTTATACATCAAGGTAGAACACAATGGAATATTCGTGGCACATAAAGGAATCATTCCCCTCTCTTGGGTCACCATCCACAATGTACCAAGAGAGGGAAGGAGGATTTGAATTCTCCTATACAAGGCCACCATGAGATGAAGAAAATTTTGAACACATTGTTATGCTGGTCAAAATTTCCCAAGCAATAATAGCATGTGTGATCCGAAGCTGAAGATAAAGGGGACTCAATTGTTGGCCATCCAACCAGTTCAGTCCACCACAGTAGAGAGAGGGAGACTTTGCACAGAGGCAAGCTTGTGAGTAAAAAAATTCTTGCATCGAGACTTATAACCCATGTTTTTGGGGCCCTTTGGCAAGAGGGTTAAAGTTTCATCCTCATTTCCTACCAGCACTCAATAAGAAGGGATGAAGAGCCACTATTTTGATTATTGCATTTTTTTGACTCTATTCAGATATTTTTTTTATTTGTTTTAGTTTTAGTTTATATATGCATGATATTTCTCTATCTAGTATGTTTATGATTCTAGCTTGTACCACTAACTTTCTTGAATTCACTTCTTTTTCTTCCTGTGACCAATAACTTAAGTGAGTAAACCACACCCCTTAATTTGGTGTGATTTCATACATACGTGCACCAAAAAAATTAACAAAGGATTGGTGACTCCACTAACATTTATTACCAAGTTTATGTGGTTGTGCCCTTTTGTAGAGACCCCTGTCTGTGCTGTGGAGTGGAGTTGAATTTCCCCCTTTTTCTCTTGCAGTCCCTAGTTCATCCCAAGTGACATACTGAAGCAAATTATCTCCAAAAATTACGCTTTCAAGAATTTGCGCGGTTTTCCATCCTGCAGATGCACCTAGGGTGTGCGTTCAGGGTTGACCCACACACAGACATCATGCCTGTTGCAGCCTTTTGCGTGCAAAAGACACAATGAGAAAGTTCTCCCACATTTCTATCTTTTCCTGCTTGTAAAGTGCTTGGCAGCCCCCAATAAACTTGCCAACACTGGTTGAGATACCCTGTAGCTTGCTAAAGCTCACTCTTAGCTGCTTTTTGTAGGCTTAGTGTCAGTTTTATTTCAAGTTGATTTTTGCAAAGTTCGCACATAGTTTAAGTAGGGGGGAAGATTAACTTGCATTCCGAAAAAAAATTATGTTTTTCAAATTTAGGTACCAACACACCTAGATAACTAGCCAAAGCAAGTGGCCCACGTCCATGCATGTTTAGCTAGTTTCTCTTTTTTCTAGTGTAAAAATTATTAGTTTAGTTCAATTTTTGCACTAGGATTTCGGGACTAGGACTGAATTTTCGATAGAAGAGAAAGTAATATATGCTACCTTTTGCATCCTCGAGTGATCCTAGGTAAGCATATGAACACTCTCTATTCACAACTCACCATCTCCCTTTAGTTAATCACATAGATTAACTAGGAAAAATAGAAAGCGGCCTATATCCGCACATGTTTTTCTTTTGAGCAAGGAATAATAAAACATAGTTTAATAGGGGATATTGAGAAGGATCATCGCATATCCACATGTTCAAAATATGTGCTTGACCAATTTTTTCTCACACACATCCACCCACTAAGCAAAGCGAAGACACCTAAAACTAACTTAACCAAACTCACTAAATTCTCCCCACAGGGGCCACAAAAGAATTTATAGTTTAAGTTAGGATCAAGGGGGTAGGCATCCAATAAGCCGCCTTGATCATTATTCATCATGAAGCATAGAAGTGGATTGTTTAGGGAACTTGAAATCAACTTATCAGCCCACGAAAAAGAAAACCCGAATGCAACAGAGACCAATTTCAGAGGGGGTTAGGCTTAGGCGCAGTGTGTGTGGTATCAGTTAGGGCTACCTGACCCTGCTAATAATCGATACTGCTAGTTGACTTACCAAGAAGCCCAAGACTCGAATGCTCATGTGGGATGGTGGTACCTAGTGTCCAAATCTAGGGCATCCTTTCCCTATAGGTGATGGTGCAGGAAAGCGCCAAACCCTCTACCCTTACCTTGGTGAATTTTCTTCGACTGATTGGTGGTGTCTCTAGCTCTTATGAGACATTGTGCCAACACTCGCAAGATATATTCTCAAGGCCTAGTTATAGTTGAGTGTGTGAGGATGAATATGTCTTCTATTATTTTGAGTATTATGTGCAAATAAACAAAAACCACTTTTTTGATTACTTGATCACATAGAATTAATTTAAAGGGAAAATTTATTTTATTTTCGCTTTGTTTTATGTAGGTGACCATACTTTTTCTTTGATCATAGACTCTATCCCCTCAATTTTTTCCAAAACCTAACCTAGTCGACACCAGAATAGACCCAACGAGACCTCATTGATCTAGGCATCTTTTGGACCTCCCCCCATTACCGGGAGGGGTTCGAGGTCTTTCATCATTTAAGTGTTAAAGACAGAACACTGCCACCATTATTGCTTCATCCTTTATAGGGGCAGCCGTAGTTGGGAACCCTAGTCAGTCTCCCAGCACCACACCACACACCACTCCTCCCACGACCCCTAAAGGGTAGGGGAGTGTGACCCATTCGAGAAAAAAACTGAATATACACAATAGGGTATGTCACAGACAAACCCTGTTCCTAACGAGAACTTTGTGTTCTCACAAGTTGCAATGGCATCAACCTCCCAGTAACGTTTCTTAGCTTCGTTGAATCTACCCAATTTAACCAAGCTAATGAATGAACCCATCCCACACAACCCTACATGGCCTACCATGCCCGCGAAGCTTCCTTCAGATATTCCAAAATTCGAAGGAAATCAAGCGAAAGACCCATGTAATCATTTCATGACCTTTCACCTATGGTTCTCATCGAATAGTATCATTAATGACACTATTCGATTGAGACTATTTCAACACACTCTGACAGGAGTAGAGGCGAAGTGGTACATGGAGAAACCCTCTGCTTCACATGGAACCTTTGGCACCCTCGCCACCATGTTTCTAACATATTTTTAGTTACCCATTCACCATGATTCTAGAATGGAGTTACTAGTACATTTTAGAAAAACTCCTACCGTCCATATCTCAGACCATCTCCACGAATGGAGGCGGTGTCGTAGTTTATGTAAAGCAAAACTCGACGATCAGGTTATTTTATATTTTTTCCTGAAAAATCTCATTGCAGACATTTCAAAGGATGTGGTGCAACAAATGACCATATCCAAAGAGGACACCCTTAAAAAATCCCAGCATCTTGAGCTGATTTATACGAAGTCAGGATACATTTACAATATCCTGCCAAACGCCCTGCGCCTGCAAAATTATCAATAATTTCCAAGTGCGTCAAACTCTGCATATGGACTAATTGGGTCATTAACCCAAGGTTACCTATGCATCAATAGTCAAAATCCCGGTTACACATACAGTTCTACCCAGAACGTACCTCAACCCGGTTTTCAAAGTCATCATATTCCCCAGCAAAATTTAACCAATAGAGCGCAAGCATATCACCATGGAGGACCCTATCCACTGGCTCAAGGGACCCAGTATGCAGAGAGAAAAAATGATGGAAGAGCTCCCCTCCAACAGCCAGGTGCAAACCAGGGACCTTGTTATGCTTAGTCCCTAGAACAACACCCACCTATGCAGACCAATACGCAGGTGAACTTTGTGCAGTGTTCCCAAAAACAACCACACCGATATAAACAAGAGAACTACCTTCCTAATTTGGTGAATTAAAAAGAAAAAAAAAATCCAAAAGGGTATCTTGGATAGGGGCACAACAACCAGGAACACCCCTCGCTATCCCATGTTGGAGGCAACTCCAACCAAAATCAGAGACAGGAGCCAAACAATTTCCAACGACAAAGAAAAAGGCCACATCTTCGAACAAACCATTCCTGCTCGATATGTGGTTAGTACGACCACTATACTTACCACTGTCTTGATCTCCCTCAGTTGAAGAAACTACAGAGTAACCGAGGACAAGGAGGATCTTCCTAGGAAACAATTGTGATGTAGGAACCTTCCCCCCATCAAGGGACGATCAACACTCAACAACAAAATCCAGACGACTTTGGGAAAAGTAGCCACAAAATCTACATGACTAGCGAAGAGATGTTTTTCCAAACATGGTGTCACAATTACGACACCCCACCAAACACCAACATGTTAGGGGCAAGTACCAGTGCACTGACTGCACCTTTGACCATTTCAAAGATGCCTATAAAACCATTGCCAAAGATGGAGAAGGGACCCAATAGGCGAGCAGGAAAATACTCCAAAGAAACCCATAATTATTTTATTGTGGACGATTTAGCACAATATCCCACTTCCATATCATCTTTGGAAGTATTTCAGTCATGCCCCAAACAACGAAAAGCCTTATTTTCCATGTTAGGCGCTATCGACCCTACTGATATGCGTTTAATGGCTTTTGACTTAGACAAAGCCACCCCTAGGCTTCCTTCGATGGTCACCTTCTAGATACTAGTGTCGGTCCATAATATCACCATTCATTAATGTTTCATTGACGAGGGTCCATCCACGTGAATCATGTCAAAAAATATTTGGTAGAAGTTAGGGTATCCCGAACTAAAACCCTCAGTCATCATGCTTAGATCATACGACCGTCATCCTTCGATCCCCGTCAACCTCTACCAAAATGTCTCAGTCTGCTTAGCCGGAAATATTTTCCACATAGGCATTGAAGTCTTGGAAACTCACTTGGACTACAATATACTCCTTGGGCATAGTTATATGTACGACATGTCAGCCATAGCCTCCTCCATCTTCCGCATTATGATGTTCCCCCACAAGGACCACATCATCATTGTAGACCAATTGACACATAGTGAGAAGCGACCACTAACAAACACTGATGTAATTCTACCTTACATAGATACATCCTAGGATTCACTTTCATGGTACCAAGAATATGGCCCCGACCAATTCAAACCATCATCCATTCTAGGATAATTCCTAGGATATCGTCCCATTATCCCTAAGTCATCACCTGATGTCACGGGGGCTTCGGTGTGCATGATGTCCACATCAAGCACCAAAGCTAGTCAGGACACAAACACAAGCAGTAATGACACCAAGTCACCGACCATGGCAGCCTCTCTAGCCTACGCCGCTTCCCAACCTCTTTTCCTCTACCCACTAGCTGGTTTCATCTCCCAACAGGTTTTGGCAAGAGTGGTGTTACCAAACATATCATTTGCTATACCTGTTTGATATCTCATCCCCCCTATAGAGACAAGAGCCACACACATCACTTCTATAGGGTTAAATCCCCTCAGTCCTGAGGAGGCCCCACCCATCCAAGAAATGTTCAAAACCACCCCTGCAAAGGAAAGCTCCATTGCAAACCCGGTGGTTACGGCTAATAAAATCGATAAAAGAGGAAAGAATATGGACACTCTCGTCGTACAATGGGAATCACCAATCTGCGCCATATGCAATGTAATAGGTCACCCTACCCATATCTGCCCAGAGCTAGATGAATTAAAACCACTCCTTGGCTCTGAGATAGACATCATGGCGCCATGTTCCCATAAAAAGGAACCTGCCACCAAAGGTAAAGGAAAAGCATTGTGTACCAATCACGCATGTGCTCTCTCTAGCAACTATGGGCACTATACCCATCATTTCCCAGAGCTCCTACGATATAGGGATGCTTTACATGCCATTGAGTGATCCTATAAAGAGGATCCCTCCACCCAGGAATCCAGAAATGAATCTCGGACCATCTTGTACCTACAGGAAGAATGATGGGCACTAGAAATATCCCCAGTCATTCCACCTCCCATCATACGCTGCACACTGTGTGACAAAGGTGGTCACTTCCTCGAAGAATGTGCAACCCTAGAGATAATCCATAGATGGTATCCTATAGAAAGGGTTTACTACATTTGATTGTGTGCAACACAATTCACATGCCCTTTGTGCACCGACAATCACCTTTTGGAGCATTATCACTATATCCCCCGATTCTGGCTTGCCCTTTCTAGTTTTCGCTCAGCAATAACCTGTCTCTCCTAAGAAGATGACATGGACATGGAATCCATGGAAAACTCCACAACACAAGAATATGTGATGAGCAAATCTATGTTGTTCTTGTCAGCTGAAAAGCGACCAATCAAGGAACCCCTAGATACCCCCAACTGCTCTCTAGAGAGAAGAGCAACATGCACGTTATGAAAAATGCCCAATCATGTGGTCGGTACTTGCCCTGATATAGCAGTGTTACAACACTAGTTCCCTTCCAAAAAACTAATTGAGCACAAAGGGACCCCCATATCTAGGCTATTTTTCCTACTATGTCAAGGCAATCATTATGAGAAGCATTGTACTTATATCTTGCAACTTCATCCCACCATCGATATGATTCATACTGCGAAAACCCAAAAAACCAAAAAACAAACATACCTATCTCTTTACTAGCCTAAAATCAGTTCTTATTCTAAGTCATCTCGCATCCTATTGCTTATTTTCTCGAGATTGACGGAGAGAGCCCTCTCCTGTCCTCGTAGGGCTAGCTACGAGGCTGAGCGTGGTTTGATGTAGCCTTGAGTTTTACTTCATTTCAGCCTGAGGTAGATTTGAGTGCTAACACATACCATAGAAAATAAATGAGACAATTAGCTCATAAGGTTTAGAAAGTACATCAACCCTCGACCAGCAACCCCACACCCACATAGGCATGATGGGAAAAGTAGGACAACACACCAACCAAGCATGACCCAGACTAAGCCTAGGATAACATGTGGACTATGCGACCTGAATGACCATCGGGTCAATTAGTGCAGAGAACTGAAGCCCCTTGCAAACAGTTTTTGCATAATCTCCTCTCCCTTAGAAAATTCTCTCTAACTAGGAGAAGATCATGCATACCTATTTCCATATTTGTTCACACTTTCACCATACGATTAAATGTGTGCATATCCCCAAGCTAAGAGTAGCAAGAGAAACATTGAGTCTACACTCCCCCAAAGAGTTAAACACACCCAAGCCAAAAATATGGAAATGGAAGCAGAAGACAACCTCTTCTATGAAAGATCCTTTCCAAGCGTCCACAACAGGGACGGTGAGTAGTGTCGATTTCCATACAATCTACTCCGTTGGCACTGTGATACCATGCCCTATCCGCACTGAACAAATTCACACACTAGAGGTATGCCCGCTAATGGAAACATTCAAGCACCTCTGCAACATGCACAATTTCCACCCACATGAAAGTGACCATCCTAACGGGGAACCCAACCTTGTGCTTATGCAAACTCCCATCATAGAGATTCTTCCCCCACTTAATGCCAACAGCGTGATTCATCATATATGATTCGTATCACCGCATATCGGAAATATTATTACAGCCTCCCCCACGTCCCATGATTTCCACCTTATTCTTGTTGCAAAAGATCAAGGAAACTTGCACTTTTACATTGATTTCTGCGAGATCTCGAATCTGCATGCCGCTATCGAACTACTCGATGATACCCAACCTCTAGAACAACACCTACTACAACTAGAGCTCGTTGACGAAAGCCGATGATAGTTTCTGCAACACAACGAGGTCCCTAAGAAAAGGGTAAAAGCATCATTTGACCGCCACATGAACCCTTGCCCATTCATCGAGGGAGAACTGGTCTACAGAAATTTATAGGGTAAGTTTCGTAGAACAAGAAGCAAAGGTCATCGCTCACAAACAGATAAAAAATCAGTACACTAGTATTATCACGTGGTTAAAACCCTCAAAGAGGGAAACTATCCATGGCCTGAGCCAACACGACCACTTCAGGCAATTTATTAATATAAAAGAAAAGTTACATATGTTTCTCTCATAAGTGGTTACCAGAAAAATGACCCTCCATGCTCTTTAAATAGAGATCATGGGCTAATCAGGTGTTAAGCCACAGATCAAGTGTCATTAATACCAAGGAGAGAGTGAACCGTCGGATCACTACAAATCGTGACTGTAGGATTATAAGTTACAAATGTACATAGTAAAGAAACATACTTTACCTAACTCTACACTAGACTAATTTATCCTTAACTATTTCCTATGTGTCAGAATATCCTAACATCCCCCTTTAAGAACAACTTGGGATAGGATTGAAGGATTTACAAAGGTGACATAAAAGGAGCCTATTTCCTATGTGTCGAAATATCCTAACATCCCCCCTTAAGAACAAATTGGGATAGGATTGAAGGATTTACAAAAGTGACATAATAAGAGAAGGAAGGAGGCATTAGAGCCTATCCCCCCATAATGAAAACTTTCCTAAACTCCAATCATGGATTGAAGATTGGTAAACTTCGCTTCTGTGAGAGCCTTTGTAAAGATATCGGCTACTTGATCATTGGTTGGGCAGTACTGCACTTCAAGAACACGATCATGAATGAGATTTCTGATGAAGTGCATGTGGAGTTCAATGTGTTTCATACACTAATGATGAATTGGATCTTTACATAGCTGAATGACACTCTGATTATCACACCAAAGTGTAGTTGGATGCTGCTGATGAAGACCAAATTTAGACAGGATCTGACGAAGCCACATGGCTTCCTTACTTGCTTCAATTGCACTACGATACTCTGCTTCGGCTGAAGAAAGAGATATGACACTTTGTTTCTTACAAGACCATGTGATAGGTCCTGAACCAAGAGTGACTACATATCTTGTAGTAGACTTATGATCATTAGGGTCACCAACCCAATTAGAATCAGTGAAACCAATCAAAAATGGAGATGCTCTTGAACTGTAATGAATCTTGAACTGAACTGTACCTCAAATATATCGAAGTATTCTTTTAGCTGCTTTCCAGTGACTTTCATGAGGTTGATGCATAAACCGAGAGGCAAGACCAACGACAAAGGAAAGGTTAGGACAAATATGGGTTAGATACAGAAGTTTACCAATAAGTTAACAATATAAGGTAGCATCAACTTCAATGGTAGTAAAAATGACTGAAAGCTTGACTTCAGACTGAAAGGGAGAAGGGGCTATCTTACAGTCTTCCATGTGAAAGTGGTGAAGAATATCATAGGAATAATTGGACTGAGGGAGGGTAATGCCTTCCTTTGATTGCAAGACTTGAAGGCCAAGGAAATACTGCAAGTGTCCTAATTCTGTCATGTAAAACTTCTTTCTGAGTCTAGACTTCACATGGTTTATATGATTTGGATCACTACTAGTAAGGATAAGATCATCAACATAAAGAACAAGGATGGTGAACGAATTACCCACTTTCTTGATGTAGAAAGTGTTGTTACAATGACACCTAGAAAATCCATTATCTAATAGAAATCTATCCATTTTGGCATACCAAGCCCAAGGAACTTGTTTGAAACCATAGAGAGAATTCTGAAAGTGACAAACAAGGTTGCAGTTGTTTTGGATAAAGCCAGGGGGTTGTTCCGTGTATATTTCTTCATGCAAATCTCCATCTAAGAAGGTAGATTTAACATCCATTTGATGGACTTCCCATTTAAAGGAGGCAACAAGGGAAAGAACAAGGCAGATATAATTCATTTTGGTAATAGGGGAGAAGGCTTTAGTATAGTCAATTACTTCAACTTATAAAAATCCTTTAGCAACAAGATGAGGTTTATGTCTATCCACTTTTCCATCTGGTCCAAACTTTGTTTTGTAAACCCATCTACATCTAATAAGTTTTCTTCCTTTTGGAAGAAGAACAAGATCCCAAGTATTGTTTGCCAATAAGGAACGATATTATTCATTCATAGCTGCATCCCAATCTGGATGACCAGAGGATTCTTCAAAGGTTTTTGGATCATGATTTTCTAGAACTTGAGAAAATAAGGAAGAGGCTCTTTCAAACTGAGAACGTGTACGTCGTCAATCGATAGGGTCACATGCAAGAGAACCTGCTACATCCTAAGTAGAGCAGACCCATCTTGGAAGTGGTGGAGTAAAAGGAATAACTTCAAAAGGTGGAGGAGGATTTTCATCCTCACTGTCATCATTTGAACTACAAGGAATGCTATTAAAAATAGAAGAGAGAGAGAGAGGTGGCACATATGCCGAATCAGGCTCGTAGGCCAAAGGTGGCACACCCGCTGAACTAGGCTCGCAGGCCGATATATTTTCATAAAATTTTACATCTCTTCTAATGATTATATTTTTGGGTTTTGGTTGAAGAATTCTATAACCTTTGACATCTTCAGAATATCCAACAAAAATGCATTTTTCACTCTTATGTTCTAAGGATTTATGTTTCGCATCTGGAATATGGGCCCAAGCATCACTTCCAAAAACATGAAAGTGAATTACATATGGTTTGATTGAGCTCCAAGCTTCTTCTAGAGTTATATACTTTAAAACCTTAGTAGGAGTGTCATTTACTATGTAATTTTCACAGTTAATTGCTTCTGCCCAAAAATTGAGACTAAGTCCTTTAGATTGAAGCATACAATTATACATTTCTTTTAAGGTGCGACTAAGTCATTTTTAGCTACACCATTTTGCGGTGGAGTATATGGAATGGTATGTTGCAATTGAATGTCATGTTCAATGCAGAAGTTGATAAATTTGTTGTTAACATATTCTCCTCCATTGTTTGATCTTAACTTAAGAATTTGATGTCTAGATTATTTCTCAACAAAGGCCTTAAAGGCCAAGAACATGTTAAAAACTTCACTCTTGAGTTTTAAGAAGTATACCCAAGTGCGTCTGGAAAAATAACCAATGACAGTTATGAAGTACTTGCAACCAGAGAAAGAAACAATAGGAAGTGGACCACATAAATCACTATGCACAAGTTGCAAAGGAGCTGAAGCGTGCCAAGAGGCACGTTTGTCAAAAATATCCTGATGATGTTTTTCGAGTACACATTTGTAGAAAACACCATCTCGTCAAGATAACATAGGAAGGCCCGTCACCATATTTTCCTTACATAGAGTTTGAAGAGAGCGATAGTTTAAGTGACCAAATCGCTCATGCTAAAGTTTGCTCACATCATCATTATGAGCAACAAAAATGGAGGGAAGACAGGATGACCCAAAGTTTTCAAAATTATACAACCTTGTGGAATCATCAGCAATGCTAGTAGATAAAATATGTTGAGGATCTTTGAGTTCCTTGATTAAAACATCATGAGGTGAGAATTCTACTATTTTCCCTTCACCTGAATGAGTTATCTGATAAAGAGAGAGAAGGTTGCATGACAAAGTAGGAACACATAGTACATCATTAAACTGACCATTATCGAGATGAATGGTTCTATATCCTAAAAAACTAACAGATATATCATCACCAACATAATTATGTTTGGTGTTACAATCATTTAAAGAAGAAAACATGGCTTGATTTTTTGCCATGTGGTAAGAAGTTCTAGAATTAGTGATCCACTCATGAGAATGAGAAGAAGAAGATACATTTAATGCATAACCAGATCTTGATGCTTGACAACCACAAGCAGAAAGTGTCATTCCAAAAGATGAAGGTGAAGAGTGCTCCAAATTGATGTTGTGCTTCTTCATTGCTCCTTCTAAGGCTTCCATATTCTTAAAACATTTGGACTCTATATGGCCATCACGATTACAAAAGTTGCAATGTCTATTTGTCTTATTTCCTTTTTTTTTATATGCCTTATCATTTTGGTGAGTTGATTTTTCAGTTTGCGGATGAAATTGCTTAGGACCCTTGTTTGGTTTTGGACCATACTTTTTAGGATACTGCTTCTTGGGATCCTTTTGATATGATTACTATTGGGCTACTAAGGCTTTCTTAGAAGCATTTCCAGAAGTGATAAGACCAAGGTGTAATAGTTTTTCTTGTTCTCTTATCAAAGAATCATAAAAGGCATCAAAAGATGGGTTCTTATAGGTGGTTCCTGAAGAAATGATGGCTTCTCTAGTGGAATGGAAGGCAGAAACAAATACAGAGTATGCAGGGACAAGCGTAGCAAGAATGAAATAGATGAGGCTACCATCTTCCTTTTTGACCTTACAACCTTCTAAAATATGTCTAATGGTCTTGAATTTGGAAAAATATCTTCAATAGAGGAGAAATTATTAAGGTCCAAAGTAAGCAACTCATTTTCAAGCTAGTGAGCCTTGATTTGATTTTGAATTCCAAAGACAGTGTTAAGCTTGTCCAAGGCTTCATGAGGGGTGTCAATGTCAAGGACATGAAATCGAAGATCTTGAGCAATGGACATTCCTATCAACCTTCGTGCTTGAACTTGTTTATTTTACCATTTAGCAACTTTATCATCATCAGAAGGTTTAGTTTCTTGTCATGTGGTTATTTAATAAAGACCTTTACTTCTAAGTATATCTACAATGTGAGATAGCCAATGGAAATAATTGGTGTTGTTAAGAATAATCAAGCATGCACTTTCCATTTTTAAAAACTTGAAGCTGAGAAAAGCTGAAAATAACTGCTCCAATGGAAAGATCTTGAAAAATTAGGCTGATTAAAAAAAACATCTTGAAAAATGGCTTTCGGATGAAGAAGTTATGCCTTTTTGAAAAAACGAGTTGAAGATGTCGAATAGTTACAGGAACGGTTTGAAATTTGATGATGAAGTTCGAATTTTAAAAAAAACACTTGCCCCTTTAACAAATTTTTTTTACAAAAGAAGCTTGAGAAAGAGACTTGAACCCAAGACCTCTATTCTCTTAAACTAACTTCTCACCAAGTGAGATAGTAAAAGGATTCTGTAATTTTTTGAAAGCAAGAAGGGTTTTTTTTTTTACAAGAATGGTTATGGATTTGTATTAGATCTTTGGCATGAATGCCTCGAAATAGGTTACAAAATTTGGGGGTAGTCCCAATATTCCTTGCCTGTCACGATATCTATGGCTCGAATATTAATATGTCGATATTTCTTACAAATAGCGATCACTTCAATGTCCGAAATTTTCCCTAACTTGTGGATACAAACAAACTGCTGCAGTAAAATGCAGTAAAACATGAGACTGGAAATTAAGGAATAGGAGCCCATTCGTCTTCCCTGTCACTTGAAAGAGTGTTGGCAGAAATAAGAGCTTATTTGTTGGCTTCAATATCTGCATCCTTATTATTCTCCCACAGAACATGGAATAAGTTCACCCTTTGGAGTGTTTTTGTCACTGATTTGATTCTCTTCACCAATCTAGCAAATGTGAGGTCTTTAGGAATGGATTTATCCACAATAGTTTTTATGATGGATTGAGAGTTCCCTATGACGATTACCTCTTTGATGCCAAATTTTTTTACTTGCATGAGGCCTTGGAGAAGAGCGAGAACTTCAGCTTGAATGCTTGTGGAATGACCCAAGCCCTAGGAAAAACTATGTTCAATTATATTCTCTAGATTCATAATAACCCCACTTGCACCAGCTTTCCCGAGATTGCCTTTGGCAGCCCCATCAAAGAACAAGGAGTGTCTGGCTTGCTTAATAATCCACTTTGAAAATTCTTTCTTGTTGAGTTTGATTTTCCAATCTTCACTTATCTTATTTTTCCTTATTTCCACAGAGAACTTAAGGCCCATCATGTTACCCCATTCCATATCCTTTTGGCTTAAATTGGTTTCTTGGAGGTGCCCACCCAAGCTTTCTTTCAATTGGCATTTAATCTTAACTATGACTATTTTTGAAATCTACTCTTTGTCTCTGGAAATTCTGCTATTCCTTTCAAGCCAAAATTTCCAGCAGATTATCTTTGGAAGGGAGAGCCAAAAGTCTTTGAAATTTTTATTTTTAGGGATCCCCCCTAGATATTTGTGAAGCCAATTATAAAATAGATCAGGTATGGAACTCAGAAGAATGAAGCTCTTGCCCCAAGGAGCCAGAGCCTCATGCCAAACCTCTGCAGTAAATTTACATTCCAACATAATATGGCAAACATTCTCTTCATTTTCACAACACATCTAACATCTTGAGGGTCCTTGGAATCCTCTTTCTTTTAATATGTCATCGGTCAAATTCCTATTATGGCACATAAGCCAACAAAAGAAATCAATTTTAGGAATGGATTTGAGGCTCCATAACCCCTTCCAGATCGTTGTGTTTGGAGGAACATGGGGCAACTCCAATTGTTTTGCATAGCCCAAGGAAACAAAGTGAGTGCCGGATTGGCCCCAACCATGCTTCTCTAGCAGCCTTTCATGCAACGGTGCCATGCCATGGAGGTGGGTGAGAAAAGAGTCGAATTATGTCTTCAACTCCAGAGGGACCCGAATATGCTTCCAACCTGACCAGTGACAGTAATCCCAGTGAGAGATGTCCCACAGGGAAGTTAAGCCTGCATTTGTCATCCAAATTCACAGTGAACGGAGCATGGGGTTATCTACAAAAGGCGATTTGCACATAATGCTATCATGCCAAATATTAATTAACTTGCCATTACCAAGTATCGAATATGTGTGGGATTGGATTAATGGGATGGCTAGTGCACAAATTTTAATCAAGTGCATGATTGAGGAATGGAGGGGGCTGTCTAAACAACATTTCCTCTTACCTTTGAAGTATTTTCACCATAACACTTTCTGTTCCCAGCCTAGCTTGGGAGCCATGATCCTCCATACAATTTTGGCTCCCAACACAATATTTTGATATCAGAGAAATTTAAAATTAAGACCACCTTACATAAGAGGTTTGATAACATTTTCCTAACTGGCAAGAGGGATTCTTTTTTCATTTTTTTTGCCTCATTTCTAGAAAAATCTCCGAATGGGCTCCTCCATATTTTTGAGGATGCAGATAGGAGCCAACAAAACTAAAAATTGGAAAATGGGTAGAGTGTTGAGGACTGCTTTGATCAAAACTGTCTTACCGGCAATGTTTAGCCAAGAGAATCCCCATGCTTGGATTTTAATTTTGAATTTTTCGATCAGAGGGAGGAAATCTATGGTGAAGGCAGATTTTTGAAAAATGGGAAGGCCCAGGTTCTTGAATGAAGTCCAATTAGCAGAGCCTGCAAAATCTAGGCATCTGGAAATAGCGTTGAGAATGTGGATTGAGATGTTCCAACAATAGATATAACACTTCCCTTTTTTTAATTTGCTTCCCATGGAATCACAATAGTCATCTAACACTTCTTTAAATTTGGAGGCAGAAAGCAGAGAGGCTATGCCCAACAACAAAGAATCGTCAGCAAACAAAGCATGGTTAATATTTTTAACACCTTTGGCTATATTGAGACCCAAAATTTCTTGATCAAGTAGCTTCTTGTTCAATTTTGGTGTGTGTGCCTCTTCCTGCACAAAAAAAACAAAAATCCAAGCAAAAAAAAGAAAAATCAAGCCTTACGGTAGATTGTTAGATTTTTGGTTAGCCTTACCAGAAACTATCTATTTTTTCACTATTTCTGGTTTCCCGAGATTGCACAAAGACATGGGGAAAGAGCATACGTAGAAAAAAAATCCCTTCCTCTTGTTTCTGATTTACCAAGATCGCACACAGAGCAGAGAAAAGAGCATACATAGAGAAGAGGGTATAGATCTGGCAAATAAATAAAACCTAAAACCAAAATAAATAGAGGGAAACAAAATAAGAAATAAACATAGCTTTTAACAAATAAAGCTACAAAAAATATACTTTATATCTCTAGATCTAAACTAACATAAATTGGGCAACCTAAAACCTTCTCGCATGAAACGAAAGGAGTTCCTCACTGTAAAAAATTCTCTAGACACAACAGAGTAGTTCTCCAAGCCGGAAAAAGTTTAGAAATAGTAGATCTAGAAAACGGTAGTCACATGCAGTTAAACCAACTTCAGATTTTGATCAACAATGGATTTGGCCCTCAAAATAGCTCTAATACCATGTAGGAATTTACAGGGTAAGTTCTATAGATCAAGAACCAAAGGTCATTTCTCACAAACAGATCAAAAATTAGTACACCAGTATTATCATGTGGTTAAAACCCTCGAAGAGGGAAACAATCCACGACCTGAGCCAACACGGCCACTTCAGGCAATTTATTAATATAAAATAAAAGTTACATATGTTTCTCTCATAAACGATTACCAGACGAATGACCCTCCATGCTCTTTAAATAGAGATCATGGGCCAATCAGGTTTTAAGCCACAGATCAAGTGTCGTTAATACTGAGGAGAGGGTGAACCATCAGATCACTACAAATCATGACCGTTGGATTATAAGTTACAAATGTACATAGTAAAGAAACACATTTTAACTAACTCTAAACTAGCCTAAATTATTCTGAACTATTTCTTATCTGTCAAAATATCCTAACATAGTCTTTCACTATGATGTTGCAAAAGAAGCCCTAGGGCCAGGAAAGTTCGAAACCTTCTAGAAATGACCCTACATCATAAAACATTGCCTCCGACAAGGGGCATACATCTTGACGGAACCAGATGGGACATGCCTCAGCAACCCCATTAACGGCCTTTACCTCAAGAAATTTTACCCATAAGGGCCAAAATGGCCCTCCCCTAGTGTGAATGTACACAAACCAGAACACTAAATATTTTTTACCAGAATACTTATTAAACACGATCAAAGTGATGCCATGGATCACCAACCTGAACCTCATTTTGTATTTGTTGATGGAGCATCAAGATGGTCTCAGAATTTAGCCGCAGCTGCTTGGGTCATCTACCACCCTAACTGAATGCCACTCTGCACAAACAGTGTGTGCAACGGTTCAACAACAAACAATTGGGCAGAATATGACATCGTCATCAGAATTATGTGTGACGCCCTCCATCAGGGCATACGCCATATGCATGTCTACCTCGATTCCCAGTTACTAGTATCGCAGTTAAACCAAACATTTGAGACAAGAGATGCACATCTATTTAGAAAATATTTGCGTGAAAAAATATTAAGCTGACAATTTTACCATATCACATTTACACATGTACCAAGGATTCAAAACCAAACAGCTAATCGCATAGCTAACAACATTCTAAACTAGAATGCATCTAGAATAAACCATCATACATAAAAAACCAAAATGATAGATATCCATCAACATAACATAATCCATAAACAAAAACAGGTGAGACAACATGTAGAGCTGCAAAAAATATCTCTCATATATATATATATATATATATATATATATATATATATATATATATATATATATGAAGATGTATATGTCTAAGTACAAAAAATAGTGTCGCTTACCCAAAAACCAGCCCAAAGATACATAAAAGTCGTCAAAAATAGGGGGATCATCCTCATAATGGATTCTTTCCACATGTACAAGTATAATCTAGAGTAATTCCCCCTCAAGAGGGGCACTTGGACCTGCCACTGCTCCCGGTACCACCACTAGAGCTGTCGTCACAACCGAGACTACCACCTAACGTAAAACAAGCTGATAGTCCCTCTCCCAGGCCATTACAGTCTCCAACCAGACCTCCTCAAGATCATCCATAAAACCTCGAGAAGGTATCCCCTGGGTCAAGCAGTCCACTTGACCCTAGGAATCTTCTAGAACTAACACCTGAGTAGTCAGTTCCACAATAGGAGCCTTCATCCTATCTGCATGTGCCACCACTGGTTCGGCACGAGCTCGCTTAGCCGCAACCTCGGTAGTGGCTGAACTTTTGCCCTCTCCTAAAGGGCTAGCACCACCACCTGGTCCACCACCAAGCCCCTTATCAGCATCTCCTCCCTGCCCTCCGAGATCACCCCTAGGTCTCTGAAGAGGATTGCGGTTGACCAAACGAGGCACGGGGTGACCCACCTCACCAATATCTGCAAGAGTAACAAAAACTATGTCAATGTCCCCAGAAAAACACCTTAAGAACATATATGCTCAAATAAATGCAAAAAACATAAAAAACATACCTGTTGGCCCCAAAGCATAACCCAGAGAGATACCCATATCGGGATCCCCCCGGAAGTCCATCCCCACATATGGGAATGGAAGGAACATCTGCGGGTTCACCTCAAATGAGGCCTCTATCATGGCATTCAAATAACACCCCACCATGCCCCCACCGCCTCGCGGAATCACCGAAGCCCACCTCCTCATATGAGGCTCCCGTGGCCCCCAGGAGGCACTGCCACCACTGGTCTTAGCAGCACTACCCTCTCGTACATAGTGCTGCACAAAATGCTGGTGTACACAAACAACTTCAATCCATTATGGACCTTATTGAGTTGCGTCACCATCCCGTCGTAGCAAAAACATGAAAAATCATAGAAGTTCCTGGACCTCAACTGGCGCAAGACTCCAACCTATAAGCCTAACGCCCTGATGCGGAGTCGATGACCCTACAAGTCGCACAATCAACACCATAGCATATCGCTCTGCTATATATGTCACTGATGCACCGCTCTGTAAGAGGTACCCTACCACAATGACATCTCTGAAACCTCTCCGAATCCACTCTCCTAGAATGGAGTGGATACCTTAGTGCCTCACCATGAGGAAATAATCCAGTCACAAAGTGTACATCTGTCTCAAGACAGATGACCAGGTTCGTCCCACACAACACAAACATGTTGTGCCTCCCGCGCCAATGTCAGATCAAGTAACGTAGCAATCAGTCCTATGACCGAAGAAGCTCATTCTCCGTGAACTTTAGGACCCCCATTGCACTAGTTGACAGTGCGCCCCAGCATCAGTAGCTAATGCAGTATGGAGCTTGGGCCAATCCCGCTCCCTCCACAACAACCTATCATCCAATCAGGTACCCATCAACAACAAAAAAACATCAAAAATAGGCAAAACTCAAAAAAAATTTGCCTCAGCCTTTTGCATGCCTATATTTTCCACAGGCGTGCTTAAGGAGCACCAAAGAAGGGGAATAAAGCACTTTAAGCGCGCTTATCCCTGGAAAATGCACACATAGGGCACACTTTTTCCTTGATCGCCTGTGTAATCTAGGGCAAAAAGCACCCAAAATCAATACAAACCAAGTCTGTACGGACTCCGGCACCATCATATTGAAAAAATTGAAGTGCAGGACGTCATGGAGGTTACCTAGGCATGATATCACTAATCCTTGGTGCTCAGGCTGACCGCAACGGAAAGAACTGCTATGCAGAAGCCTCTAACCTCTCAAGAACTCAACAAGTACAAATGAATTGAATTAGGGCCATATTCACATATATATTTCCCTTTTTAAAAAAGTTTGGAGGACCATAACGAGAGCTTAGAAGGTCTGTTCCCCGAACCATAAAATGCACTGTGATCAACACTCCATGAAAAACAGAGGCGATGCCACACATTCGCACTCCCAAAAAAATAAATTAAGCACTGGCAGGTATGCCCTCTCTCATATTCTTTTTTAAAGTTCATGACTTTCAATAATATTTGATAACGAAGATTCTTTCACTTGAGATAGTTGTTTTTGCAGGAAAAGCTCGCAAACCATTCACAACTCCATTTACTGAAAGATCTAGAGAAGGTATCATTCAACCCCTAGGATGATAGAGTCCCAATAAAATCTGCATATCCTGACATCATTTCTCCATCAAAAATCAACCATAGCTTCCACATATATGACCGTGTTTATCATCACCTCACCCTGCACATGATAAACATCCTCGTTAATTGGTAGAGCGTCACCCCCATGGCGCTCATCACCCACAGTAGACCATATATCATAGAAAAAGTGACGCCATGGCCATACCACTCTAGTCTAGGAAGCACCTCATGCCCATCCATCCACTATGCATAAAAGTCAAGTTTTACCATACAAAATAAAACCCCCTTCCAGGACGACTAGGTTGTATAAGTAGATCAAAAGCGCACTACCATGCCTCGCATTTAGCCCACCATACCTCCACCAACATAATCCCATCTATGATACTTTTTCATCCGCTTCATCAACCCCACACATAAGACCAACCAATGGGGCCCCCACCTTCAGCAAAACACCTTACTCAAAACATCAGTGAGTGAACACTTTCATGTTTTGGGGCATCCATGGCATCAGTCCCTGAGCACCCTTGGTCAGAGTATCACACCCTCATGCACAAGCCACCATGAAATTCATAGCCAGTTTATACCCACCCTGGAAGTCCTACCACCTCTAGGGATTTCCCCATCAGAAATAACTATGACTGCCACCAAGTTGTTTAGTATACTCCGACATTGGGCCACTGAATCCCCATCATCAGTTTTCAGTCACCCCTTACCAACATGCCTATGTTAAACCTATCACATACAAGCCCCTGACCCCTCATGTCAGCGACCCCTCGTTCAGTTGAGGCTTACTTGTTGTCAACTTCAACACCTATTTTCCAAAAAAGGAAGCGGTACTTTGGATCGCCCCTCTCCACAAAAGGGGCATCCTCCTATGGCACTGTGGGAGACATCATTGTCCACAGATGTCATCAATCCTCTTGAAGTTCGACTACAACAAAAGCTTTCAAGTCTTGATGTTATCGTAACTTACAACCATTTCACTTTCATCAAATTCGTCGAAGGCCCGTGCCTTCATAAGTGTCTATTTCAACAATTATTACACGTGAAGGTCCCAACCAACACCTATGCGTACAATGCACAACTATATGCCATACCAAGCTTACACATATGGGTATCACATCCTACCTATTATCAAAGAAAAAATGCCCCGGACAACATCAACAGTCGTTGTCTGCAACCACCAGATCACTACCATATTAGTGACACATACATAACGTGTATCTGTCAAATAGATTTGTTTAACTAGCCACAACATCACAAGCATGGGACATGCCCGCCTTGTAGAAAATTTATATATGTATTGTATTATATTTTCTTACAAGGGTCCCATAGGACATTGTCATTCTTTGAACTGGTGCAGGGTGTTTCCAATTCCGAGCTTCATGAAGGTCTCCCTCTCTCTATGCACGATATAAAGAAAATAAATTATAATGTATTTCAGTCGTACAGTTCTTCCTAGACCTCACACATTAGGGGGAAATTGTTAACGTTGAAAAATTATACAATAGAAGACGATATTAATTAATGTCAGGTAGAAGGATTTACAGGGCTGAAAGACATTAGAGAATCTAGAAAGTATTTAAAAATCTCAAAGGTCTGAGGAAAAATCAAATTTGAGCAAGTCATATATGCTTTTGCGCGCATAATGCTTCATGAAGAGTGCCTTTGCGCACTTTTTGACCCGAAATGCATGCAATCCTAGGAGTGGTGAAAGTCACTTTCTGGGACCATAAAAAGCGCACTCCAGGACAATGATTCCTCACTTGAAGCTGCCTAAAGAAAGCCACCAAATCCTCCTTACATATCAAGGGAGCACACAATGGAATATTTGTGGCACAGAAAGGAATCACCCCCCCTCTTGGGTCACCATCCACAATGTACCAAGAGAGGGAAGGAGGATTTTAATTCTCCTATATAAGGCCACCATGAGATGAAGAAACTTGTGAACACATTGTTATGCTAGCTATAATTTCCCAAGACATACCAGCAGTGTGTGATCCAGAGCTGAATATAGAGGGGACTCGATTGTTGGCCATCTAACAAGTTCATTCCACCACAGTACAGAGAGGGAGACTTTGCACCGAGGAAAGCTTGTGAGTAAAAACATCCTTGCATTGAGACTTAGAACCCATGTTCTAGGGGCCCTTTGGCAAGAGGGTTAAATTTTCATCCTCATTTCCTACCAGCACTCAATAAGTGGGGCCGAAGAGCCACCGTTTGGATTATTACAGTTGTTTGACTTTATTCACAGCTTTTGTTTATTTGTTTTAGTTTTATTTTATATATGAATGATATTTCTCTATCTAGTATGTTTATGATTCTAGATTGCTCCACTAACTTGCTTGACTCCACTTCTTTTTCTGCTTGTGACCAATAACTGAAGTAGGTAAACCACACCCCTTAAGTTGGTGTGATTTCGTACATACGTGCACCAAACACACTAATACAACTAGGATGCCTGGTAGTGCAATAGCTCATGTGGCCACATAGGCCTAGATGTAGATTGCAGTTGAGTGTTCAAAGTCCAACATTTTTAACTAGTGTGAGGGACTGGTAATCAAAATGAAAGGAAAACTTACCAAAGAAAAGGATGGAAAACAAAAAATTTAGGTTATGGTGCCATCCTTATTTCATTTTATTTAGAGAATATTCCATTCCTCATCCCAAAATAACATCTTGTTGATCCATCAGGACCCAAAGACCCATGTATGTTACGGTAAGTTTCATTGATGGTATGTCGTGGTGGTAATGGTGATCTGATTGTGAGATATACTTATTTTTTTTGTGGCTAAGAAGCCATATTTTCATGATTGATTACTTCCCATATGCATGGATGGACTATAGGGGCGAACCAGATATACCCTTCCTATCTCGAATGTAGTGGGGGGATCTAGGTAAAAAAAAATCATTGTTATTTTTTTATTTTTTAAATTTTTTTATTTCTTTTTTAATCGGCAAAAGCTAATTATCGAAATGATAACGCATATGTATGCCTAACAAGACTAGCAAGACTAGCAAGACTATGATGACTTGACAAGAGAGGATACTAACCTGTAGTAGTTGTATTACCACATGCCAATGAAATAGAGGCTTTGATCAATTTGGAGAAAAAAATGGAGAGGCTTACTATAGATATCCTAGAGATCGGGACTGATGAATTTCCTCTTCGGTACCCAAGGCATGTGGTTGGGGTTCTAGGGCCAATCACGCGATTGATGTGTTGAGTGGCTCGTAACATAGTTTTCTACTATGATCACCATCATGGATAGTAGATAGTTATTTAGGGCTAAATTTTTATTTTTTTATCGACATATTTTGGATAATGAAGGTTGGGGAGCCTTATGTCCTTGGATGATATTTTTTGTAACACACACTTGACAAACTATTTTACCTAATGATGACTACTACTTTTATTTCTGGGTATGTTTTTCAATATGGATGAATATTGTTTTACTTACAAATGTTGCAAATGTCTATTTAACACTTGATTGGCCAATTCATCAGCTAATGTGTTTTAGTTTCATGAAATGTGTTGATATTCAATATAATCATACTATCGTTCCAACAGACGCACCCTCAATTTTTCTTTTAATACTGATGGACTTCAAACTATATAGCATATTTTAAATTTAATACAATGAGTTGTGAATCTAACCTAATGATCAAACATTGAATACTAAATGTGATGGAATCATATACTTATACCTCATTGTACCAACCATGTACATGAACAAAATATCATCAACCAAACTTCTTCCTTTCTTACATGAGTGGCTACCATGTATTCGATCTTTGTGGTTTAAATTGATACCACAAACTACCTCTTACTCATCCAATTGACGGCTGCTCCAAATAGGTTAAACAAAAATCCACTTGTAGATATTATTTTATCCAGATCTCCAACCCAATCTACATCAAAAATCCATAAATTTCCAAAACTCTATCTAATTCTGGTATTCCTTGGTAGCACAAACCACAATAACTAGTGCAATGCAAATACCTGAAAGCCCGCTTCACTTCTGTCCAGTTTTCCTTCCCTGGCTTTGATATAAACCTACTCAATACTCCCACTACATGTGGAATGTCTGGTCTAGTATAGACGATTGCATACATCAGGGTACCGACTACACTTGCATATGGAACATATGACGTGTCATCTTCCTCTTCTTCTGTCTCTGACACTATTCAACATATAAATTTACACCTATAGGAATAACAACCTTCACCAGTTTACTATCGTGCATATTAAACCTCTGCAATATTGTATTAGAATACCTCCTCTATTTTAAGCATAGATTCCTCTTTCCCCCATGTCATTTAATTTCCATGACAAAAATATAGTTTGCAGCACCAAGATCCTTCATGTCAAATTTGGAGTACAATTGGGTCTTAAAATCCTGGATAATTTCTTTGTCATTTCCAATCAACAACATATCCTCCACATACAAGGCTAAATAAATAACACGGTCACTAATTAATTTAAAATATACATAGTGATCCTATTTTCTTATGGTGAATAAAATTTCCTGTATATATGTATCAAATTTCTGATACAACATCCTTGGTGACTATGTTAACCCATAAAGAGACTTTTTTTAACTTGCATACCAGTTTTTAGTTACCCTTCACTGCAAATCCTTCAAGTTGCTTCATGTAGATCTCTTCTTCTAAATCCTCGCAAAGAAATGTTTTCTTCACATCCATATGTTCTACCTCTAAATCAAAAGCATAAAAAACAAACAAAATAAATCCAATAGAGGATAAATTGGAAATAGGAGAAAAAATATCACCAAAATCAATTCCTAACATTTGGGAATAACCTTTTTCGATGAAGTAAGATTTATATTTTCCACCTTTATTTATTTATTCATCTTCTTCTTAAACACCCATTTGATACCAATGGGTTTCCTTCCTACCAGAAACTCCACCAGATCCCATGACTTATTTTTGTTCAAGGTTATCATTTCATCAACCATGACCTCCTTCTATAGTTTACCATCCTATGAATCCGTTGCTTCTTTGATAGTTCTAGGATAATCATTAGTAATAGATAAAGAATTTTTTTAATAAAAAGAAAATGTACTATGCCTTTCTGGATGAATTCTCTCTCGAACATATCATCTCAAAGTTATATTTTGTGGCTGTTCCTCTTCTGATTGTTGTTCTTCTGTAGAGATTATTCATCCCTTATCTCAAACTCTATCTTCTCAAGCTCATTTCGTAGTACTGAATGTTTAATAACATTTTTCACCTCTATAAACACCGCATCTCGATTGTACTCAACCTTCCTTGTTTTAGGGATCCAAATCTTATAACATTTTAAACCATCCTTATACCCAATAAAGATGAAAATTATAGATTAACTATCCAAATTGGTTCCTTTCTCCTTTGGAACATGTAAATGTGCATCACAAATAAATACCCTCATATGTGAAATTGACGGTTTCTAATGATTCCATACCTCATGTGGAGTCTTATCCTCCAACATTGATGAAGGTGATCTATTGACGAGGTTACATGCGACATCCATCGCCTCTTCCCAAAATTTTTGTCCTACCTTGGCACCACTGAACATGCTTCTTTCCTTTTCCATCAAAATATTGTTCATTCTTTCTACAACTCCATTTTTTTGAGGTGTGTATGCATTATTACTTTATTGTTTTAGACCAAACTTCTTATAAAACACTTCAAATTCGTTCTTGTAGAACTCACCACCATTACATGTAGTCAACACCTTTATCTTCTTCTTTCTTTGGTTTTCCACCAAAGCCTTAAATTATTTAAACATGTTAAAGATGCCAGATGTATTATTGAGGAAATATATCCATGTATTCCTCAAGAATTAATCTATAAATGAGAGATAGTACACGAACTTATCCAGTTATGGAACCAACACATGTCCAAACACAACAATATGCACAAGATTTAATATCCCTTTCGCTCTATTACCACTTTTTATACATTCAAATCCCTTCTGTGGACAAAAGTGATCTCCCTATAATCCTAAAGGAAAAATAGAAACAAACAGACATAAGAATATATCTTTCCCTAAGCTAACTTCCTTTAAATCATTAAAACTAGAGGAGGAGGAGGATGCTCTTACCTCTTAATGAATTTTTTTATGAAGATCCCTGATCTTTCATGATGTAGATCCTAAATGATTTTATAAGTCCTCCAAACAAAAACATACAAATAATCAAAGGAATATGAAATATAATGATTTAAAGCAAGCTTAATCTAATGATTAAGGAGATTAGAAATTGAAATTGCCTTAATGAATACATAAACAATATAAATCATTCATAATTCCAATAACACAACATAAGGAGAAAAATTATCCAAAGGTATTATTTGGACAGTCTATAATGGAAAAAAGAATGCACTTTGTGTAGGTATTAACAGAATAAAAAACGCATGTGCAAAAATTGACTAGAAAACGTGCGCAAGTCATGCTAAATAGGTCAAAAATTAATTTTACCCTAAATTCATGATTTGGTAAAGGAATATGATTGTTTGACTTGCAAAAGAGTGCATTTAGAACATAATTATGGATTGCGATTGATCCATTTTAACTTTCAGGTTCCATGGTGACAAAATAACATGTAACAAATTGCCCCCTAAAGTGTGAAGTCGGTAAAGTCATTAAAATATTGAAGCGCATTATCATGGAAAGTATTGGATCAAAGACACTCATTGGAAACCTGCAAGGAACATTCAAGGGTTACAATGCAAATATATAATCATCACTGAGGTAGGAATTCCCATATTGAGAGTAAACCTAACTTAATGAAAAAGTAAAGGAATATCGTATAATTATATTAACAATAGACATAGTATTGGCACAACCATCTGTTATAAATTTCTCTGCTAAATAATGAATACATAACTTCTCGCAACCTAGATGGATGAAACTAGATCTGGGGTCTTGATCTCCATATATCGATTCATAGTATGAATCTAATCGTACGAGTGAATTTCTTTTAATTCGAACATGGTTGAAACCACACAATTACTAGTGAATGATGTGAAACATTAACAAGTGTAGGAGGAAACACTAATAATGACAATGGTTCTCAAGGTACCCTAGAAAAATTTCTGAATTTTGATTAGGTTATCTATAGTCTAAAATGTAGAGAAACACTCGATTGAAGGTTAATGATGAGAACCTGTCATCGAAAGCGAGAAACCTTCCATTAAGGCATGCAGGCCTCAAGGTACTAGAAAGGGTTTCTAGATCAACTTCCTAGATAATGAGCTAAGGTTGATAGGCAACAATGTATCACAGGAGGGCCTATGACACAAAAATTCATGTCAAGTTGAAGTATTGTTTTGCAAGGGCCGACTCAGGAATAATAAATGTGAATGAGGGATGATATTTGCAAATGAACATGAGATGAGTTTGAACTTCCCTTAAAGACATAGTGACACGACAATTGACGTGGAAACATGTGACTCATCACCGAATTTGATACCAATCCTAACAATATATTATTGTTGGTGATAATATTTATCGACGTGGTGTTGATTGTGTCTTTTGACGTTGTTTAATTCATGAGGAAGCCAATAAGGGACTAAATTAATTCCATTATATAGCACATGTTGGTCATATGCCAGGATTTTCCACTTCCGAAAATATTTTTATCACTAGATTTTTCTGGTTGTCACTCTTTAAAGATTGCATATCTCTGGTTGGAAAGTGCCACAATTGTCAAGTTTTTTATCATAAGATGCATGCTCCTCTAGCTCATCTTCACCCAATCATAGCTATCATACCATTTGTAAAATGGGTCATTTATTTTGATACATGTAACCCTCACTCGACTCGGGGGCATGGGTATATCATTATCACAATATATTATTTTACAAAATGGGCTGAGGTGATGCCTACATTTAAAAACGATGGTGAGACCAAAAATATTTTCATATTCAATCATGTGATTGATAGGTTCCCTGTAGCCCAAGCCATCATTACGGACCATGGTAGCCATTTTTAAAATTTTATGATGACTGAAATTTCTGGTGAGCTCAGCTTATGCCATGCCAACTCTATTTCTTATTATCCAAAGGAAAATGGCCAAGTTTAAGGTGTGAATTTTTTTTTGACTAATATTATCAAGTGGATTTGTCGGCATTCATAAAAATAACTAGAACACCATGTTTTTTTCAGCCTTGTGGGCATACCATACGTATGCAACAACATGTATTGGCTTTAATCCCTTCCAACTCGTTTATAATTTGAAAGTTGTTTTTCTGATTGAATGTGAAATTATGTCATTAAAAATAGCCATTGAGTTATTGCCAGCTCCCTCTGTAGAGGAAGAGAATTTTTATACTTGGAAAAGCTAGATGAAACTCACCGCAACGCTGCACTAGCCAGCAAGGCTCATAAAAATCGTGTTAAGGCTCAATATGATTGAAAATTTAATCCTCTCATCTATTCTAAACATGTCCTAGTCTTGCTCTATGATCAAACACATGATAAACTAGGCATTGGTAAATTCAAACCTATGTGGCATGGCCCTTAGATTGTCAAATGTGTACTAGCTAAAGGGGCATATGAATTAGTTAATTATGACAGTGTCTCTTTATGAGATCCAATAAATGGTCTCTATTTGAAGAGATATTATGCGTGATTTATCCTGTGCAGATATTTTTTTACATTACTTATATTTTTTATGAGTGCGTGCCTTAGATTAGAATTTTTTACAATTTTCTACCACTTTTCCCGTTCATCTGTATTACTCTTGATTTGCATATGTTGGCATTCCATCAACCTTAAATTGGCTTTGCTGATGGTGCTAGCCGTAGTACTCGTAATTTATGTTTCACACCTTGGGTCATCTATTCACCCACTAATGAGTTAGTTTCTATTCATGGGGTATGCTTTGGTCAAACAATGAACAAAAAAGCATAATATAATGCAATTATTGAGCTACTATCTTATGCCATCACATTTATTATTCGACGTTTGTTCATTAGATTAGATTCATAACTCATTGTATTACATTTAAACGACGTATATATAGTTAGAATTCCATCAATGTTAAGAATGTTTTTGAGGGTGCATCTCTTCAAAGGAAGTATGATTATATTAATATGAAAACATTTCATGAATTTCAAACACATTAGCTGATGAATTGGCCAATCAAGTGTTCAATAGACATTTGCAACATTTGTGAGTAAAACAATATTCATCCATATTGAACAAGATACTGAGAAAATAAAGGTAGTAGTCATCAAAAGGTAAAATAGTCTGTCAAGGGTGTGCTACAAAAAATATCATCCAAGGACATAAGGCTCTCTCGCCATTATTATCCTAAATTTTCTGATACATTAATTAAAATGTAGCCCTAAATAACTATCAACTATCCATGATGGTGATCATGGTAGAAAACTATGGTGCACGCCACTTAGCTTAGCAATCACCTGATTGGCCCTTGAACCCCAACCACGTGCCTTTAGTACCGAAGAGGCAAGACATTAGTCCCAGTCTTTGGGACATCTATAGTAATCCTATAGAAGTTTTGATTCAACTTGGTCAAAGCCTCTCGTGCATTGGCATGCAGTAATTCATCCGCTATAGGGTGGTCTCCTTGTATGTCAAATTTCCATAGTAATGTTGGTTGGGCTAGGCCTACATATGCATTAGCATTTTGATAATTGGCTATGGATTATTAAAATGAAATGAAAATTTAAAAACATAATTTTTTTTTTTTTTTTTTACCTAGATCCCCCCATCGCATTCTAGCTAGGAGGGATATATCTAGATCACCCCTATAGTCCATGCCAACATATGGGAAGTCTTCAATCATGAAAATATAGCTTCTCAGCCACACACAAAACTGAGTATATCTCACAATTTGGCCAACATCACCACCATGACATGGCATTAATGAAACCCATTGTAACATACGTGGATCTATGGGTCCTGCTGGATCAACAAGATGTTGTTGTGGGTTGAGGAGTGGAATCCTCTCCAAAGAAGATGAAATAATGATGGCGACATGACCAAATTTTTTTCAATTTTCCACCCTTTGCTCTGGTAAGGTGTCCTTTCATTTTGTAAACCATTCCCTCACACGAGTTAAAAATGGTGGACTCCCAACAATAAACTGTAGTCTACATCTCAGACTTTGTGGCCATGTGAGGTGCTGCAATAGTACACAACATGGTGACTCTGAAAGTGATAGTCCTCAAATAATGTCAGGATAGCTTCTATATATATGCGACCATCCTTAGGCACTAAGTAAGGAACACAAGATCACCTCAGGTATGAAGCAGTAGGTTCCCCACCTGGTTTCTGGCCAAATAAAGAAATTTCACATCCTCTATGGGATAGCCTAGTCAAGAAGTACATTTCATCAAAATCAAAGGTGAGGCAGTGATCACATATGATAAAATATTTCTCCTGGATATCCTAGGACCTCACTAACCATGTCATAAGCTCTACTTGAGCTTTCATCCCTGAAATGGTCCAAAATTTGTAGAAACCACAATTATTCAGAGCTTGCAGAGTTGTCAAATCATCCATTTCTTCTCCATCATTAGCTTAGCGTTCTCTCTCTCTCCACTGCAACATGGTTGTTCAAGTGTCCTGAAATTGACATTTTAGGAGCATTAGATCATTTATTGAGAGAAATATGACATTTTTTTGGGTTTTTTTTTTTATATTCTTAAAGACTTACGATGCCTGTGTAAATTTTCTTTTACACATAGAGTGAAATTGCACAATGTTTTGGTAAAAATCTCCCCAAATCATGTGTTTTAGTGTGTAAACGATTATCGGGGTGCATGACCCCGATGAAGGGGAACAGTGCACCCCTCCGGAAAGATTTTTTAAATTAAAACCTCCACAAAAATTAAAACTAAAGACTAATATCAAATTTTAAACTGATTAAAAGCAAGATATGGAAGAGATATATTACCTGGAAGAAACGCTTTGTGAATTGGTCCATTGTTTTGTTTAGAATAAACCTCTGAATTTTCAATGTAAATACTCTTTTACTACCCTCAAATTCGTTTAAAATTTCAAATAGTGAAAATGAGTTACTTTTTCGACTTTTTATAGGTTATTGATGAATAAAATATTACTTTTTATGCTCTTAACATTTTAAAAGTAATTTTTTGATGTTTTTTTCCCATCATATTGAGCAATTATGATAATTTATCGAGCGTTATGTGCATAATACATGTTACAATGCAAAAATGGATTATTTTGACTACGGGTAAAATTTTATCGCTTTTTTGGGCTCTTTACAAATACAAAAAAGAGAAACCATGGAGTTCTCTTTAAGCCATTTTCAGACTCTCTAAACATGAAAATATTGTCAAGTACTTGACTATTCGGACTTGTTAAAATAAATTCACAACCATTTATTTGAATATAAGTTTACCACTTTTCCGGACAGAACTAGAATATTTACAAAAATAGTATACATTGACTAAGTAAGATTAATAGAGTTCTCTCCTGCATTACTTTATCCCTTTTTGGGGTTGAGAGACTAAATTTACGAAAAATAACAATATGGAGTTTACTTATGTTTTAATTCTAACTCCCTAAAACTGAAAAACATCGAGTTTTACTTTCTCCGAGCTCGTTAAAAATTTACGTTGAAAGAATTGAATCATTTTTCTTTTTCTATATTTTCAAACTCTTTAAACATGAAAATGACATCTAGTTACTCCTACACTTGAGTCGTAAGATCTAAGCAGTGCAAGACCCATCGATCACAATGGGATCAAACCACTCCTTCTTAGGGTTCGTTAAAAATAATATGGGTGAATCTTCTAAAGGATGAGCTTATAGGTGTTGGGCCATGAATAAGACCACTTTTTAACACTTATTTCATCCATTTCTACTCTTCTTTATCATGTAATTTTATCATAATTTATTATATAAATCCATTTTATAATTATTTATGCTCTTATTGATAAATATTATTTCTTCTCCTTTATTTTTAATAAATCGATGATTATTATGCATAATTTTATCAATGATGGTTTATTAATATATTTTGTAACAACACTCACCATTTTAGCCTCCAAGATATTTGCTAGATTGCAGATTTGATCTCTAGCACATCATTCAAAATTCCAACTCAGAAATTCGCTAGAAGAAGAAGTGACAGTTTTGCGGTTGATATTCTGGGCAAATGGAGAAGAATTTGGAAAATCTGGAACATGGGTTTTGTCTAGAACAGACCGAGTTAACATTTTTAAGGATCGGTTTGCCCAAATTCGGTACGTATTGAGAGAAATGGAAGGTTCTTTGAGCACGATTTTATCAGATTTACTGTTGTGGCCGTCCTCCAAATTATCTCAACTGCAAATCCAAATTTGAGTTGCTCTTGTTGAAATATTGATGGAAATGTATTTTCTTGTTGATTAATTGGTTAGGGATAATCCAATATTGTTATAAGGGATCATATTTACTATTTAATTTCTCCTCTTTCTGATTATAAAAGGAGAGCTTGTATTATGTATGAAGACAATGATTTGATGATTCAACTTTATTTTTGTAACTTTGTAATCTCTTAACTCTCGTGATCAGAGAGTGACTGCTGCAAACACTATTTATGTTTGATTAATACAAGAACACGTCTTTGTTCCATTTCTTAGCTCTGGAGTAAAGCCCAACGGTGTTTCATCGGTGGTTGAGGGCTCAACCCTGGTGGATCGATCCGCTGTTTGTATCTCTATCTTTTGATTATTGTTGTGAGATAGTTCATATTTGATTTTATTACAGTTTTCAAGTTAATTAGTTGCCGTTGAATTGCTCATTGGTATTGTTGTGTTGCGTTAATGAATAGCGTTGTTGTTCTATTTCAACAAGGATCTCAATTCCTGTATTATTCATCTTGTTATTGCTTATAAAGCTTTGTTGTTCACTATTTAACTCTATTTGATGTTCCGTTGGATTGATGTTCATTTCAATTACTGTTTAATAGCGTTACTGTTGACAGGGTTTGGTGTTCAACAAAATTAGCTATTTGATTCCTTTAAGTTCAGAGTTGTTGTTCAGATTCATTAGTTAATACCTGTTGTTCAATTCCTTTAGTTACAATTCACTGCTTATTTACATTGTTATTCATTTACATTGTTGTTCATTTCAGATTAATTCGTTTGTAGATTGCAAGAGTTTGCTTTTAAAGATTTTTCCTAGTTTACTTTCAATAACAGCTTTAGTTCAATTTCTATTTCCTTTTAATTGCTTTAAAGTAGGACTGTCAACTGTAGAGAACATTGGTTATTGCTTCCTCGTTCCCAGATTAATTGCCTTGTTCCAGTTTTATTTCAATTGCATCAATTTCTAGAGGAATGAGTTATTGCTACTGTATCCTCGATTGATGTTTGCTGAGTGAATAGTTGGATTTCAGAGCATTTGAGTTTATGTTGTTGTAGTTAGATTTCTTTTTCAAGCATCCATTTACTTTTGTATTTGAAACACTGTACTACATCTTGCAAGGCATTACTCTTGGATAAATTGTCACCTTAGACTAAGTACACTCTTGAAATAAAAAGTCATTCCCGGATTGATAATTAATGTGGGATAAATAGGCGTTAAAAATACACCTTTTATACCTCAACATTTTGGCGTCGTTGCTGGGGAAAGTGTATGGCATTTACAAGGAGTGATGCACATTTGACCTTTTTTCTACCTGGGAAGAATTGGGTATTAAATAAGGAAGGTAATAACCTGTGCACCAAGCAAGGAACATACTTGCTCAAAGCCCGCTTCACAGCAGAATTGGGTAAATTTCTTTATTTAGGTATGAATGAAGGCTTTTTTTTTTTTAAATGAATAGAAAATATAAACAAGAAAAAATTCCTCCCAAACCTGAAAAACCTAAGGGACCGGTGACCCTTGGGAGAACAACCTTTATTGACAAAATTCTTAAGAAAACTGAATCTCAGCCATCAGTAGGACTTAGGAAAGTTATTTCTAGACAACCTACTATTTCCCTTCAGGCAAAAAGTCACCATTTTTAGCCTTTTTTGAGGTAAATAGCCAAATAGAAGAGACTGAGCAAGATTCCCAAGAAACTGAGAATTCTCGCCTAAATTTTTTTTACAAGAAGAGAAGTTGGCTTCTCATACCCTACTATTTATTAACATGAATTTTTCAAATTTGGGTATGTACATACTAGAGGCCTTATTTAGAAAATGGATCCATTGGAAATACTCTTATACATAAGCATATTCGATTTTCAAAGAAGAGTAGGTTAGTGGAAAAAATAAAATAAATAAGGAAATAAAATAAACACGTTTTTTTATTTTTGTAAAAATAGTTGTTTTTGTTGCAACACGCTGTGGAGATCAACATCAATGATAAATGGTTTAATTTATCTGTGTATGGCTATGAATTATAATGGAAATAACAATTCTACAAACACTCATATTTATTTTTATCACCAATATGGAAAAATTTCTTGAATATCATTTTTTTGGCTTGTGGGCTTGATGAAATTTCTGAAAACACAGTTGGAACAGTAATGTTTTGGGGGAACAAAAATTAATATCTTTAAAACCTGTTTCTATAATAAGTATATATTTATTTCTAATTTCTAACCCAATTTGAATCACTCCATTTTTATTTGAAACGAAAACGTTAGAACCAAAACATTGACAGGCTGTCTAGTAGGCAGCTCAACAACAGAGTTGGGACAGTTAGTTTTTGGAGGCCTAAATGAATATATTTTTAAAACTTGTTTCTATTGTAAATTCCTAAATGAATCTAGTTTACAACTCAATTTTAATCACTCAATTTTGATATCATGTGAGGAATTTATGACCAAAATATTGACTGCATATCATAAATTAGCAATCTTGAAACTTTGTTTTCTTGGCTGTTCACTAGCATATTTGACCTATGAATTATTCTTGTCTTTAAAACCTTATTTTATTGGAGATCAATAAATGAATCTATTTTCATTTCCAATTTTATTTAGCTCAATCTGCTATTAAACGAAAAATTTATGCTTGAAGTATCAACTGTTGGTCTAAGCTGGAAAATCGAAAATGACTCTATTATGCAGTTTGTTCTAAACAAATTTGACATATCATAGCATTGAATTTTTAAAACATGTTTTTATTGGAGATAACAATTTTAATTAGCTCTCATTTGGCTTTGGAATCACTCAAATCGGACAAAAAACAAAGAAGGTATGATTAAAACACTGCTGGTTAGTATCGTCGACCACTGCTCTCCAGCAAGTAACAAATATAATTTGTTTTACTTTTCCGTGGATTTTTTCTACAGAGTAACTAATTTTTAGTTTTTTTGCATAATTTTGGATTAGGGGAGCCCGCGCACCTCTCTTTCTCCATGATTTCATGTTTTACTGCAGGTAGACACTTGTCTTTTTGTAGGTCTTAGGAGAACAAAGAAGGCCAAATTATGGACGAGCGATTCCTGAAAGAAATTTTAGTGAAACAAGGGAATTTCATCCAGTTCATTACCTAACAGATTCATAACAAGAAGAAATGAAGAATTTTTTCCATTTCAAGATTCATGTCACTGCTGCCAAAACATTTTTCAAAAAGATCAATTTTTTTTTCCATTAACAGATTGATATTCCCTTAAGAAATAACATCATAGCTATTGTAACTTAATAAAGTGTTTTTTCTTTTCTGATTTCTTTTATGTTTTTGTGTTTCAGGTATTGATCCCTTCAAATTGTAGTTTCCGCTCCTATGGAAATTGAACAATAAAGACTCCACCATGCAAGTTTCAATTGCAGAAGGCAATTCTTTAGTAGCACCAATTCTGTAAAAATTTACTTTTTCTTGAAACCTATACATAAATTTTCCTTTCTATTTGATTGAATTTGCCTGACAATGGATTGCACATTAGCTTTGTTCTTTCCTCTATTTTTTCCCTTTTTTGTTCCCTACAGCGATTTTTGCGTGCATTTTCTTTGCTGTTCCCTACATTTTTGTGTGCCTTTATTTTTCATGTTGTTCCTCTTAAGGAACAACAGTCGTTCCTCTTAAGAATCAATGCATTTGTGTGTTTATTTTTGTTGTTCCTTCCAAAAGGAACAACATTTCCGCTGATTAGTTTTGCTATTCCTTTTAAAAAGAACAACATTTTTGCTGTCTGTTTTTGTTGTTCCTTTCAAAAGAAATAACAACTTTGCCGCCTGTTTTTGTTGTTCCTTTCCAAAGGAACATCATTTTTTTCCCGCTTGTTTTTGTTGTTTCTTTCAAAAGAAAGATCATATTTTTGCTGACTGTTCTTGCTGTTCCTTTCCAAAGGAACAAAATTTCCGCTGATTGTTTTTGCTGTTCCTTTTGAAAGGAACAACATTTCCGCTGATTGTTTTTGTTATTCCTTTTGAAAGGAACAACATTTTCGCAGATTGTTTTTGTTGTTCCTTTCGAAAGGAACAACATTTTCGCAGATTATTTTTTCTCTTCCTTTCGAAAGGAACATCATTTTCGCAGATTGTTTTTTCTATTTCTTTCCAAAGGAACAACACTTTTTGAGTGCATTTTTCTTGTTTTTTAAACAACATTTCTAGGACTTTTTGTGAATTCTTCATAAATTTTTAAAAGGAAAACATACAATTTATGCAAGGATACACAAATTAGAGGTTACTGGAATCAACTAATCAAGAGAAATTGTCATTTGTAATAAATTGATTTGTACTGATAAGAAAAAGGAAATGACACAACCATCTATATCACTTTGATGTCTTTATTAAAATTAATATGATCGATTATCTTTATCATGTTGGTTCTTCCCTAAATTCTCATAAATCTCTTTGATTTTTATTTCATTGAATAAGAATAAGGGAATATTTTCTCTATTGAGATGTTCAGACTTCTTCCACCATACCTACTCTTAAGGAGTGTTGAGCCATCCTCTATACATAAATAGGGAAGTGCTACATAAAAAGAAGAAAAAAATCTCTATATGATTATTAACAATTCTATGATATGGCAGATGGAGGATAAGGGTTCTCATCAAGAGCCAACCTACCATGGTCATAATGGAGCAGTGAAGTGGCATTCCCATTATGGCCACCACACTAGGGATATGATCCAATGGAAAATTCGGAAAGATAAAAAGTCCTTGGAACATGAGGTCTCATTACGAGCCGGCCTGCCCACTTTTCACCCCTTCCTAGTGAATGGCATTGTGATTCATCTGGTTCCCAAGCCAGCATAGTGGCCTCCATCATGACATCACACAACACTTCCCTAGGCATTAATAAAGGATAATGGTTCCAACGGTGAGAAAGCAACTTTGTCAAGGTTATAGACACCTGTGGGAAACAGAGCTCTGTTGATGGTATTGGAGTCATATTTTTCACAAATCAATAATAATGATAAACCATTTTCTTATATCTTTATTTAATATCAAATGAGAGTATGCTCCTAAACCCTTTGTTCGGAACCTATTATGCATGAAATTTATTTATAAATCGATCATAATGGTTTATGTGGATAATGACCGCATAAGTATTTTTTTCACATCAGCTGTCATTTTCCCTTATTTTTGAATCATTACATAAACATTTCCATATTTAATCGTGATTTCAAAATATGCATTGATTTTAATAATGCGATAATTTGTTGATCATATCATAAGTATGTATGCATTTCCATGTTGTACAATTGCTATGCAGTACGCTTCTCTTCTATTTGCCGGTCGAAGGTGACCTATCATATTTCGGGGGGGGGGAGGGGGGCACGGATGTCTTTTAAATATGCTTGCATGTGGGTCAAATCCAAATATTCATACTTCATTTCTACAAAAAATTTTCTGATTGAAATTTTGGCATACATCTTATATGTTCCTCTTCAAAATTAACACTGTTGATTCAAGAAAATTGCATGTAGAATCGTGATTTGTTTACAGGAGACCAGAAAGTATGGAGGGAAATTCTATTCGTAGCATGACCACACTATTGCAACTAACAACAAAGGCTCATGAACGCACACAATTCTTCAGATATGATGTGCTTGCATGGCTTCCACCTTTTTCATCACTTTCAGTATCTGCTCATCCTACATCAGCTTCAACAAAGGCCAGTCCCTACATGTCATTCCACATTTTTTCGGAGGTAACACTTGAACTAAAATAGCATAATTTTCTGATTTATTATGAATTTAGGAGAATTTCATGAAAATCCATTGAGCATTATTTATCATCATTCATTCCACATCTTTACCACTTCCCATTTTTCAGAGACATCTCATCTTTCAGTTTGGGGGAGTGTTGCTTTCCTTCATTTCTTTCTTATGACCATGTCAGTAATATTCTTTATCACCCATTAATATTCTTACTCATTCTCAACACCTCCCTTATTCCATGTTGTTTTACACCAAGCATAGATTTCAACAGATTGTAGCAAGCACCTCTCTTTGTCTTCTGGAATTGCATGAGGACATGCTAATTCTTCAGTTTGGGGGAGGAATTGCTACACATGATGGATTTTTTCCACTTTCTTTCTCATTTAAGGCATACAATTTCATTTTTATATAGTGAAAAAATTGATTCGCATATATCTTTAAAACTATGAACTGAATTCTTGTGATTTCTGGATAACAAAAAGGTATCATTAAAATACACAAACCCAGATAATTTCACGCTAAATTTGTTCATAAAATTTTGAAAATTATGCACTATCACCTACAGCCATTTTGTTTATATCTCATGATCTGTGCATCAAAACGATCTGATTTTTGAGAAAATGGTTAATGAAGTTTGCTATTCCTTATTTCACATTATTCTACAACTTCATATACATATAGCTGAACGTCAATTGTAAAGATTGTTACGCCTTCATCAAAATTGCTAAAATTGAATATTCATTATTTGAGGGAAAATTCATTTGTTCCATGCATTTCATGAGTTGGGATGAACAATTTTTTCTGCTTGGTTAACACATGGGTTTTTTTCTTTGGGTTGCATGAGGACATGCAATATATTCAATTCTGGGTTGCATGAGGACATGCAATATATTCAGTTTGAGGGTATGTTGGGCCGCGAATACGACCCCTTTTTTAACACTTATTTCATCCATTTCTACTCTTCTTTATCATGTAATTTTATCATAATTTATTATATAAATCCATTTTATAATTATTTATGCTCTTATGGATAAATATTATTTCTTCTCCTTTATTTTTAATAAATTGATGATTATTATGCATAATTTTATCGATGATGATTTATTAATATATTTTGTAATAGAACTCACCATTTTAGCCTCCAATATATTTTCTAGATTGCAGATTTGATCTCTAGCACATCATTCAATATTCCAACTCAGAAATTCGCTGGAATAAGAAGTGATAGTTTTGCGGTTGATATTCTGGGCAAATGGAGAAGAATCTGGAAAATCCGGAACATGGGTTTTGTCCAAAACGGACCTAATTAACTTTTCTAAAGAATATTTTGCCCAAATTTGGCTTGTATTGAGAGAAACATAAGGTTATTTGAGCATGATTTTCTCATATTTAGTGTTGTGGCTGTCCTCCAAATTATCTTAGATGCAAATCCAAATTCGACTTTCTCTTGTTGAAAGATCGGCGGAAACTATTTAAACCTCTATTTTTTCATTATTGTTGTGAGATAGTTCATATTTTCTTTTATTACAGTTTGCAATTTAATTAGTTGTTGTTGAATTTCTCATTGGTATTGCTGTGTTGCGTTAATAAATAGCATTGATGTTCCATTTCAACAAGGATCTTAATTCATGTATTATTCATCTTGTTATTTCTTATAAAGCTTTGTTGTTCACTATTTAACTCTATTTGATGTTTCGTTGGATTGATGTTCATTTCAATTACTGTTTAATAGCGTTACTGTCGACAGGGTTTGGTGTTCAACAGAATTAGCTATTTGATTCCTTTAAGTTCAGAGTTGTTGTTCAAATTCATTAGTTAATACTTGTTGTTCAATTCCTTTAGTTACAATTCGCTGCTTATTTACATTGTTAGTCATTTACATTGTTGTTCATTTCAGATTAATTAGTTTACAGATTGCAAGAGTTTGCTTTTAAATAGTTTTCTTAGTTTACTTTCAATAGTAGCTTTAGTTCAATTTCTATTTCCTTTTAATTGCTTTAAAGCAGGACTTCCAACTGTAGAGAACATTGGTTATTTCTTCCTCGTTCCTAGATTGATTGCCTTGTTCCAGTTTGATTTCAATTGCATCAATTTCTAGAGGAATGAGTTATTGCTATTGTATCCTCGATTGATGTTTGCTGAGTGAATAGTTGGATTTCAGAGCATTTGAGTTTATGTTGTTGTAGTTAGATTTCTTTTTCAAGCATCTGTTTACTTTTTTATTTGAAACATTGTACTACATCTTACAAGGAATTACTCTTGGATAGATTATTGCCTCAGACTGAGTACACTCTTGAAATAAAAAGTCGTTCCCGGATTGATAATTAATGTAGAATAAATATGAATTAAAAAGACACCTTTTATACCTCAACAACAGGACAATCAAATGTTATCATCCTCAAGCTTGAAAAAAATAAATAGGTACTTTCCAGTAATGGTGGGGGGGAATTTTGAAATAGTATCCATTTTTGCATTCATATAAGGGAAGTATGTCACTCTTGAACATGACACTCTGTCACACTTGTGTCAAGGTTGGGTATCCATTTGTTTCACAATAAATCAAACCTTATTGAAAGTATTAAACTGGTTTTGAGTATTTCGTGATAGTTTGGGCCGAAAAGTTTGAGTCTAAAGATATATGATGATATCTCCAAAGCAAGGATCAAGAGTACTGATAAGAAACAAGGATTCATCAAGAATATGATCCTCTGCCATGGTTTCAGATTCATTATAGGGAAAGTCACATAATAATTCAGAAAATACCAATCACTTCTTGGATTTAGATATTTCAAATTCCAAATTAGACTCTTGTAGCATAACAATCCATTTAAAGTATTCCTCCCTAGTAATTTTATAGTCAAAATGTACATCATAGGCTTGCAATCAGAGATCAAAGTTGTTTTGCATAAAAGTGTGTAGTGACCAAAATAATAGAAAACTTGAACTATTTCCAAGGCTAGTTTCTCCAGATGTGCATATTTGAATTTAGTTGGTTTCATATTCCTACTTGAATAATAGATCACATGTTTAGTTTTAGATTCATCTTCCTAAGCTAACACCATTCATATCATGGAATTGGATGTATCTCAATACAAAAATTAATATCGATGATAATTAGGCACATACAGTAACAATGCATAGGTCAATGCATTTTGTAGTGCATCAAAAGATTTTTCAGCAAGCTTGTACGAGATTAATGGAATTCCCTTTTTAAACAGTCGAGTAAATCCTTTGGTTAACTTAGTGTAGTTAGGAATAAACCTATGTAAAAAAATTTCTTTCCCATGAAAACTTTGGAGTTGGAAAAGATTGGAAGGAGGAGGTAGATGGATACTGGCATCGACCTTAAGTGGATCGACATGAATGCCTTCATTTGAAACAATAAACCCCAACAATCGCCCCGATTGAAAACAAAACATGCACTTATGTGGATTAAAATGAATATTTTAATGCCTACATCGAATTAAGATAGATCTTAAATGCATAGGATGATATTTCCATCTCAAATAATGGGTCGATAAGTTATCCATGTAGGGCTACACAATATGTTTGATATCGCGAAATGCGTAAGACATATCCCTTTGAAAGGTTGCACTTGCATTCTTCAATCCAAATGGTAATTTGCGATAGGAAAAAGTTCCCCATGGGAAAACAAACATTGTATTGAGTTGATCAGCACGGAGTATGTTTATATAATAATACCCAGAAAACATGTCCATAAATGAAAAGATTTCATTTCTGCCAAAATTGTCGACAATTTGGTCAATGTAAGGGCTATGATAATTGTATTTTTGACAAGATTTATTGATGTCCCTACAATCAAAACATACTCGAAGAGTCCCATATTTCTTGTTTACTGGAACAATTTTATATACTAAGTCAGTTAAAAGGAACAGGGTAAATAAAAATTGCTTTGAGCATGGAAAATTTTAGGGGCTAATATTCATAGGTGGGCTAATTTTCCATGGTTTTTCCAAAAAAAAGATTTGCCAATTTCCTTTTTTTTATAAAAATGATTCGCCCAAATTTTACAATATAAAATTATTTTACTTTAAAAATTGCCAAAATTATATAGATAATATATATAATATCATTATAAATTTGAATAATTTTATAAATACATCAATAAACATTATATAGTTTTCATATTAGGGACTAGTGAGATTTGCCAATTTTTTAAACTTCAAGATAATTTTCCATCCTTAAAATTATCCATGGCTTTGAGTAATTTGTCAACTTCAACTTTAATATCATTAGATTTTTGCAGATGAAATGGATGTAATATTTTTCTGGAATGTTTAGCATCTGGGTATGTCTTAATTTCATGAACCACAATATTGGGATCAGTTCTTGGCATTTCGTCATAGGAACAAGAAAACATGTCATGAAATTCCTGAAATATTGCCTTAAACACGTTAATTTCATCAAAGGAGCACAGAGCACCTATATGAATGTTTTCACTAATTCCAAGTTTAAATGAAATGTCAATTTTAATTGTTGAAGATATGTTTCCTAAATTTATTTATGAATTTAAACAAAGGATTGACATAGGAAATTGAGGCTCCTTGACAACTTTGGTCAAAAAAATCGATGAAAATCCATTCTCGATTTTATCAAGTTCAAGTAGAAAAGATGAAAAATGATGATATTGTTCCATGGAAATTTTTCTGAAGTCATAACTTCCATAATAATTTTCTTAGTTGGAAACGTTTGATCGAAAGGATCAGGAAATGATATTGTTGTTAAAAGTGATAAATGAGAATAATCATCACTAATCACATTCACTTGATCACTTTCAGTTAATGATGGGTTGGAAATTGATTTAATTACTTGATAAGCCAATTCAAATTGTCTTAAAGGAATCTCATCTTCGTACATGGCCAACTTAAACTCTAAAGGAACAATCGAAGGATCGGGCAATGGAACGGTGCTTGATGAAATCATGTTAACATAGGAAACATTACTAGGAAAATTTGGTGGAGGCATATAAAACCTTCCCATCAAAGATGAATCCTTGAGAAAACCTACTCCAACATCTTCATATGGAGTAATCGTCTTTCCAACAAAAGGGATACTACTTGTAGAGGCATTGTTTGAAGTATAGTAAGATAGCTTATCAACTTTGAAAAATATCCCTTTATGGGGAAGCTTTATGATTCAAAAATATGATGATACTATGGCTGACATAACATAATACCAAGTTTGTCCTAGTAAAAGGTTATAGTTAAGTTGAGCATCAACAACCTCAACTTCAACTGCGACAACTTTACCTTCTATCTCTACAGGCAGATCATTAAGAATCCCATATGGGAAAAAACTTCTTCTATTGAAGGCTTTCAAAGTCGTGGGGGATTGATTGATTGTTGGAGAATGAAGGGCTTTCCATCAAGAACTATACATTATAACATAGAACCTCCTTCGTTAATTACCTTCTGAAATAATAATTTGGTTTTAATGAAAAATCGTATCTACAAATCCATTTCATGCGGGATTCTAGGCACATAATTGTCTAGATCTAATATAATTATATTATAATCATGAGGGTCTATAGATCCTATAGCTGAAAAAAATTAATTTCCTTTATGTTGGTCAAGTTTGTAGCACTTCAAAAGCCGGTATTGTTGAAGGTGACATAGCCATATATTCAACAATGTTGTAATTATGAGCAGCTCTCACATGTAGATTGAAAGTGGACTTTCGAAGAACACCTTTAGGAGGTAGTCGAAGCACCATGTCAGAACTAGGTTTCTCGATTTGTAATGGTTCAAAAGGAGGATGAATTGAACTAGAAGTTTGAATGGATGAACCAACATCATTTTAATTCACAATACCCTTGGATTCATAATATTGAGATCTTGTAGCAACCATAGCTTGAGAAGAGATCATGATGATATCTACAGATGAGGTGAAAGAATGAGTGTTATGAGAGACCATTTTACTAGATTAAGAAGGAAATGGATCCCTCAAAATAGCTGCAGTGGATGGAAATTTGATTAATTTATTAACCTCAGCGCAATGGGGGAACTCCTTGGTGAAATTATCTTCATCAAAAATTAAACAAGGATAACGAGGTTTATTTTTCTTGTCAGATGGTTAAGTTTTATTAGTTTTCTCTTTTGAGGAATTTTTCTATTTCACTTTACCCTTCCCTTTATTTTTACTTCCATACAACTTATTTTTACTGGTAGATGAATCTACAACATTAATTTTAGAAGTATTTTCAGGAGAAGAGTTTCCTTTAGGTGAATGAGGTAAGGTTATAATTGGAGTATTATGTTTGGAATTTTTCCTTTTACTCTTAGATTTCTTAACCATACCAACTAAAACATACACAATATGAGGGCCAAAAGGATTTGTTTTTATCTAAAAAAGGTAATGTAAATCTGGAAAATTTTCATACAAATTTCCAGACTGTGTGTAAACTAGGGCTATATATTGGGCACAATAAGTAACTTGTTCTTATATTACAACATCTCCCTTAGAAACATCTTCAGTAATCTTTGGACGTAAAGAATTTGTAAACCATTTAGCCAAAATATGATTTGGAATAAAAAATTTAACCAAACAACGCCTATGTCTCCATTCTTGAATATGATCAGAAATATGGGTAGATGAATTCTGTTTTAGCGAATTCAAAAGTTCGATACCAGTATTGTAACGCACTGGTAACAGAAAATGGTTCAAGAAAGCAGTGGCTAAGGCATTGAAATTATGAAAATATGCTTTTGGTAACTCAATGTACCATTTCACAACTGAACATATTAGGGTCTATTGAAAAAATCATAATTGAATGGAATCATCGATTAATGAATTGGATGCACACGAAAGATGATACGTCATGACATGGTTTGAAGGGTTATCTCCTTATTTACATTCAAATTTAAGAATATCATTGAGGAACTTGGTAGGAATTTCCAACCAAAAATCAAAATTTTAAATTAGATCATTTTTGTTGTTGTGGAAATTCTGGAAAATCCAAGGTTGCAATAAAAGGTAAATTTTCATTAGGATCATGCTGTGGAAATTGATAACCTTGCAAGACAAGTTTGGTACTGGGAGGAGGGTATCAAGGATATCCTGGAATGGCCTAAATGGTTTTGATTTTCATACCTCTAGGGTAACTAGCGTTACCCATACCAAAGTAAGTTTGAGATGGTATATGAAACGCATGACCAGGATATGATTGACTCTGAAATATGGATTTGGTCCCATATTTATTAATTTTTATTTCCCTAAAAGGGTTGGCTTTACAAAGGTTGGCCTTGAAAGTGGCTAAATTTGATATGGTGGAGACTGAAAAGGTTGACCTTGAACAAATGGGTTGTGAAAACGCTAACTTTGAAAAGTTGTTTGAAAATTTCCTACACTAGGTTTTCCCAAAGAAATTTGAGGTATAGACTAGACTACGGGTCCAACTTGATAAGTTGATGTCTAAGGGATGGCATGTGCAATAGATTTTGCTAACACTTTAGTGGTAAGAGGAGTAGAAAATTGAGATAGTCCTCGAATAGGTGTTTGAGGAGTACTAGGTTTCCAAGTAGATGTTTGCACAACTGATTGGATAGGAGTATGTGTAGTACTCGGGTCATGTTCCAGACTTGGTTTCTGAACGGATGCTCTTGGGTTAATTTGAGGGGTTCCTTGAACATTTTGTTGTACTTGAGTAATAACAAGTTTTCGAGTTAGCTAAGTAGGTTGATAAATGAGAATATGTGGAGGAGCTTGCAAATATTCTTGAGAAAACAAAGGATTCCAGATAGTATTCATCCCTCAATAAGTAGTACCTACTAAAGGTTGTAACATAAAAGGTTGACCTAAACAAACTTGAGGCATTGGACCATAAATTTGATAATTATCAGGCAAAGGTTTTCTACAACTGTTGGATACATACCGATAAAATTTTGTCCCCCCCAAGAAGGTTGGTTCCCCCAGGTGGATTATACCTGCTTGTTGGTGAGCCTTAGTATTGCAGTAAGAATGTTGCAACTCCAAAGGCTACCAACTTTAATTATCAACCTGGGGTTCATACAAACTTAAGAAGATATCGACACTATATGTGCAACATACAACGTGTCCTTATTTTTTTGATCTGATGTAATAGAGTGAATGTAATGAAATCAAAGCCTAAACTAATAGCATAAATGGAAGTGTTTCTTTGAAAACAAATTAATCCTAGGCAAGAATGAAAATTTGTAATTGAAATCCTAAGAGCATGAATTCAAATAAAAATACCTAATACACTTTGTGAAAATGAATGTCCTAAGTGGTGTTTATTATTCTTCAATCATGGATTTATATCCTAGGGGTCATGATTCAAGCCTAAGAGACAAAAACCAAGCTTTGGGAAAAAATCTAGTCGCGTTTACACATTTTACAAGAGTGTCACATGATGTTACCGTTTTGCTGTAGGAAGTTTTGTTTTGGAGATAAATCACTGAACCAATAAGTAAATAAAATTAAAATGAGATGGGAATTTTTTATTATTAAGTATTATGTCTTTTTTCTCCATTCCAAGGGGAATGACTCCACAATACCATTGTTCACATGTGATAAAAAATAACAGAAAAATTACTACTCTAAAATCTAGATATTCAAGAACTAGTGAGCTAGTTAATCTATCAAATTCATAAACTAATCAAGTGAAAATTCAATCGGGTAAATATTTTTATTAAATTTAACATTATTATGACCTAATACAAGTGGAAACAAGTAAAATTAAGCTCATTAACCCATTCTAAAAAATAGCATAAATTCACTACTATTTCTCTACAAGGCATTTCTAGAAATCTTATATTCATGAAATAGTAACCAAATCCCAAGTAGCTTAATGATTAATATTACCTTCCAGAGTTATTCTAAGGATGATTAATTCTTTTGAATCTATAAAAAACCTGAAAAAGAACTCATGTCAATAATTTAACTCAATCCTATAACAAGAAAAGAAACAATACTAAATACAGAAATATGCAAAACCGAAACGAGAGATGCTTGTGAATGAGGAATGAAAAGAACATAAGTAAATTGTGCAAGAGGGCTCTAAGACTCCTAATATAGCCAATTCTAAGGAGGCTCGGAGTATTAGGGAAGAAACCAAGCCTAAGAATCTAAAAATGGCACAAATAATTGTTATTGAATCAGTGGAAGTACATCCCTGCAAGAAAAGAAAGTGGAGCTGCTAAACAACATGTTTTCTCCACAATAAGACTAAACAATACATGCCCCTAGAGGAAAATTCAAATTGGCACTTATAAAAAATGACGAGGAAGCATTATCCTTGAAAGGAGGAAGTTTTCTTCTCCAAAATCCCTCAAATATTAGATCTGGTTCTCAACACTAGGAATCTTCATTAAATAACAGGGAACACTTTTGGCTCGAGGAAAAGGTACATTCTAGCCCTATGTTTAGTGTGATTTATTCTTAAATTTTATATGTTTTCATTTCTTTTAGAAATAATTCAAGGGAGAATAATGTAGAAGTAGGGTAAAATGAATTATTAATAAATAATGTATTTAATAGTATTAAAAATAAATTTTGTTGTATTTAATGATAGGGAAGCCGAAAAACTAATTGTTGACCAAACAACCAAATGTTAGCATCCAAGAAAAGAAAATGCGATCACATCTGTTTCCTAAAAATGAGAAATAGATGAGAAGACACGACTATCTTTGAAGCATTCGGCTGATGACTATGAAGCCTCAAGATATTGTGATCCTGAGGGTTCGTTATCCTCTGTTTTATTTCTCCTTTAAGTTATAAAAGGTTGTAGATGAAATATTACAGAGAGATTTTCCCCGCGTATTTTAATTTCCTTTAATAAAAATTTTATTCAGATAGAGTTTGTGAACTCATTATGATGTACTTGTTCCATTGATTAATGAAAGAGTTTGCATTTTTATTCTAAGTAGATTCTGAGCATTTATTGGCAGAAGACTTCAGGAGGCTACGAGCCTAGTCGCTAGGAGTTCTCCTGCTATTTTTTATTATATGTTTATTTACTGATTCTTGCAATTTAGTTATTCTTTACACTTCGTATAATTACCATTCAATTCTGTAATCGCAAGTGTGATTTGTAACAATTTCCTTTTGAAATAGATTGGATTTATCTTTAATATTCCTTTATTGCTGAGTGACATATTTACATTAATTAGATTCATTTTGGTGTGGTTAAGTAGTTGTTCAATTCTATACATTGATTATTTCTTGAGTTTTTCCATTACAAGTGTGAATGTATGGTTTCTCGTTCAATTCTAAAGGTTTTTATTAATTGAATTATAGAGAATTCCATTGCAAAATATTAATAGAAGGTTGTTGTTCAATTTATTAAGTATTCATTTTCTATGTTGTTCAATTCATTAAGCTTGGTGTTCAATTCCTTAACCTTGTTGTTCAATTGAAAAAGATCCTTAATTTCAACATTGTGTGTTTAATTTATGCATCATATTAGACTAGAGTTCCATCCTTTGTCTAGTGTGAAGTATTTTAAATTTTACTTTTAAATTGATTGATTGAACTTTGAGAATTAGATAAAATTTCTTAGAACGATATAGAATAGTTGACCTCAAATTTCACTCACATATACTTTGCATGCACACTTGAAATAAATAGTCTTTCCCTGGGTTTATGATTAATGTGAAGCATTAAGGTTACCTTTAACAATCACCTTCTTGACCCGAGATTTTGGCGTTGTTATCGGGGATAGTGTTTAGGAGTGATGTATTTTTATTTTTTCTTTTGTTGTTAAAGAATTGGGTATTGAAAACGAGAGGTAAGAACCCGCATATCAACAAGAAAAGTCCCTAAGTTGTCCCATATATAATTTGTCGTAGCTTCCCCTGATATATTCAACAATACTAAATCTGAGATATACAACCTTATTATGCTCTTTTCCTTCTAACCCAACTTTTCCCAATATTTTTTTGACATTTTTGTTGGTTTAATACCTAGATCTACCATGATCCACTGATATTTATACACTAGCAAATCCTCCACCTTGAGCTTCCACAACTCAAAATTATGTCCATTCAATTTCTCGATCTCTATATTTCTAGTACTCGCCAGCTTATTTCACCGCAATAATTGATCCCACATATCTCCCACTGAAAAAGGTCTACCACAGGTCTGATAAATACCCCTCAACAGTAAAGGAGTCCCCTTGAAGCTGACACTTGGCTCTGATACCAAATGTATATTTTAATCCTATACAAAAGTTACCTGCAAATGGGTTCTTAAAAGAGAAAAAATAAACAATGCCGTGAACATAAAACAAATATAGATAGATATTTTCCTCTAAATCCCAAAAATGGGACTACCAAATTGATGAGTTATATATAAAATTGAATCCATTAAACTTAGATTAGAACATAACCATAGTTCCCTTGATCGGGCCTACAAAATACCATGGGAAAAAACCATCATGCCCGAAACCATGTGCAAAACCTATGCACAAAACCATGTTTAGGTATGCAAAAATATTATTGGGTGCACTGCCAACCCCTTAGAAACCCCTTGAAAAGGTGGGTTTCTGCCCCCCTCTGACCCCCTGTTTCGGGTGTGACTAGTTGTGGAAAGAATATAACACACACGAAAACTTTTTGACCACCTCAGTATTTTGTGGGTTATGGGGCTTTTTACATTCCCATCGAATTCCTTCCTTTGCACAGAAAAATTTAAAATCATTTGACACATACTCACCATATTTATCCCTCCTGAGAGCCTTTAATTTCACTCCAATTTATTTCTCAACAAGTTCTTTAAATTTAACAAGTTTGGAGAATGTCTGGTCTTTCTTCTACATGAAAAAAATCCAACACTTAAGAAATCATCTACAAATATTAAATAACATCTCTTCCTGGAAGTAGAAGGTGTCAAGAAAGGTGGTATAAACATCAAAGTGGATCCTATCAAGGTTTGCATATTCCCTGCTATCACGATTAGTGAAGGTGGATTTTTTGTAATTCCCCAAGGTACACCATTTGTATGTATTATGTTGTTGTAGTCCTATTTTGGGGAGGCCTATGGTGATATCTTGCATAATATTCAAAGTTCCATGGTGCAAAATAGCCAAGTCTTCTATGCCATAATTCACCGACATCTCATCTCTCCACCTTCTCTGCCTTTGTGCTCAAGGGATCATAGTCTTCCACATTCAACTTTTAGAGGTTCTTCACCCGAACCTTGATCTGATTCACTTTTCCTGTGGTGATGTGTCTCAAGAATGCCTTCCTTTGCTAAATATCACATGGTAACCAGAATCATCCAATACCACAATAGAAGCCAATTTATTCTTTAGCCCCAGAACACGCATCACATCCTTGATCCTAAGAGAGGAGCTAGGATCACTATAAAATTAATTGTATCAATACCATTTGCACTATACCTCCCATGATTTCCCATATCGATGTGCATTTGGAGGTCTTTCTCCTCCAATTCACTGTAAAAATCTCTGCTTCTCGTCATATTGAATGAGGAACCACTATTTAGATACCACAAACTACCCATCACTGTGGTTTCCATGCATGCAATGAGGGTAAAAGCAAGAGCTAATTTTGTAACTATAGATTCACCTACATCTCCTCCTGAGGGCTTCTTGCTTGTCTTATTTTGTGGAAATTTTTCAACATAATTTCCCAGTTCATGACAGTGAAATCACTTGATTTTGGACAAGTCCTTCTTCTTCCCCCCTTAACAAAAGTCTCCTTTGGATAAGGATTTTTTTCCTTTCCCTTTATTTTCCTTTATAGCCAAGGCACAATTTTCTTCTTCCTCACACTTGGATGAGGTCCCATCTCTGGTGTCATTCCTTCAATACTCCTGTACCAAATAAGACCACAATATTTTCAAATTTGGTAGATTCTCCCTCCCATTTACCGAATCATGGTAGTTGTGTGAGCTCTTGGGAAGACCTTGAAGTGTTAGGATTTCTGGATCATATTCCACAAAAAAGACACCAACACTCCCAAGTGCATGCAACATTTTTTTGACCTAATCAGGTATTGTGGTATCGTGTCACCCATCTTCATCTTGATATTGGGAATCTTTTCCTTGAGTTCCAGCTTCATGTGGTCACTACTATTCAGGAAAAAATATGTTAATTCCAGCCACTTTGCATATATATTCTATTTCCCATGTAGGTTAGAGAAAATATGATCATGTACTCCCTCCAATATGATCCTCCTTTCCTTGACTACACTCTTCTTCCAATCTGGTAGTCGGCTATTGTCGGTCTCAGGATATCAATTTCAATGAATTCCTCCAACCCATTATCTTCTAGGACTCACTCGATGTTGTCCTTCCAAGCAATATAATTCAATCTACCCTCATGGGAATACTCAAGCCTTAAACTATAGAACGCAATCTTGATAGCTCATAATAATTGATCCTGCAAATTTTACCCTCCTACAAAGACAACTTCAATTTCTCTTCACTACTATAAACCCTGCTATGATACCATGTATAATTTTAATATAGATTCAAAAATAATCATGTAATTTACTAAAACATAATACTGAAATCGAATCTACTCATCTACATAATAAAATTCATGATCAAGGACATATCAAAAACATGCATCATGATTTAACAGAGATACACAAAGATATATCTAGGGGAAAGAATCTGTTCAAACCCCTTCCTATTTGTATTGCATTAACCGAAGAATCTAGATGAATACAATATGGTTTCTAAATCTTAAGCATAACCTACAGAAGTATCTTCTATCCTCTACCTGAATGACTCACTTTGGCCAACCTTTAGCCATTTTTTCAAGCCTCCAAGCTCTTATTTCCTTGCAATTTTTGACGAAGGATTATCCCCTATTAATTAGGGAAATTACTTATTCATAATTTCACAATTAATTTATGCCATTCTTTGACTGCATGCACCACCTGTGCAAGTTAGAAAATTTTAAAACTAATAGTACACTCCCCTTGAACTACAATCTCAACTAGGTATCTTGAATTTCATGCATGCATGAGTTAATTTAGGTTGATTGATCAGTTAACGGGTTAAACACTAAATTTACACCCCACTGTAAGACCTCCCACTAGTTCCTCCAACACTTGGCACTAGTTTAACTGACCTTAACTCAATTTAACTAAATTAATTTGTTACAACTAAAATTAACTCAACCTAATCTCCAGGATTTAGTGTACACAAATCAAGTTCGTGCCCCCAACTCGAATTAACTACGCTAATTGAGTTGTCCATTGATTTGGAATTTTGATTTTCTCCTAATTTAGTCAAAGGAAAAATTAAATTAGAAATTTCTTGCTGCATTTTGAACACTCCTTAGCTGATAATCAAATGATATATTCATGATAATTAAGTTAATTAACCTGACAAAATGAATATAAATTACCATAAAGTAATAATCATTCACACAAATTATTGACATAATGCTTTATTTTTTAGCTTTGCACCATTAACATTGTTCATTTAACTAGGATTGTTAATAACACTTTGAATGATGTAATTTCCAGTGTGATGTAAGGTAGAAATGTCATCAAGATAATAAAATATGAAAGAACATAAATGGACACTAATATACCCTGGAAACCTCGAAGGGAAAAACCAACAAACATTTATTTTGTTAAATGTTTTTCCTCACTCAATGGTAACAAGGGAGTGCATCACTTTTCCATTGTTGAAATTTTACAAAGATAAAGAAGCTTTAATTTGAGAATAATTAACTAAAGGTCAATACATTAAGCGTGATATTATGTTTCTCAAACACTTTACCCCGTATTTATTCATGTACAGTGTCCTTATGGAATCATTGCTCTCTGCGGTAGGTTACCCTTTGTAAACTGCATTTGATGATATTCCATTGGGAATGTAACAATAAGTATACATATTTACCTTTTCACATGAATAGTATTAATTATATTCCTCCTTTTGGGTTCTCCAAAAGGGATATATTAAACTATATCAATCTAGGTGAATATGGGAATATGGGTAACACTTTTCCTTATTTTTTATGTTTTCAATTTTTAGGTATTCATTAACATTTTCATAGATAGCATTCATTTTTCTTTAAGTTTTATTGAGATAAAAAAGTATAGTATTACATGTAGTCCATACTAATTTTTCATAAATTTTTCTATTATTATTATTTCTCCCAACACTTATTAACCATAGAACCCTAATTACACAAGGTGTTTCCCATTTCTGCATTTTTACCCATCCATCCTTTGCATGGGTCACAATTATTTCCTGCATCCATTATCATTAGGAAAATTTAACGTCATAATTATGTAAAATATCAATTTATTGAAAATAAAATACTTGATCTCTCTCGATTATCATTTCTATATCATAATCGATATTAATCTTCTATTCTTTGTACATATTTTCATGTATCACTTCCTTGCACATGCATAAATACAAGTAAAAGTCATCTCTAATAATTTTATTTTTCATGCATCATCAAGTACAATTTAACACATGTAACACCTTAATTACTATCTACAAAACCCTTCGTTTAATGCCTTTAATCCAAATGTAAAACTCTAGAAACAAATTTTCTCCACCCTGGTATTGTCTTTCTAGTTATTCATCTTATTGCTATACCATGTGTAAGAATCTACTTGTTCCCTTAATACAAAACGATTCCTGTTTTTACCAATGTAATAAAATTGGTTAATAGTAGAAAGTACAACTAAAATATTTTTGTTTTCATTCCTTTGCATTATATAAATGTGCATAAATATAAATGCATGTCTATTTTTTCATATTTTAGATGCATTAATAAATGCATACAATTACAAAACCATGTCTACTTATCTGGCATTAAAAAAGTGCATAGAGTTATAAAAGCACACATTCTTACTCATATTTCACATACTTTTAGTACATGCATATAATTATAAAATCATGTTTTTCTTATCCACACTATTTATTCATTGAATAAAACACATAAAGAATATCAAACATTCCTATTCATATGAATACAATTATAAAATCTCCCCTATTCATTCTTATTCCAACTACAAAACCACCTTTGTGTATATAATAGTAACTTTCAATATTCATGTCGATGAAGAGAATGCATGTAATTGTAGTGTCATGAATATTTATCTATTTATTATATTCAAAACCTATTTATATTAGTTTGCATATGCATAAATAATACATGTTAAACCTCATCTATTCAAGAAGTCAACATAGTTAATTTATCTTTCTATGCACAAGAACATAGTAAACTAGATACCTATGAAATCATTTTCAACGAAAATATCATAGTTAACTTATCTTCCTACACACAAGAACTATGGAATCCTTTCACATAGATTAACATAGATAACTTATATATATATATATATATATATATATATATATATATATATATATTTTTGCACAATAACCATACAATATTTTCAAAGAGATTAAGACTGTAAATTTATCTTTCTACCCCTTTAACCATGCAATCTTTTCAAGAAAATAAACATAGAGAACCTAGAGTCTCCTTGCACAAAAATTCCTAAAATATTTTCAAAAAAAGTAAACATAGTTTACCTATGACTCTTTGCACAAGATTTCATGAAATTGTTTCCAAGAAAACATCAACACATACCTCAAAATATGAACAGCTAACATATTCCTAGCCTTTAAAATAATTAAGGACATAGTAAAATTCATATGAATTGCATTCATAATAGAGCCATCTTTAAATTTAAGGTGAGATGAAATTATAGCATATGCTTCTCTCACATATCCGGTTGAATTTATTTCCTAGTATGAATTTTCTCCTATTTTTCTCCTCTGTCAATGTCCATATCCAGAGCTTGCACACTAAAATCATGATTCCACTTGTGCATGTAAGATTCCACACTAATATCATGAATCTATTTTCTATGTGGTATGTTGTGTTTATGCATCAATATCAAATAATATATTAGCATGTTTCGTGCAACTTAATTTAAAGCATAATAAATATTCATGTCGTATGGGCATGAGAAGGTTATATTTTTTTTTCACTGGATATTAAAGAGCTTCACAATAATAATAAAAAGAATGCATGTTAGGTCCCTATAATGCTAGTGTATCCCCCATACTATTATTGTTGTGCCCCATAGAAGCTCACTATTGTTATTTTTCTCCCCTTATATTATTATTAATATGTAGGCCCTAATTATATTTTGACCCTTTATACTCCTATATATACCAATGAAGTCTTGCCATTTGAATCATCCAAAAAAAAAATCATTTATGTGATGTAAATGGAGGTTTCCCCCTCGAAGTGGTTTATTATCTATTGATTCATTTATTTTTTCTTATGTTTCTATGCTCTTTCCATTTGGGTACATAACATTTGGTATTAGAGCTTTGGATTCTAGGATTTCTCTACTTCAAATGATCCATTGCGGAATTTTTGCTACATTTTTTTTCTATGAATAGTTATATTATGAAACTGATATCAAATGGAGAAAGAATATATATCAATATATGGTTACAATTTTAGAGCTTGGTTCACTATATTTTAAAATATGTCGTCCAAGGAAGTTAGGGTTTTTGTATGCTCCAAAATTCTGTTTCAAACAGATGTTCTGGGGAAAATAATCATAAAATTTTCTCTCACCATCATATTTAAATTCCACAAGTATTATTTTATGGCTAAAGGTATAAATAATGAGATTTGGCATACCACACAAGTTCTCTCTATTGCGCCAATCCATAATCAATCCATCGTGGGATATTTTGCATAACCTTATCTTGAAGATTCGAATCTGGACCTAAGTTGTGCCATTCAAAATTATACACAGATATCTAATTTAAGATGTAATTACATACCTTCATAAGTTTAAATAATAGAGATATAATAGTTTCAATTTCAGCTAGACTGACAAACTCAAAATCAAGCTCATAAAAGGTGTGTATTTATAATTATCCATAAATGTTTTCTAAAAAACTATTTTGAAGTGATTTAAACGGAATATTGACTCATATATATCATTATTTGGTTCCAAAATTCCTCCCAAACAAAAAAATCCACACCCATTAAGCCCTCAAAAAGATTTACTATGTGACCTGAAGAAGAGGAATAAATGCAGCTTCATATATCAAAATTACGAGACCAAGTGCAACACATTTTCCTCTCACAAAGAGAAACAAAATATGAACTAAACGTGATGAAATAAGAAATAAAATGTGGAATGTAAGGTTTGAAGGGATAGATGACAAAGTTTGTATAAGAAATTATTCATACTGGTGATAAGGTATTTCGTGAAACTAACGATGACACCAAAAAGAACTTGAACCATGATTCTAGTGACTCTAACCTTGGGTTTAAGACCAACAATATTCAAAATATCGACATGAGGAAGTTTTATGGATCCATGGATACTGTAGATGGAGAATTTCTTTTATCTACATGACATTCAAAACATAAAAAAGGTATACATTACATCTTTATATATAGTGCCCAATCAATTTTTGTGGTATCAATGGCTTTTTTCTCATAAGTCACTTGTCACTTGGAGGAATTATTACACATTATGAGGATAATAAAAGCAATACCTCTTTTATCCAATTGATAAATCTTAGTTAAAAGGATTCAGTTTGGGAGTGCATTCAATACTTCTAAGGATTCAATAGCAAGGTAACTAATATTCTAGAAGAGCATATGATTGATGTATTCATAGGTAATTTAAAGTATAACATCCAACATGGTGTTTACTATGGGAAAAATAAGTCATTGAAGAATGTGTTCAGGGTGGAAAGAAAATTTGAGAGAAACATTATGGCAACAAGGAGGTCTAGCACTCCAAAATATAAAGGTGGGAGCATTTCCTCTCCTAGCTTCTCACAACCTACAAGGTTGACATCGTGCCAAATAGAGGAAAAAAGAGAAAAGGTGTTTTATTACAGTTATGATAGAAGATGCACTAAAGGCCATAGACATTCTTGGAAGAAATTGTCTTACATAAATTATGAAGAGGATGAATAAAATGAAAAATAAACACAAAAATAAGAATATTTACAGCAAGAACCAACCTTAGGGGTTGAAAAAGAGGAAAGGAATCAGAACATATTTTTTAATGCATCCAAAAGGACTACCATTCCTCTAGATATCAAGATAAAAGGATATATCAAGAAGAAAAAAGTAATAGTGTTGATTGATTCACCTTGTACCCATAATTTTATTCATTGTAAGATAGAGAATTATTTGAGTTTCTATTTCTATCCAACATCAATGTGTCAAGTGATGGTTGGAGATGGAGGAACTAAAAATTACTTGGGGAAGTTCCATAATGTCAATATAAAAATGGTGTAATATGTATTTAATCGTCCAATTCTTTCCATTCCAATGGGTGGTGTTTATGTTGTATTAGGAGTCCAATGGTTACAATGTTTGGGGACAATAGCTTTCAATTTTGAAAAAAAATTCTTGAAACTTTTCAGGGAAGGAAAGGAAATTGAATTAATATGAATCATAGGGAAACTTGGGAAGATAATAATCACTAATGGCAGGAGAAATATTTTGAAGAATGAAAAATGTAGGGTAATCACATAAATATACTTACTAGATATTGAAACATGTAAGTAATCCATTTCTCTAGATCTACAAAGAGCCCTTGACAATGATTCCAATGCACTTAATAATTCCAAAGGTCCCCCACCTATTTTTGATCATGATCAAGTTATTCACTTGATTCTAGGAAATTTTCCTCCAAATATCATACCTTACAGATATCCTTATGTGAAGAAGACAAAAATTGAACACATGGTTGTAGATATGATAGAGGGAGGTATAATTTAACCTATCCAAAGTTCATTGTCTTCTCTAGTAGTATTGGTGAACAAGAAAAATGGATCACGACATATGTGTATACATTATAGAGATCTCAATAACATCATTAGTAAAGACAAATTTCTGATTCCTATAATTAATGAATTATTTGATGAAATACATGGATCAATTTAATTAACCAAGTTGTATCTTCATTTAGGATATCATCAAATGAGAATGAATACAAAAGAAATTTTGAAAAAAACATTCATAACTTATGAAGGTAATTGTGAATTTTTTTTCATTCCTTTTGGAATTACTAATGCACCTTCCATATTTCAAGATTTGATGAATTCAAATTTCAAACAATTCGTCAGAAAATTTGTGTTACTACTTTTTTATGACATACTAGTCTATATAAAGTATTGGAAAGATCACGCTCAACGTGTTGACAAGGTGCTCCAACTATTGGAGGAGAAACATTTGTATGTAAAAGCCTCCAAATTTTACTTTGGGGTATAGGAATTGAAATGTTAAAATCATTTTGTATCTCACAAGGGTGTTAAGGTAGACCTTAAAAAAATTAAAGCCATAAAGGAATGGAAATTCCAACAACTTTAAAACATATTCAAGGTTTTCTTCGGTTGACAGGGTTTTATGGCAATTTTGTTAAGAATATGGGAAAATAACAACATATTTAACAAAATTAAAGTAGATGCATCTTTTTGGACTCCAGAAGAAACTAATCCCTTTGAAAATCTTAAAGAAGCGATGTGTTTCTCTCCGGTGTTAGCTACACCATACTTCACAAAAACTTTTATTATGGAATATGATGCCTCGGGAAATGAAATTCATGCTTTTTTAATCTTAGAATGACAAGCCATTTATTTTGAAATTTGTCTAATCGAGGGAAAGTATTACAAAAATATATTTATGCGAAGGGAATGTTGGGCATATTATATTCCTTGAAGCAATGGTCCCCTTACCTTATGATAAGACACTTCAAGCTAAAAATAGATCGCGATACTATCAAATACATCTTAGAACAATGATTAACTTAGAAACAACATAAAACATGGGTCACAAAGATGTTGGGTTATTACTTTGAAATCATAAAAAAAAAAATAGAAACAAAAGGTTTTTGTAGATGCGTTCTAAAGATTCAATGAGGATGTAGAGGAATTGCATTGTGCAATTTCTATTATCAAACCTTCCTCGAAAATTGAAGGAAGGGATGAATGGAAGAACGACGGATAAGTGTGGATGCTCATTCAAAAGTTGAAGCAAGATTCCACTGAATCTGATACATTTATTTGGAAAAATGATTCACTATGGTACAATTATTACATATATCTATGTAAGAACTCCCAACTCAACAAAAAAGGTTCTTTTGGAATTGCACACCACTCCTATAGTAGGGAGATCAAGATTTTTTAAAACTTACTATAGGGTCAAGAATGATTTTTTTTGGGGATGACCTTAAATATGATATTCATAATTTTGTGGTGGAATATTTGGTTTTCCAAAAAAATGAAGTTGATACAATTAAGACCTAGGTATTTGACAAACATTAGTCATTCCAAGTTACTATTGGGAGGAGGTATCAATGGATTTTATCATAGGTTTACCCAAGTTCAAAGGAAAGAGTGCCATCATGGTGGTAGTTGATATACTTACCAAGTATGTATACCTTTTTTCACTATCTCATCCTTTCAAAGCTAGTAAATTCACTAATACATTTATGGAAACATACAAAAATATACATGAATACTCAAATATTATTGTAAGTGATACATATCCCATTTTCATTGGAAATTTTTCGGAAAAATTACTTTTTTGTCTTGTTACTCAATTACCTCATATCTCATCTTATCATCCTTAGTATGATAGAAAAATTGAGAATAATAGTGAAAAAATGTTTGGAATCATATCTTTGTTTCTTGGTATCTAATAAAAAAAAACAATGAGTCAAGTTGTTACCTCTCGTAGAAGGGTGGTATAACACTTTCTTCCATACCACAAGAAAAATGACTCCATTTATGGTACTTTATGGATATCATCCATGATCCATCACATCATATTTAAGAAAGAATTATAAGGTTAAAACGATGGAATATCACATTGAGCATCAATGACAACTTCTCCAACTCTTAAAGGATAAAATGACTCTGGCACAAAATCGAATGAAAGAATAGGAAGATCAACATCACATTGAAAGAATTTTTTAGTGGGAAATTGAGTATTCGTATGGCTACAACCAAAGAAAAAAAGTCTCTCAAGAAAGCTAAAAAGGATAATAAATTATCATCCAAGTAACATGGGCCTTACAAGTTGTGGAAAAATATTGGTACTATGGCATGCAAAATGGAGTTTCCTACATCTTTGTGAGTACATCTAGTTTTCCATGTTATGTGCTTAAAGAATTTTATAGGTGACAAGATTCTAGTTAAAAATATATTTCCAAAACTTAACAGGGAAGGAAAATTCATAATGAAGCACGAATCAATAACGGAAAAAAGAATGTGACATCTAAAAAAATCGATAAATTTCAGAGTATATCACTAAGTGGAATATCTTACCTACTAAATATTCCACATGGGAGGATGAGTATTTTTTTACAAAAGCATCCAATACTACTCAAGGTTTGAGGAAAACACCTTTTTGAGGGAGAATGGCTTGTTAGGTCCCTATAATACCAATGTAGCCCCCATATTGTTATTGATGTGCCCCATAGAATATCACTATTGTTATTGTTGCGCCCATACATTTTTCTTGCTATGTAGCCCTAATTATATTTTAGCCCCTTAGATTCATATATATACCAATGATTTATTTTCATTTGAATCAACCAAAGAATTGTTCATTTATGTGAGGTAAAGGGAGGTTCCCACTCGAAGTGGATTATTATCTAGTCATTCATCTAATTTTTATTATATTTATGTTATATTTTGATTTGGATACATAACGCTTATGTTGTGTCTAAGAATCAATATCAACCAATACAAAAACATGTTTCATGCAACCTGATATAAAGCGTATAAATTATTCTTTCCATTTGGGCATGAGAAGGCTCGATTTTTGTTACACTAGGTATTAAAGAGCTTCACATTAATTAAAAAAAATCACATTTCTTGTGACAAAAACATTTCTTTGTCAGTGGGTTATTTAGTGATTGCATAAAATCAAAGTCTCATTTTTTCAAGTGCACATCTTAGATATCCATTTCGATGGTTGTTCCTAATAAATGGTGGCTTGATTTAATGTGCAATCCCTTATCATTATCCATCCCTCCACTTATTTATATTAGGGATCAATGTAGCATTTTATATGTCCAACCATGGATTTTGGAACTTTTATTTCAAAAAACCCTTCTTGAGATGAAATTTTTTTCCTTATAAAGGAATATTAACAACCATACGCATTACCATCCAGTTACGATTAAGCAATTTGTTCATAAATTCTTGGTTTCTTCATTTATATTTACTATTTATTGGGTTATATTTATTCACAAAAAATTTAATGCTTCCATGATTTTTGTTTTTAAACCAATGCTAAACTTTTTAATGTGTGGTTTTGAGGATATTACAAAATGTACCAATGGGATGCTAAACCTGCACCCCCACCATGCATACTCTAGAACATAAGAGCATGATTCTAGAACATAAGAGGGATGACATCAAAAAACATTGGTCCCTCTTTGTTGTTTTTATTAAAGTAGCGATGACGCATAACAATGAAGATCTAGAGATATCTCCACATGAAGAAGAAAAACCTATGAGCACATTATATTATGATCTCTCCATGACCTGGGATGTCGAGGGCACTAGAAAATAAAACCAACTAAGTGATGGTGCCATGTTTGACGCAACTTCTAGAAAAAACCCTATCCCACGTGTTCTCCATCCACCACTTCTCAATCCCCCTAAAGAGTATGATAGAATTAGGTTTTTTTTGTTTTAGTATGCCTAGTTTATCGATTCTAGTTAGTGACATTACATAAAAATTTCATGATTTTGGAATTTCCAAAATATTCTATAGCTATGCATAATCAATCCACAAAGTAGAAACTTTAATTTTCTTTTCAGTAATTTTTACATGTTTTAAGCTTCATTACAAATCCAAATGCGGTTTTCCAAATTTTTGAGTGTTCATCACATAATTAGTCTTCTCATATGATTAGGTTTTATGTCCAAGAAAACAGATACTTCTATAGAAAAACATAAATATTTTCTTCCTCTAAATTATATCCATATGCCATTTTTTAATGCAAAAAAATTCATGTCAAAATGTTTTATTTTTAATTAAAATATATGATACTTTACTATAATGGCCATAACTTAGTATCTTCATTTCCAAAAAATTTAATCTCAATTGAATTTATAAGGTTAAAAATTTTAATATTTATGGAAAAAATTATGAGAAAATAAATTTTTGCATGGGTGTAATATGAGGCATATAGATTGTGTGTGTTAGTTACTAGTATCTTCCAATGTAATACATTACATTTTTTATACCGCCTATATTGGGTCAAGGGGTATATCCTACAACATGGTATATGGGAGATGTGTAATTCCTTCTCTCTTCCTCAAATTAACATGATCCATTTTTAAGAAGAAAAATATTATTTAAATAAAAACAATGTTGGATAAAATAAAATAAAAATATATGAATATGTATGTTCCACTATATTTAGTTAAAACCATTATAAAACATAAAAAATAGTAAATAGAATCAACTCAATATGAGTGCAATGTGTGATTAAATCCATACTCGATGTGTACTTGACAGATGTAATTTTATTAATATTACAACCTTATATGAAAGAGATGTGGTAAAATCATTTCACTTCAAAATATTTAAATATATATGATAAGTAAGATATTTTATTTAGAAAGAAAAAATGATTAAATGTAAAATAAAAAATAAAATATCATATTTTTCTTGTAAATATTCATTATAGGACTTAGATAAATATAATTCAATATTATCTTTGTGTGTGTAGACCATAGTAAGATATTTCAATGATTAAAAAAAAAGTAAATTAAAACTAATAAAATTCACTTTCCTTTTAATAAAGAGTAATTTAGTCAATTCTTAACATAAATTTAATACATGGCATTCAAAAAATATTATTAATAATAAAATATTCATTGTGAGACATAAATAAAATATTTAATTATGCTAACTAAAACCAGTTTAATATGGAAATTAGACCATAGTAAAATATTTCAATGCTTAAGGAAATAATTAAAACTAAAATAATTCAATAAGTAACTTACCTAATTTTTAATATAAAAGTAATATACAACATTAATTTTTTTTTATTAATTATAGAATTATCCAATATGAAACATAAATAAAATATTTCATTATGGAAGTTAAGTAATATTTACACATATTTAAAAATATATTATTAAGTGAAAATATTTTAATAGGTCGAATATTAACTATAAATAGTATATTTCAATAAGAGTAAAAAAATTCAATGCCATATATATGAAAAATGTAACGTCCCTCATAAATCTTTTTAATATTTTATAATAGAACAAGATGACATGTTTATTTTTTTTTTAAAGATTTGTTGCAACCAAGAATTTTTATAATGACATATTCAATTCCGTCTGAAGAAAAACTGGGAAATGGTAAGCTATTGCAGAGGTTTTTATTTAATTGCATTCAGAATACATGCCATAATTTTCCTTACCATAACATTTCGACCAAATGTCTTTTAGATCAATTATCATATTTTGAAGTTAGAATTTAGCTCGTGAACCTTCCTATATGTATATTTTTATTATTTTTTTTATACATAAATATGTTTCACTAATTCAATAACATAGTTCTATTATTTTTTAAATTAAAAGTGTGTCATACAGAACTCTATCGGATGTATGTTTTTAAGGAAAACCGTTCTATCACACTATATACATATCGTTATTGACAGAGAAAATTATATAAATAATTGAAATTTGTTCCCTTACCATTAGTGTTTATTGTAGCAAAGAAATTACTATCATCGTGGAAGATAAAACGATAAGTATAATCTTGAGGATAAACGACTTTATAACAGGTATTCATAATACCCAATGAAATGTTAAGATGATAATTAAATACTCATAGTGGAGGAAAAACGAGTATGAAGTCCAAATTCTAAATATATAGAATATATGATATAAAAATAATGAGAATTTCATACATAGAGAAGTAAATCAATTCCATAATTAAAATGTATATATTCTTTGGAATTTCACAAGAAAGTCGAGAACATAAATACTAAGGGAAACTCATATTGGTTTTAACTTCAAGACAGAGAAGTCCAAAATCGTATTCCAGTCTTGGAAATCAAAACGAAATGGTATCTCCATTTCCAAAACGAAATGGTATCTCTGTGGATGAATCCAAATATTAGGGAAAATCGATACAATAAACCCTACAAAAAATGATTTTAAATGAAGAAAAACTATCTGAGTATAAATGCCTGAAATCACCAATAGGAATGTAATGGAAACGTTCAATGAATGAATGGTCTCAGAACAAAAGGGAATTTCATAATACAAATAGAAACTGAGAATACAATAATTTGCGCACGAGAAGAAATTAAAGGATAAAAACGAATTGAGGATCATAAGGCTTGACCAATTAAGCCACGACAATTGACATAAGTATGAGAGACAGACTCTGTCTTAGTAAAACTGTGGGATAACGATTTACTTACCTCAAAAATACAAAATTATGTTACCTCAAGGTTGTATGAGTAGTGTGCACGAAAAAGGTTGAAATACATTTAGTAAAAAGGATCCCAGCAATCACCGAAACAAAACGTAGTTAGTTCAGGAGGTTGAATTGGAAATTTGGTAAAACGAAAATTAGCAAGTTGAAGGAATAAATGAAACACATGATAATCAATTACCTGAGGCTAGGTATTTCACCATAAGAAAAATGGAAGGGCCGCGGAAATGCATACTAGCCTTGTTGTAACCTAGAGTCGATCCATCTGACAACATGGCCAAATGAAAATTAAAATCTGGAAAACTGACATGCCATCAAAATCTAACGAGGAAAATGGAGGGAAGGTATACAACCTCATCTCCAACGTTAACGTGGCATAAATCTGTGGCTCAATAGAGTGAAAAATCAAATAGAGTATGTGATGAATTAAATTACGAAGTACCATTCAATAATTTCAGAGAACCTCGAACAAAAGAACATTGAAAATTACTGTCATAAAAATTATGAAAGAGATATGATGCAATCAAAAATGAATAGTAAAAGATCAACATAAGATACTATAACCTTGGACTAATATACTATTTCAAATAATTGGTGCATCTAAATTCCAACGTGATAAACCAAAGTAGTATCATAAAGGAGACATGACTATATGAAATATTTATGGATAGGATGCAATGTAAAAAAGTCAAATGTTTAATTTGAATGCCACCTTAATTATAATGTCCTTGGAGTAACGCAAAATATGTTGTATATGAATTATCAACTATGTCCATACTCCATTGTAGTGATTAGAGGTAATTATTTATTCATTGGGTAAGTGTTACCAATGAATTAATTAAGGGGTCATTCATGGATATAGAGTCCTTGTGATATTAATCTTCGAAAGTGGTTAAAACTATTAAGAGAACTTTTAATTTGGGTTACACCGTTTGTCCTTTTTTGAGAAAAAAAATTCATTTTTTCTGTTCTTCAAATTTTTGCAAGCCAAAACAATTTTTCTGTTTAGAATTTCATTTTGCTATAAAAATAAAAGTTGTAAGAAATTTTACTAACTTTCTATTACTTATTTTTTAGAATTTTTTTATACACATTTGATATGTCAACTTAGCGTTTCTTTGAGTGTGTGTTTTTTAACAATCAAAGGATTCATAAAAAGTCATGTTAATATGTGTTGGTGTATTCTTTGAAAACTTTGTATTTTTTAAAAAAGAAATGTGTTACAACAATCTAAATAGAGTCTACCTCGATTTTATTATATTTACAAAACCAACTTATGCATATCATAATTACTTGAATTTTTTGAATTGATCCAATATGAAAAAACTGCATATTTTGAATATCTTTTGGGAGGCACAAAATTTCTCAACATATAAGTTATAAACAAAAAATATAAAAACTACCCATTACATACAATGGACCAATGTAATGCACCATAATTTTTTCAATTTTTTTTACAGTGTAATTTAGAAGATACAGAATATTGATTTCACTGAATCATAATGACCTTCAAAAACTATTTGCATCCATTTTATTACAAATTTAATTAAAATTAATAAATATTTATGAAATTCCATAAAAGTTATATCTCCTAAAAGTAGATTGAATTCTGTAAATTCTTGTCTTGGTTCCAATAGTTAATTCAGAAAGTTTCATGTAGTTTAATAAATCCAAAGTTGAAGAAATATATTTAGAGCTTGGATTTTCATAATTGCAAATGTTTTAGTTTGGTCAAACTTTAAAAAAAAATTCAGCCAATTTTTTTTTTGCCCAGATGGCCCGTCAAGTCTAACGACACAAACGTTCGGCCGAATTTCTTACAAAATTTCTGTCAAACTTTTACTTGACTTTCCGTCAGTTGGAAAATACAACAAAGCCCCTCCAAAAAAACATTTCATGGCAATATAAATTGATGTAAACGCATTCATTATTTTGGCATAATTTCACACATTTCTTCATTTGGTTTGATTTTACAAAGGTCTAATTTTGCAAAGGATTTTTTTGGGTTTAAGGATTTTTTGGCATAACATTCAAAGGACATTTCTTAGAGGTATGTGATACATTTTTTGGATGTCTTTTGGGTTTTTTTTTTTTTTTAAGGTATTTTGTTTTTAGAGGTTTTGGGCTTAATTTTCAAAGTGTAACACCCCCAATTCATGTGTTTGAATTTCAAAGTCAGATATTTGAACTTTAATCCTAAGGGGAGTGGACCCCAAAGGATAAATATTTTGTGAATGTAATTAAATATTTAATTAAGGAAATGAATAAAATAATGTGGTGCAGATTGACCAAAATGAGATTTATGAGATCACTTGCTAAATCCATGAGGATGGATGAGGCAAATATTTCCCCACAATCTTTCAAAAATCCTTGAAAGAAATTAATTTTAAATTTAGATTTTTGAGGAAAAATCTGAATTTCCCCAATGATGAGGAAAGTAGTTGGGAAGAGGTAAAAAGCTGGAAAAGCTGAGGAAAAGCATAAAACAGCTTTAAAGAAACCCAAAATTGGGAAGCCTAGGCAAACAGGAAGAAAAACATCCTGAGATTCTGGAAGCAAAATTAGAAACATGCTTTGGGGAACAATAGCTTAAATAAGCTGCTCTTGTACAGATTAGAAGTTGATCTGTTGCAAGGAGAAGATCTCAGCTTGGGGGTGAGTTCTGGGAGACAAAAGGACTCTAAGGTTGGGAGGTTGGTCGACTGCATGAGTGGTATGTCTTTAAATTTATTGATGTGTTTACTTCCTATAGTATGAATTGGCTACATATAAAAACAAAAATATAATTTATTGTATATTAGAATTATGGATGCTACCTTTACCAGCATAAATCACAAGGAAGTCACCTTCTTAATTATATATAGTTGCAGAAAAGAAAATCTGTAGACTAGAATCCAACAGAATCTCTAAACCCAGATTGGTTTAAATCTGAGGATACATACTCCTCTATAGATAATTTGACTCTAAACTACTCCAATTCAATTTACGATACTTGCAGATATTTTTAATAGTTGAACAATTAATTGTGACAGAAACAATTATAGTTCATTGTATTAATTTCTGAAATTTGAAGGTTGTTCCATACATTTATAGATTTAAAAAGGAAATTAATCCTTCTCAATTCTGCATAGTTGTAGGAACAAAGAAAAAAAAATGAGGAGAAATCCACCAGAATCTCTAACCCAGTATGTGGATTAAATCTGGGGATTTATAATACCTCATAATTCAGAATTTGTACTTAAATCTATTGTGTTAACGATGAGATTCTAATAGTGTACAATAAAGCAATTATATTAACAGTAAAGAATATATTCAAATGTCTGAGCACCATATATACTAGTATACTCCTAAGCCAGCAAAACAGGACTATCTATTAGCAGCCAGCTACGGTAGTTAACAAGAAAAAAAAATATTATAGTATAAGTAGATGCCTTGCTTTACACAAACCCAGCAAAGTGCAGAGATCTAGTTCGTTAATATTACTCATTCCTGTATCACATGCTAGTTGACGAATATACAAATAGATATTAAAAGTATGCCCAAAATTTTATAAGAAGCCAAGATTGCTAAGTAAAACGAGTATGTAAAACTTTATAAAAATCCATACATCTGGACAGCATATAAAACATAGCTATGAATATTAATACCCACTCTGCTCGTTATAAGAACCAAAGGTTTAGCAGTATAGTTGACCGATATACATATTAAAGAAGTGTCGACAATACTAATTATAGTTATATGGAACCATGATCACTGTTACAAAGAGGGAATTCTTAATAACTGAGAGAACTCGGATAGAGGTATATAGTACAACTAGAAATATAAATTTTGTATAACTGAAAAAAAAAATTATCCTCATGTACTGTGCAAACTTCATTCTTAGAAATGCCTATATCAAAGAAAATTCATATCTGGTGATATTAATCCCACGAGTAAAAACTAAGAGTCATAAATGCAGTAGTAAACATATCTCTTCCTTCATTGCCATTAGGTAATCCACTGGTCAAAAGAGATGTATCATGAAATGTATCAAAACGAGAGACAATATACATCTATAGGCATATCAAAAGCAAAAGCCATATATAAATTAGATTCGCACAGTTCTACATGATGTTACAGAATCGATTTTTTTAGAAAATGTGGTCATCGCCGTAAGAAAATTAGTTCGGCCATGAATCGAAAAAAAAATAGATTGTAGCAATTCTTTTTGGAAGAAATATATGAATAACTTAAATAGCAAATCGAATGCAAACATCAACGTGAACAGGAGGTAAACGCCGACCTGTGTCATGGAAACAAAAAAACAAAAGTTACAAGGGTTATAAGAATCGTATCGCGAGAAAGAGCATGAGACTCTTGAAAATCCTACGCGTGAGGAAGTAGCGTACCTGCAACAACATTTCGGGAACCAAGTTAAATACATGGCCAAAACAAAAATATTTCTAAAAGGGATGTTATAAGAGATTTCAGTATCAAATGCAGATTTTACTTACCCATAGAATGACCGACTCCTTCTTTAGAATGCCTGTAAGAGGCTGAGACAAATTAGTAATGATATAGATAGATTTGAAGCTTAACCATTTAAGAATTTCAGAAATTACAAGGTAGTACATCCGAAATGATCGTTAGCTCGATGCAGGATATTATGACGGAGACAAAACACGACCCACTGCATACAATACCAAATGGTCGAGTTAAAGCCACCACCGGGATAAAATATTTGAAAACCAGGTTTAACAGGAAGAAAATAAAACCTCACATCCCTGGGTAAAAGAAACGCCACTACCTCAAAAGAACAAATCGCGGCAAAGTGAGACGTAGCAATAAAAACGATAAGCGCGTCAATCTGAGTGGAATGCCAGAGAATCGCTAACAAGAAATGAAGCTACAACGGCTGAGATGTAAGGTCAGATTCGCTACACACCCCTACACCTCTGACCCAGTCCCGATGGGAAGTCTGCATACCAAATTAGATCTCAATAAGGAAGATGAAACACATTTTGATCAAAAAAATCCGAGGAGCTCTATATCGTATTTCTAATACCAGTTATGAACTCGACCAGTAATGTAAAATGGGCATATAGTAGGGATTTTTACCTTAATAGATAAACTCCCGCGTCTGAAGGATTGACGCGGAATGGCATAAGTGAACACCATTGCCAGTCTGGCAAACTCAGCCTGCGCTATGAGTAGTCGCTAATCGGGCCAAATGAAAGTTACAAACAAAAACCAATCGATATTATAATGAAGAAAAACCCTAACTATCTCCGATTCTTAACCATCCACGTGTAGCACGATCGTCACCCCGAACAGTAACCACAGAGGCCAGGACCTCCAGGACACGTCAAACGAATAAATGACTATGTACAAGGGTAAGATTCCTAAACGATTTCATAATAGGAGTTCGTATCAAGCAATATACGAAATCACAAAACAGACAGACCTCATTTAATACAACGGAAGGAAAGCCATATAATTACTCAGAAAACCATAGCAGAAGTAAATGAAAATCTCTGAGGAGAATCCTCAGCATTAAAACACCACTTAAATAAGAACGAGCAAGGACGCAATCAGTAGCGTTCTCAAACACGCCGTCGAATTTTTATGACAAGACGAATGGTTTAGCATAGCACCAAACACGAGACGGTTTGATTCAAACGTGGCATAAGAATTAAATGTGTAACCTTGTAAAATGTTCATGAGCGTATACATTCTTTGTTGCGCTACATTATTGACCAGAGAAATCGTCACACTATATCATTTGGGTGACAAAGTCAAGAAAGCTTAAGTGTTATAATATCATTGAAATTGACATAGTGCAAAGATTTGGATTAAGGTTAGAATAGCATACTATACGATTACATTAATATTGCACTAATATATGAAAAATATATATATATATATATATATATATATATATAGATATATATATATATATATATATATTAATAGGCCGTAGTGCGCTATATTAAAACAAGAAAATCTATAAGTGAAGCTATACAATGTTACATAGAAAAAAAAAAAAAAAAAAATTTGTGATATTGAGGGACATGACAAATGGTATCAGAGCCCAAGTTATAAAACTGGGCTGTTGTTATTGTGCTCACTGATGCTGAGTGTTTCTTGTATAAATGAGTATTGTGGAAAATTTTCTTTTTAAAATCTTGCTGATCTGTGATATGAGTGTGTATAGTGGTGCTGAAATGGCTGAAGGTGAAGAAATTTATGTGGATCTGCGTGATGATTTTGGTACACCAGATCTCAACGCTCCGGTGATGGCTATGTTGCACAGATTGCAACGAGAATTGGCTGAACTAAGAAGCCAGAATCACAGGCTGTCATCAGCCAGTAAGGAGCAGGAAAAGCTCATCAGAGAACTAACTTCACGGAACAGCCAAGAAGGTGAAGGTTCCGGAAAGAGGAATATTGATGAATTTGATGATGAGGATGCTGGTAGACATCAATATAAACATAAAAGGGAATTACAGGGAGAATTCTGAAAGATCAAACCCCCCTCCTATGACGGGAAAAGGAGGAAGATGTTGAAGCCTGGTTGCTGAATATGATTAAATATTTCCAGGTTTATGAATATGAAAGCAATCTAAAGGCCAGATTAGTTGTTTACCAGTTACAAGGTAAAGCTACCTTGTGGTGGGAGGAGACGAAAATGGTCCATGCCTTTGATGAAAAGACAGTGACTTGGGAAGATTTCCAGGTTAAGTTCAAAAATCGCTACTTGAATGAGCGTTACTATGATGACAAAGCAAAAGAATTTCATGAACTTAGACTGGGACAGCTCACTATTGATGAGTTTGTTACTAAGTTTACAAATCTGCTGAGATATGTACCCTACATAAAAGAAGAAAAGGCAAAAGTACAAAGGTTTCTGAATTGTTTGCCTGCTGTTTACAAGGAGAAAATTGAGTTTGACAACCCAAAAACAATGGAAGAAGCTGTTAGAAAAGCCAAATTATGTTACCAACAGTTCAAAGGAAACACTGAACAAGGGAAAAGCTATATAAATAAGAATGAGTTCAAAGGGAGGAAACAGAAACCAGCTTATTTGAAGAATTTTGGCAGAGATCATCAGCGGAAAAAGTTTAATAAACCCAAAGAAAGCCAAACTGCTCAGTCCCAAGTGGCTTCAAAACAAATAAATGGAGATAGTAAAAAGGAAGGGACAGTCAGAATGAAGGAACCCTTGAAATGTTGGCGCTGTGGAGAATCCCATCTTTTGAGGGACTGTCCTCATCGAAACATTCATATGATCATGAGAGATCGAGAAGCGACAACAGTAAATGATATAGCCAGAAATATACCAACTATCAGTGCAGCCTTGGAAAATCGGCAAGCAGAACATCAAGCAACCATGGTGGAAATGGAGGGTAAGATTTCTGACCTATCTGTTACTGTTCTGATTGATCCGGGTGCTTCCTTGAGTTACATTAGTCCAAATATTGTAGAAAAATGTAACTTAAAAACTGAAAAATTTCAACAGTCATGGTTTGTACAGCTGGCCACTGGAACTAAGAGAAAGGTAACACATAAACTGCCCTGAACAGAAATCAAATTAAATGATTTTCAAACAGAGGTAAATTTGAACATTCTGCCCTTAGGTTCATATGATCTACTGATAGGAATGGACTGGCTGGAAAAGAAGAAAGCCTTGATGAACTGCTGGGATAAGACTTTGCATTGTGTAGATGAGGAAGGGAAACCTTTTATTCTCAAAGGGAAACAAAAACCTATTTCTGTAAGACAGATTTCAGCATTGCAATTAAAAAGAATAGCTAGAAAAGGATACCAAGTTTATGCAGTGCATGTGGAAGAAACAGAACAGAAAACTGAAGAGGAATTACTGGATGCTGTACCAGTAATAAGAGAATTTAAGGAAGTCTTTCCAAAGGAAATCCCTCATCTTACCCCCAAAAGAGAGATTGATTTCTCAATCGATCTAGTGCCGGGAGCAACACCTGTCTCCCGAGTGCCTTATCGAATGAGTCCTCCTGAACTGATGGAACTGAAAATGCAATTGCAAGAACTATTAGATAAAGGGTATATCAGACCGAGTGTATCTCCTTGGGGAGCACCGGTGCTGTTCGTGAAAAAGAAGGATGGAACTTTTAGGATGTGCATTGATTATCGTCAACTGAATAAGTTGACCATTAAAAATAGATGCCCTTTGCCTAGAATTGATGATATTTTTGATCAAGTGAGAGGAGCTTCAGTATTTTCGAAAATTGACTTAAGGATTGGTTATCACCAGCTTAGAATTAAAGAAGAAGACATCAGCAAAACAGCCTTTCGAACCAGGTATGGTCACTACGAATTTGTAGTCCTACCTTTTGGTTTGACAAATGCCCCTGCCACATTTATGTGCCTAATGAATAGTGTGTTAAACAAGTACTTGGATAAATTTTTCCTTGTGTTCATAGATGATATCTTAGTTTACTGAAAAAGTGAGGAGGAACATAAAGAACACTTGAGGATAGTATTGCAAACTCTAAAGGAAAATCAGCTATATGCCAAGTTTAGCAAATGTGAGTTTTATAAAGATAAGATCCAATATTTTGGTCATATTATTTCCGAACAAGGTCTTGCTGTTGACCCTGAAAAGATAAAGGCTATAAAAGAATGGCCTGTACCAGCTGATGTTTCAGCAGTGAGATCATTCATGGGGATTGCAGGCTATTATCGCATATTTGTAGAAATATTTTCTGCCATAGCACATCCCATCACATCATTACAAAGGAAAGGTGTCAAGTTTGAATGGACTAAAAAATGTCAAAAAAGTTTTGACCAATTAAAACTGAAACTTACTACTGCCCCTATACTAAAAATTGCAGATCCTGATAAAGAATTTGTGGTATGTACGGATTCCTGTAGAGAAGGATTGGGAGGATTTCTTTTGCAGGAAAATTCAGTTATTGCCTATGAATCTAGGAAACTGAAGATACACGGACAGAATTATAGTGCCTATGATTTAGAATTAGCAGCTGTTATCCATTCTTTGAAAATGTGGCGGCACTATCTTCTTGGAAAGAAATTTACATTGATGACTGATCATATTAGTCTCAAATATTTCTTTTCCCAAACTGATTTGAATGCCAGACAAGCCAGATGGCTGTCCTTTTTAAGTGAATTTGATATAGATATAAAACATATTAGAGGGGAAGAAAATAAAGTTGCTAATGCATTGACCAGAAATGCTTGTCAGAATATCAACAGTATTGGAAGTAGTGCTCAGATTGATGTAGAAGATTTGGTGAATAAGGTAGCCAACCAAGACCCAAATTATGAAACACTTTTGGTGAAATTACAAAAAAGGGAGAAAATTGATTTCATTCAAAACCAAAAAGGGCTGATCTATTACAAAAATAGATTGTATATTCCCAATATAGAGTCCTTAAAAAGGGAAATTTTAGATAAGTACCACAAACAACCATATGCAGGACATCCAGGATATCAGAAAATGTTAACAGCCCTGAAAAAGAAGTTGTTCTGGCCAGGAATGAAGAGAGATGTAGCAGAATATTTAAGTAGACGCATGGATTGTCAACTAGTCAAAGTTGAACATCAGCATCCTGCTGGCCTTTTAAACCCTTTACCGATTGCAGAATGGAAATGGGACACAGTTTCCATGGATTTCATAACAGGGTTACCTAAAACCAAATACCAGCATGATTCGGTAATGGTAGTAGTAGACACTCTAACCAAATCTGCTCACTTTATACCAGTGAAATCTACCTTTGGGACAGCTCAAGTAGCGAATGTGTTCCTGAAGGAGGTAGTAAGGCCCCGTGGGGTTCCGAAGGTGATTGTTTCTGATAGAGATGCTAAGTTTACAATAGCCTTTTGGAAAGGGCTATTTGGAGGTATGGGCACTAAATTGAATTTTAGTACTGCTTACCACCCTCAGACCGATGGCCAAACGGAAAGAACTAATCAAATTTTGGAGGACATGCTGAGAATGTATGTGATGGATAGACCCTCAAAGTGGGAATATTATTTGCATTTAGCTGAATTTTCCTATAATAACAGCTACCAATCCTCCATCAAAATGAGTCTGTTTGAGGCATTGTATGGAAGGAAGTGTCGTACTCCTTTGAGCTGGAGTCAGCCAGAAGATAAACTAATGTTGGGACCAGAGGCTTTACAAGAGATGGAAAGAATTGTCAAACAGATACAAAGAAACATTAAGACAGCACAAGATCGCCAGAAGAACTATGCTGATAAGAAAAGAGTGCACCGAGAATTTAAAATGGGGGAGCATGTGTATTTTCATATTAAACCCAAAAAGAGCACTCTTTATGTGGGAAGTTGTGCAAAACTGGCCCCGAGATACTGTGGTCCTTTTGAAGTATTAGAAAGGGTGGGACTAGTGGCTTACAAGCCGGCCTTACCACCCCATGTTAGAGTTCATGATGTATTTCATGTTTCATTATTGAAAAGATATGTGCATGATGCTTCTCACATAGTTGATTGGAATGTTGTACAGGTGGAACCAGAAGGGGAGTTTCTGCCAGAACCGCTTCAAATATTGGAGTGGGAAGAAATTGAATTGAGAAGCAAAACAGTAGCAAGAGTAAAGGTGCAGTGGAAGCACTTTACTGCTGAAGAAGCTACCTGGGAAAGAGAAGCTGAAATGATGGAAAAATATCCATTTTTATTTGCAAAATGAACTCTAGTAGTTGAATAACAACACTGAGGACGGTGTTTATTTTCAGAGGGGGAATATGTAACACCCCCAATTCATGTGTTTGAATTTCAAAGTCAGATATTTGAACTTTAATCCTAAGGGGAGTGGACCCCAAAGGATAAATATTTTGTGAATGTAATTAAATATTTAATTGAGGAAATGAATAAAATGATGTGGTGCAGATTGACCAAAATGAGATTTATGAGATCACTTGCTAAATCCATGAGGATGGATGAGGCAAATATTTCTCCACAATCTTTCAAAAATCCTTGAAAGAAATTAATTTTAAATTTAGATTTTTGAGGAAAAATCTGAATTTCCCCAATGATGAGGAAAGTAGTTGGGAAGAGGTAAAAAGCTGGAAAAGCTGAGGAAAATCATAAAACCGTTTTAAAGAATCCCAAAATTGGGAAGCCTAGGCAAACAGGAAGAAAAGCATCCTGAGATTCTGGACGCAGAATTAGAAACATGCTTTGGAGAACAATAGCTTAAATAAGTTGCTCTTGTAGGTAATTAGGTTTATGCATTTGCAGGAAGATCTACAAAAGCTTGGGGGTGAGTTGGAGACAAAAGGACTCTAAGATTGGGGAGGTTGGTATTTGCATGAGTGGTATGTCTTTAAATTTATTGATGTGTTTACTTCCTATAGTATGAATTGGCTACATATAAAAACAAAAATATAATTGATTGTATATTAGAATTATGAATTCTACCTTTACCAGCATAAATCACAAGGAAGTCACCTTCTTAATTATATATAGTTGCAGAAAAGAAAATCTGTAGAGTAAATCCAACAGAATCTCTAAACCCAGATTGGTTTAAATATGAGGATACATACTCCTCTACAGATAATTTGACTCTAAATTACTCCAATTCAATTTACGATACTTGCAGATATTTTTAATAGTTGAACAATTAATTGTGACAGAACCAATTATAGTTCATTGTATTAATTTCTGAAATTTGAAGGTTGTTCCATACATTTACAGATTTAAAAAGGAAATTAATCCTTCTCAATTCTGCATAGTTGTAGGAACAAAGAAAAAAAAAATGAGGAGAAATCCACTAGAATCTCTAACCTAGTATGTGGATTAAATCTGGGGATTTATAATACCTCATAATTCAGAATTTGTACTTAAATCTATTGTGTTAACGATGAGATTCTAATAGTGTACAATAAAGCAATTATATGAACAGTAAAGAATATATTCAAATGTCTGAGCACCATATATACTAGTATACTCCTAAGCCAGCAAAACAGGACTATCTATTAGCAGCCAGCTATGGTAGTTAACAAGAAAAAAAATATATTATAGTATAAGTAGATGCCTTGCTTTACACAAACCCAGCAAAGTGCAGAGATCTAGTTCACTAATATTACTCATTCCTGTATCACATGCTAGTTGACGAATATACAAATAGATATTAAAAGTATGGCCAGAATTTTATAGGAAGCCAAGATTGCTAAGTAAAACGAGTATGTAAAACTTTTTAAAAATCCATACATCTGGACAGCATATAAAACATAGCTATGAAAATTAATACCCACTCTGCTCGTTATAAGAACCGAAGGTTTAGCAGTATAGTTGACCGATATACATATTAAAGAAGTGTCGAAAATACTAATTATAGTTATATGGAACCATGATCACTGTTACAAAGAGGGAATTCTTAATAACCGAGAGAACTCGGATAGAGGTATATAGTACAACTAGAAATATAAATTTTGTATAACTGAAAAAAAAATTTTATCCTCATGTACTGTGCAAACTTCATTCTTAGAAATGCCTATATCAAAGAAAATTCATATCTGGTGATATTAATCCCACGAGTAAAAAATAAGAGTCATAAATGCAGTAGTAAACATATCTCTTCCTTCATTGCCATTAGGTAATCCACTGGTCAAAAGAGATGTATCATGAATGTAACAAAACGAGAGACAATATACATCTAAAGGCATATAGAAAGTAGAAGCCCTATATAAATTAGATTCGCACAGTTCTACATGATGTTACAGAATCGATTTTTCTAGAAAATGTGGTCATCGCTGTAAGAAAATTAGTTTGGCCATGAATCGAAAAAAAAAAATATTGTAGCAATTCTTTTTGGAAGAGATCTATGAATAACTTAAATAGCAAATCGAATGCAAACATCAACGTGAACAGGAGGTAAACGCCGACCTGTGTCATGGAAAAAAAAATAAAAAAATTACAAGGGTTATAAGAATCATATCGCGAGAAAGAGTATGAGACTCTTGAAAATCCTACGCGTGAGGAAGTAGCATACCTGCAACAACATTTCGGGAACCAAGTTAAATACATGGACAAAACAAAAAAATTTCTAAAAGGGACGTTATAAGAGATTTTGGTATCAAATGCAGATTTTACTTACCCATAGAACGATCGACTCCTTCTTTAGAATGCTTGTAAGAGGCTGAGACAAATTAGTAATGATATAGATAGATTTGAAGCTTAACCATTTAAGAATTTCAGAAATTACAAGGTAGTACCTCCGAAATGATCGTTAGCTCGATGCAGGATATTATGATGGAGACAAAACATGACCCACTGCATACAATACCAAATGGTCGAGTTAAAGCCACCGCCGGAATAAACTATTTGAAAACCAGGTTTAACAGGAAGAAAATAAAACCTCACATCCCTAGGTAAAAGAAACCCCACTACCTCAAAAGAACAAATCGCGGCAAAGTGAGACGTAGCAATAAAAACGATAAGCACGTCAATCTGAGTGGAACGCCAGAGAATCGCTAACAAGAAATGAAGCTACAGCAGCTGAGATGTAAGGTTAGATTCGCTACACACCCCTACACCTCTGACGCAGTCCCGATGGGAAGTCTGCATACCAAAGTAGAACTCAATAAGGAAGATGAAACACATTTTGATCAAAAAAATTCGAGGAGCTCTATATCGTATTTCCAATACCAGTTATGAACTCGACCAGTAATGTAAAATGGGCATATTGTAGGGATTTTTACCTTAATAGATAAACTCCTGCGTCTGAAGGATTGACGCGGAATGGCATAAGTGAACGCCATTGCCAGTCTGGCAAACTCTGCCTGCGCTATGAGTAGTCGCTAACCGGGCCAAATGAAAGTTACAAACAAAAACCAATCAATATTATAACGAATAAAAACCCTAACTATCTCCGATTCTTAGCCGTCCACGTGTAGCACGATCGTCACCTCGAACAGTAACCACAGAGGCCAGGACCTCCAGGACGCGTCAAACGAATAAATGACTATGTACAAGGGTAAGATTCTTAAACGATTTCATAATAGGAGTTCGTATCAAGCAATATACGAAAGCACAGAACGGACAGACCTCATTTAATACAATGGAAGGAAAGCCATATAAGTACTCAGAAAACCGTAGCAGGAGTAAATGAAAATCTCTGAGGAGAATCCTCAGCATTAAAACGCCACTTAAATAAGAACGAGAAAGGACGCAATCAGTAGCGTTCTCAAACACGCCGTCGAATTTTTATGACAAGATGAATGGTTTAGCATAACACCAAACACGAGATGGTTTGATTCAAACGTGGCATAAGAATTAACTGTGTAACCTTGTAAAATGTTCATGAGCGTATACATTCTTTGTTGTGCTACATTATTGACCAGAGAAATCGTCACACTATATCATTTGGGTGACAAAGTCAAGAAAGCATAAGTGTTATAATATCGTTGAAATTGACATAGTGCAAAGATTTGGATTAAGGTTAGAATAGCATACTATACGATTACATTAATATTGCACTAATATATGAAAAATATATATTTATATATATATATATATATATATATATATATATATATATATATATATATATATATATATATATGAATAGGCTGTAGTGCGCTATATTAAAACAAGAAAATCTATAAGTGAAGCTATACAATGTTACATAGAAAAAAAAAAAAAAATATTTGTGATATTGAGGGACATGACACAAAGTTTAGAGGATTTTGGACTTAATTTCCAAAAGACATTTTTTGGACTTAATTTCTAAAGGAATCTTTTTAGGCTTAATATTCAAAGGACATATTTTGGATGTATTTTTTAGAGTGATATTTTTTTAGACATTTTTTGGAAGGTGTCTTTTAAAGTGGCATTTTTTAAGAAGTTGGGCTTAATTTTCAATGGACATTTTTTGGAGGTATTTTTTGAAGTGACATTTTTTAAGAGTACATGTTTTGGGTTGAAGTAAATATTTTATAATGATTTTTTAAAGTGAGTTTTTGTCTAACTTTTTATATGAATTTCTTTTGCAGGACTTGGAAGGAAATATTTTGAGCTTCATTTCATTTTTACAAAACATTTTTTTCTCGTATTTTTTAAAGTGTTTTGGATTGAAGTATGTATTTTTTGCAAAATTTTTAAAATGGTTTTTTTTTTTAAATTAAATATTTTGTGATGTTTTTTTTAAATTGAATTTTTGTCTAAATTTTTTAAGGAAATGTTTTGAACTTCATACTCTATTATAATGGGAAATCGAAGGAATTGCACGAGAAAATATGATCAAACAAGAGACCCTGAGGAATGTAGAGAATAGGGGAGAGAATCTTACAAAATAAAGAGAGAAGCACTCTCAAATATTGAAAGGGAAAATCAACCTCAACTAGAAGTTGAATCAGGTATGTGAATGTAAATATTATGAATTTGATATTTAAAATTTTCCTAGTGTAAAATATGAAGCTTAATTTTTATTTTATGAACTAATTTGAAAAATATTTTGCAATTTAAATAGAGAGAGATATTCCTCAAAACATTGATGATGAGATACAAAATTTTGAAAGAGAAAGTGCAAGAGGTATTGAACCAATGCTTGAAAATGGTGAAAATGTTGAAAGAAATTTAAGTGAAGAAATTGAATCATAAGATATGTGTGTGTGTGTGTGTGTGTGTTGAAGACATGCACACATTATTGAAATTATACATATTTATTAATTTAGTTATTTATTGAATATGTAAACTTATTATGTACTATTAATTCGAATATGTACAAATGAAATCAATGTCAATGATGAGATGTTAGAAAATGTTGACATTCACACATATGGAGATAAAAGAGTTGAACATGTTATACGATATCGTGCTAATCACATTTTTTAACGTAGTTCATAAAGGAAAATGTGGCAGTTAGAGCCCAAAATGTTGAAAGGTCTCTTATCATTAAGAAATTAAAAGAAGCTACGAATTTATTGGTTATTTGAAAATCAACAAAAGATAAAAAATGAAGGAAAATGTGATAAAAAAATACAAATAGTGCTATAAATTCAATTAGAACATCTAGACAGAAAAATATTTCAATTACACGTAGAGCAATACATATGGTAGTGGTTTCATTAAGTAATAAAGAGAATCGTTTGGTAAAATCTATGGCACGAGCATTAAGACCCTCACGAAATTTTTTTCACAAACATCGAAAATTTCGGTTGCAAGTAGATGTAAATGATGAACTTGCTTGTTGGAGAGCTATCTATAGGCAAACATACAAATATAGACTTGGAGAAAATTTAAAAAAAACAATATATGAATATTGGAAGAAAAATTCACATGTTTCGCCAAATGCAAGGGATGTGATGCACAGAAGAATAACATGAAATCAGTACGAAACACAACCAAAAATTTTCTTGGACACCACTCAGATAAAGTTTCTCAACAAGTTCAAAGAAGAGAATCGTGAAATTGATGTCTCAATGAGTGCTTTTGTGCAACAAAAACCATGGTATGTAAAACCTATCACCGTATGCGACACTTGTTGTTGTCATTATCACATGGAATTTTAGTTATGTTATGACACATTCCTTAATTTTGGTAGAACACTTTGGAAAGATTTACCTCCTCCTTCCAGTATTCATGATTTCATTTCTCAAATTCTATGTGGAAGAGAAAGTGATGAATTATTTTATGAAAAGAAATGTGTTGGTGGTAAAAAATGTGATGATTGTTGAAATTTTACTAAATTTCAAAACAAATATCATACTGATATAAATGATCAATCATTTTCCAACATGAAAGTAAAATGGAAGAGATATGAATATATCCATACATCGATTCAAGGTTCAAATAGTGCTAAAAGAATTTAATTACAAGAAGAAGAAATTTTGTGATAGATTTTTTGAGAAAGTTTGAGGCACAAATTTATAATTACACTAAGAATTCCCATAGAGCTCGATCGCAGGACTTGCAATTCAAAAAATCTCGTGAATTTTTTCCACTAGGAACCATTTTGTTAGTAATTGATTTTGCAGAAAACTACACATTTGTTCCACAAAAAGAAATTCAGAGTGAATACTATCATTCTGACTAAGACTCCATGTTCGTCCATATTCTATATAGACATATTGAACAAAAAATTGATCATATAGGAATCACCAGTGAAAATCAGCATGTTATTAAGTAATATCACATTTATATCAGTGACGATCGTACACATGATACATATTTTGTACAACACTATTTTGGAAAGATTTATGACTCCTTGAAAAGTCATGGAATAAAATTCAATGAACATTGGATATGGTTAGATGGATGTGCAGGTCAATTCAAATCTTCACGATCATTCTTTTGTTGTGTTGTCTTCATAAGAAAAATTGCATTAAACATTATTTGAATTTATTTGAGATTGGTAATGGAAAAGGAGAACATGATGGTGCGGGGGCATGCATAAAACAAGCACTTCAAAGATATCAAATTAACCCTTTTGCAAACTGACTTGTGGATGCTAAAGAAGTTTTTCAATGGTGCATCACTGCATTAAGCCATGAGACTAACCAATCAAGTGAAGTGCGGAGGTACATTCAATTTAATTTTTATTGGATATCCAATTTTAGACAATGTACATTTATCACAATGATTATCTTTGATGGTATTTTGATATCATATTTACATTCTTCTTTGAATTTTCCATATAGTTTTTTTGGCATATTTGGGTTGAACATGTAGATAGATTGATTGGAAATGGCGTTGAAATAATAAAAGGGACTCAAAAATTGCATACAATTAAAACAAGTTTGTCCAAAAATGTGTTTGCATTGGATAAAAGAAAATATTCTTGTTTTTTTCATGTTTGCATAGACAACACAAAATCCAATGATGTTTGTGAAAAAGAATGTATGTAAAAAATTGGAAACATATAGAGCTAAATGCAAAGGGGAAAATGTATGTTACAATGTTTGAAGAAATGCAATCAAAGGAGAATACAATATTATCTGATGGTGATCAAGTTTCTGATCTTACTAGAGAAGGTAACATTTGAATTTCTTTCAAATGATAGAGATCTAGAAATAGATACTAAAATTATTTTAAAGTTAAATTTTCATGTTAATTATGATCTAAATTTAAATACATAAGTTTGTTTTATTGTGGAGGAGATATTTTTGTTGTAATTTCACCTGCTATCAATGATGAAAATGTGAAGAATTATTTGATGCGTTGCATTGAATGAAAGATGAAATTATTAGAAAACTATAATGATCACGGGTTTCCATATGACAGAGGGTCTATTATATTGAAAGGTTATTTTTTCAGACAAACTAATCAAAGTGGGGACTTTGTTTACTTTGAATACTATGAACATGATTTCGTAAGTTGTCAATATAGTCACTTAGTGTGTGAAACACACAAAAAATTGATAGAGGTTTAATCAAAGAAAAAAACGAAAAATTAAGAAATGGAAAATGTTAAAATCTGATCATGAACGGATCATTGAAAATGGCATTCAATTGGAATTTTTTTATTGAACTACCCAACAATTTCTTCTATTTGGATTCATATTTTATAAGTTCCAAAACTCAACTAAAAATTGAACTGCCTTGTTATGTTATCTGTGTAAGTGTTTTCACATGTACATTGTTTTGGTACATGCACACTAGTATCAGCTAAAAGTATCTTTTTTATGTGCATTGATGAAAAATGTTTCGCGTACAGGATATATATGGTCTAGAATTTAATTAACTGAAAGTAGATTTTCTATGTGCATTAATGAAAAATGGTGCATGTACTAGATATATATGTTCTAGAATGTAATTAACTGAAAGTAGCTTTTCTATGTGCATTGATGAAAAATGTTGCACGTACTGGATATATATGTTCTAGAATGAAATTAACTGAAAGTAGCTTTTCTATGTGAATTCATGAAAAATGTTGCATGTATTGGATATATATATATGTTCTAGAATGCAATTAGTTGAAAGTATATTTTTTGTGTGCATTGATGAAAAATGTTGCAAGTATTGGATATATATGTTCTAGAATGCAATTAACTGAAAGTAGCCTTTCTATGTGCATTGATGAAAAATGTTGCACGTACTAGATATATATGGTTTAGAATGCAATCAAGTGAAAGTATTTTTTCTATTTGCATTGATGAAAAATGTTGCAAGTACTAGATATATATGTTTTAGAATGCAATTAACTGAAATTAGCTTTTCTATGTGCATTTATGAAAAATGTTGCATGTACTGGGTATATATGTTCTAGAATGAAATTAACTGAAATTAGCTTTTCTATGTGCATTGATGAAAAATGTTGCATTTACTGGATATATATGTTATAGAATGAAATTAACTGAAAGTAGCTTTTCTATACATGCATGGATGAAAAATGTTGCACGTACTGGATATATATACATTATAGAATGCAATTCTACATTACATCACAACATTACTTCACATGCCAAATGTAGTTCAACTATCCAATAAAAACAAAATAGTATATTGTGCAATGACATGCCAAATGTAGTTCAACCATCCAAAAAATGAGTTTTAAAAACAAAAAATTCTACCACAACATTACTTCATATGCCAAATGTAGTTCAACCATCCAAAACTTGATTTTTAAAAACAAAACATTATATCACAACATTACTTCACATGCCAAATGTAGTTCAACTATCCAAAACTTGATTTTAAAAAACAAAACATTATATCACAACATTACTAAACATGCCAAATGTAGTTCAACCATCCAAAACTTGAGTTTTTAAAACAAAACAAACTATATCACAACATTACTTCACATGCCAAATGTATTTCAACTATCCAATAATAACAACACATTATATCATGCCAAATGTAGTTCAACTATCTAATAAAAACAAAACATTATATCATGCAATTACATGTAAAATGTAGTTCAACCATCCAAAACTTGATTTTTTAAAACAAAACATTATAGATCACAACATTACTTCACATGCCAAATGTAGTTCAACTATCCAATAAAAACAAAACATTATATCACATTCACTTGTACCAAATGAAGTTCACATAAAATATGTTCAAAATTTGTATCTCACAAGTATCAAGTATCAAGTATCAAGTTATATATGAATGCATCTAGATAAAAATATATATACAAAATTAAATTTAACACTAAATCTATTGAAAATATAATGTTTAACGTGCATGTGCATCATCCATCAAATACAGATGGATGTAGTGTCTCTCCCAACAAATTCATGATCCTTGAGCTATGCCACAAAGCATGGGAACCTATACACAATGTGTACAAACATTAAAATTTAATGTTTTAAAATTGAATGAGAATATATAGAACTTCATGTGAAAAAAATCATGCAATACCTCATGAGGTTCCCTCTCTATTTGTTGCTCGTCTAATAAAACATCCCTCGCTGGAACATCTTCAACAGTAAATTATACAATATACATGTACAGGTATATATATATATATATATATTTTCAAATGAAAATGAATATATATATATAAACTCATTTTCAATAATATTAAAAAAAAAAATAGACAACTTATTCAAATGGTTGAAATGGTGTGGATGTTCCTATCTCCATCATACACTCCATCGCTAGAGTCTGTGGAGAAAAGAAATCCTCTAGGAACCTAAAATTCAAAAAATTTAAAAGTATAAAATAACTCAAGATCTAGATCTCAATTTATAATAAAACTTTTGAACTTCAATTTATAACTTATAACTTAAAAACATATATTTAAGTGAAAAATTGAATAGCTGTGCTAGTGGATTTGGCACATCTCCTAAGCAAGGCTCCAAAAGGAAATCTCCAAAAACCTAAAATTCAAAAAATTTAAAATAACTCAAGAACTAGATTTCAATTTATAATAAAACTTGTAAACTCCAGTTTATAACTTATAACATAAAAACATATATATTTAAGTGAAAAATTGAATACTTATGCTAGTGGATTTGGCACTTCTCGTGAGAGTGGCTCAAAAATAAAATCTCCAAAAACCTAAAATTCAAAAATTTTAAAATAACTCAAGATCTATATATCTCATTTTTTAATGGAAATTTTTGAGATGGAATATATTATAACTTAAAAATATTTATAAGTGAAAAATTGTTCATACTTGTGATGGTAGATTTGGCATATCTCCCAAGTAAAAAGAAGGTATCGCCATCCCAAAAACATCGAATAGAATTGGAATCTGTTAAATATTTTTATTATATATATACATGTACATGTGTGTATAATTATTTATTTTAAATATATGTCATCATATTTTGATATATATAATAATAGATAAAAAATAATTGTACATCATCATGTTCACTTAAAAAACACTAAAATTTTCCAGCATATCTTGATTGTGAGAACCATCTTGATTGTGTGATTGATGGTGAGACCCATCTCGATTGCTTGAACCAGAGGCTCCAGCCTTGATATTAACATTTTCTTCATTCATTAAGCATGAAAACTGCAAATGGTGTTAACATATAAGGATACATTTTTGTTATATTAATGGATACAAATAAATGTATGTATAAATGTATTTATTACAAATTGTACATGTGTTAAAATAATCACCCTAACCATTAACACATACCCTTCCCATGCCCTCTTGCTCATGAAAAATTAGGTCCTGCCAACCATTGCGAAAATTATTTGCATATGTTCTAAGATCTTCAACACTCATGTTGTCAATCTCTTCATTTGTATAATACACAAAATTAGCGTGTACATTCTCACGTGCTCTTTGTCGATTCAGACAAACATCGAATCCACCCAATCCGCTGTGAACATTTTCAATGATGGCATCCCTTGCTTCTCGACTAATTTGAGAAGTTTCATCCATATCTGACCGCAAAGTTTCGACATGAAGAGGTTGACTAACCAATGGTGGCTCGAGGCGAGGAAACTCAAAATCATGCCTAGCACCCCTACGGTCACACAATCGACCTTTCCCAAGATAAAAAAATATTAAAGGGAAGGTTATTGTAATCGGGTTTCATTTGAAAAAATAATTCTCCATAAAATAATTTTTTAAAATAAAGCAGAACCTCGTCATTCTATGAGAGTCTTCCATAGGCTGCAATGTGTCTATCATACAAATAGCAAGCTATATGACGGCTCTTGAAATATTGCACCTTCAACATCTTTCTTTTTTTCCCTTCTTTGAAATTAAACATAGACTTGGCCATTTATGTTGTAACTCTTTGTTTAACAACATCCCATTTATCGGGACCCATTACTATTTCCTTTATTTTTCTCATCACTTCTAAAAAAGTATCAGTGGTTGGCCCAAGCTTTAGGTACACATCTACTAGTTCACTTAAAGAGTGAGTAACTATTTCTAAGCTTTGTCGACTCTTAGCAGGGACAGTCAAAGCCACGAAAACTCTCTTTAATTTTGCATGAATATGTTGACACCTTTGTAAGGTGCATTTCTTCATGTTTGATTCTCAAGGTATATCAGAAATGTCACATGGATAAGTCGTGGTGGGTGTACAACCTTCTTCTTGAATGAAGCATTTTGTCCTACATATTTTTCCAGCAACATTTGGAGCAACATTTTTAGCCTCTGCATCAATATATAAAATTTTGTATATTGAAAAAACACATGTAAAATTTTTTTTACAAATTGAATGAAAATAATATTCAAATTGATGGCCACCTCGATATGGTTGGGTAGCATCTTGCCCACCCTAAGATTGTTGAGAACCAGAACTACCCTGTTGAGAACCAGAAGGACCACTAATTGGTTGAGAACCAACATGACCATCTGTTGTTTGGACTCTGGGGGAATACATATCACCACCTTCACGCAATTCGCCAACACCTATTGATGGCCCTCTAAGGTAATGTGTACCACCACCAACCTCACGAGACAAGAGGGGAGCTTCATAAAAAAATATGAATTTATAATCCATTCAAAAATACACTCATACATATAAATACATGTACATATTCATTGATTAAATTGCATGAACCATATCACAATTGCGTGAAACATGGCCATGCTCTATTGATGGAGTAGACAATGGAGTACACACCCTTTTCCCCCTACCTCGTAAAAAATAAAAAATAAAACTTATTAACAACTAATTTAACTCACAAAATTGATAAAAAATCAGTTCCATATGTACTCACATGTATTTATATATATGTAGATTTAAGATTATATTTAAATACCATGAAAATTCCTCAATCCCTCATCCCCCTCTATCGTAAAGATATGGGATTATGTTGATCTTCACCTTTGATCCTCCATGATATGTATATGTAGATATATCTACAGTGGACATTTACAATTATTTTTTTAAGTTACTATTTGAAATAAATTCAAAATAAATTTTACAAAATTAATGTAATTTAGTGTACAAAAATTATGTAAAACACAAATTTCAAAGCACTAATTGATGTGTGAAATTCAATTTAAGAAAAAAATCTATAAAAATGTTAAGTTCACCAAATTGCAATTTACATAGTGGGAGCACCCTTGGTATATAATTTAAAACATGGTGGGAGCACACTTGGTATATAATTGAAAAAAAGACATGGTCGTTAAAAAAGAAGCGCGAAACTCCATTTTAACAAAAATTTGTTGAAGTCCTCACATTTTAATTTTATAAAAATGTGAAGTTCACCACTTGTTGCAAATGTGAAATTCACCAAGTTGTGCTTTACAAAGTGGGAGTACAGTTGGTATATAATTGAAAAGAACACGTGGTCATTAAAAAAAATGCATTTATAAGTAAAAACCACACACATATCTGAGATATGTTCAATTTCCATCGATAAACTTTGAAGGAGAGCGTCTCAACACTAATTCATCTTTGAGAGATGAATCTTGAATTTTTGAAGAAGAGCGTCTAAAAACTAATTCATCTTTGAGAGATGAATCTTGCAATCAACATTGCCCCGTTTAATTCTAATTCATCTATTAATTCATCTTTGATAGATGAATCCTGAATTGGCATTTACCCACGCAATAGATCAACAAACATCTTATTAACATTTGTATAATGTCTTATACTAAAAAATTCAAATTAGCTAACAATATTGTTTTCTTTTCCATGCAGTTGTTTTAGCCTCTCATTATGAACTTGGTACACGTATTTCATCTAGTTGCAAAAATGTTTGGAATTGGTGAAAACTAAAATTCCATTTGATCCATACTCCCTATTTGTTCCTAAGCCTTCTATCAATGCAATATAATATGCCTCACTGTTTTGTTTTCTTGCCGGTATATTCATTTTCATTTGGAGGACCTTGATAGTCACAATATTGCAAAGCACATATGTAATCATTGTTTTCCCTCAATTGGGATATTAAGAAACATCTATTCATAATGCCCATTTTTCAACAATATTTAGTGGTTTTTTTTATCTCTAAAAAAACAAATTCAATAAAATATATTAAATTAACATTTATTGCAAACGCATGGGAGAAATGGCACATGTTAATGAGATGAATTACATGTGCATGGTTTATCTTAAATTTTGACTTAAAGTTTAGGGTATAATTCACATCTAGAAAGGAGATGCATTAAGGATTGCATTGCCTATAATTTAAGGGAGATTTATGACACACGTACATCGTTCATGCATGGTTTGCCTTAAATTTTGCCTTAAATTTTATGGTAGAAATCACAACTAGAAATTACATGACTTCAGAAAGGATGAGATCTAGAGGCTACCTGGCCCTTTACAGACTCCTTTAGAACTTTTAGAAGTTAAGAATCAACAAAAAAAACTAAAATCCTATGGAATTTCAGCCACTTTAGGTTCATTTCTTAGGCCTTAAATTTTTTCTTGAATTAATGGGGGAAAGCCTTAAGTTTGGGGGATCCTATCCTATGGAAGTTAAGCTACTTTAGGTTCAATTTTTAAGACTTAAAATTTTCCTTGAATTAAGGGGAGAAAGCCTTGAGTTTGAGGGATCCTATACTATGGAATTTCAGCTACTTTAGGTTCACCTTTTAGGCCCTAAAGTTTGTCGTGAATTAATGGGAGAAATCCTTGAGAAATGACACATCCTTTCAAGTTAATGGGAGAAAGCCTTGAGAAATGACACATGCTTTAAAGTTTTCATAAGATTTTATGGGAGAAATGACACATGTACATAGTTTTCCTTAAAGTGGTAATGGTTTATGGATATTAAAATGAATAACTTCTATTTAGATCTATTCCAGAGATTGACAGTAGAGGAATTTACTAGATATGTCACCTTTCATAAAATATGAGATCCAAAGGCTACCTGGCCCTTTACAGACTCTCCCTTTAGAAATTGTAGTAGTTAACTCTCAACAGACAGACTAAAATCCTATGGAAGTTCAAATAAAATAAAATCCAATGGAAGTTCAAACAAACTAGGTTCAGTTTTTAGGCCTTAAAGTTTTCCTTGAATTAATGGGAGAAAGCCTTGAGAAATGACACATGCTTTAAAGTTAATGGGAGAAAGCCTTGAGAAATGACACATGCTTTAAATTTAATGGGAGAAAGCCTTAAGAAATGACACATGAATTAAAGTTTTCCTAAGATTTTATGGGAGAAATGACACATGTACATGATTTTCCTTAAAGTGGTAGTGGTTTATGGATATTAAAATGAACAACTTCTATTTAGATTTGTTCTAGAGATTGACTGTAGGGGAATTTAATAGATATGTTACCTTTCAAAAAAGATGAGATCTAGAGGATACCTGGCCCTTTACAGACTCTGCCTTTAGAACTTGTAGAAGTTAACACTCAACAGACAGACTAAAATCCTATGGAAGTTCAAACAAACTAAAATCCAATGGAAGTTCAAACAAACTAGGTTCAGTTTTTAGGCCTTAAAATTTTCCTTGAAATAATGGGAAAAATCCTTGATAAATGACACATGCTTTAAAGTTAATGGGAGAAAGCATTGAGAAATGGCACATGCTTTAAATTTTGCTTAAGAATTTATGGGAGAAATGAAACATGTATGGGAGAAATGGCACATGTACACGGTTTTCTTGAAAGTTATAGTGGTTTATGGATATTAAAATGAAGAAATTTTATTTAGATATGTTCCAAAGATTGACTGTAGGGGAATTTACTAGATATGTAACCTTTCAGAAAATATGACATCCATAGGCTACCTGGCCCTTTACAGACTCTGCCTTTAGAACTTGTAGAATTTAACACTCAACAGAGAGACAAAAATCCTTTGGAAGTTCAAACAAACTAAAATCCAATGGAAGTTCAAACAAACTAGGTTCAGTTTTTAGGCCTTAAAGTTTGCCTTGAATTAATGGGAGAAAACCTTGAGTGTGTGGGATCCTATCCTATGGAAGTTCAGCTACTTTAGGTTTAGTGTTTAGCCCTTAAAGTTTTCCTTGAATTAATGGGAGAAAGCCAATGACACATGTTTTAAAGTTTGCCTAAGAGTTTATGGGAGAAATGACACATGTACATGGTTTTCCTTAAAGTGGTAGTGGTTTATGGATATTAAAATGAAAAACTTCTATTTAGATCTATTCCAGAGATTGACTGTAGGGGAATTTACTTGATATGTCACCTTTCAGAAAAGATGAGATCCAGAGGCTACCTGGCCCTTTACAGACTCTACCTTTAGAACTTGTAGAAGTTAACACTCAATAGATAGACTAAAATCCTATGGAATTTCAGCCACTTTAAGTTCATTTTTTAGGCCTTAAAGTTTGCATTGAATTTATGGGAAAAATGGCATGTTCATGGTTTGTGTTAAAGTTTATGGGAGAAATCATATCTAGAAATGACATGCCTTAAAGTTTTCCTTGCCTAGAGTTTAATATAGAAATGACATGTACATAGTTTACCTTAAATTTTTCATTATAGTATATGGGTGAAATGATATTGTCTTATAGTTTTTGGGAGAAATGACATGGAAATGATAGAGAAATGACATATGTCAAAAGTCACACCTTTATGAGTTTGTGGGAGAAATGACATGTACAGGGTTTGCCTTAGAATTTAGTTTGAATTATAATTTAGTTTTCCTTGAAGTTTATGGGAGAAATCACATCTAGAAACCTTTATTTTGACATCTATAAATAGGCTAAGAACATTAAGAAAAAAAATCCAATTACAAATTAGTTATGTCCTTAATAAGAAGTATGATTTATCGCTTATAAAATTGTTTAATAATTTGTAATAATGTCATTTTTGGCTTGTACTATCATTCATCCTTGATATGTACAAGAATTTTACAACTTCAACATCAACCTACACTGTCATCATATTACTGTAGCCATGTCAATATAGATTATTTATATCCATTACATCATAAAACACTCCACTTTTAACATTTTACAAGAATAAAGCAACATGGAATGTCTAAATTTAGGTACATTAATAAAAATACAACCATGTCAATCTAGATTATTAAGATCCATTACATCATAAAACACTCGAATTTAAACATTTTACATTTTAATCCACTTGAGTTTGGGGGATCCTATCCTATGGAAGTTTATACATGTATGGGAGAGATGACGCATGTAAACGATTTTCCTTAAAGTAGTTGTGGTTTATGTATATTAAAATGGAGAACTTCTATTTAGATCTGTTCTAGAGATTGACAGTAGGGGAATTTACTGGATATGTCACCCTTCAGAAAAGATGAGATCCAGAGGCTCCTTGGCCCTTTACAGACTCTGCCTTTAGAACTTGTAGAAGTTAACACTCAACAAACAGACTAAAATCATATGGAAGTTCAGCCACTTTAGGTTCAGGTTTTAGGCCTTAAGTTTTCCTTTAATTAATGGGAGAAAGCCTTTAGTTTGTGGGAGAAATGGCATGTGCATGGTTTTCCTTAAAGTTTTCCTAAACTTTTATGGGATAAATCACATCTAGAAATGACATGCACCTTAAATTTTTCCTTGCCTAGAGTTTAGGAGAGAGATAATGTATACATGGTTTGCCTTAAATTTTTCCTTATAGTATATATGGGAGAAATCACATTGCCTTATAGTTTATGGGAAAAATGACATAGAAATGACAGAAAAATTACATAAAAATGACACATGCCTAAAATTTTTCCTAAACCTTGATGGGATAAGTGACACATGTATCGAAGAAATGACACATGTACACAGTTTGCCTTAAAGTGGTAGTGGTTTGCACTTACTTAAGCAACTAGTGGTAGTGGTTGATTAAGTATGTCAAAAGTAACACCCTGATGAGTTTGTTGGAGAAATGACATGTACATGGTTTGCAAAATTATTTTATGCACTTACTAAAACATCTAGTGGTAGTTGTTGATGAAGTTATGTCAAAATTCACATCATGATGAGTTTGTGGGAGAATGTTTATGGAACTAATTGTATAAATATAATAAATCTATGATGATGAGATATTACGTCAATAAATTTTTCTTGTGATGTGTAATGTCAAAAGGGTGATTCTAAACTCCAGATCTCTTTGTTTGGATCTGTTATCTACTTCTGCAACCCACTTGTGATTTCTAACAAACTGGATAACCTGGAAAAACACTATAGAGGAAATAAAATCCACAGATTATATAATTTGTTTATGAAATGTACCTCGTTGTGAAGGAATAAATAAGTGTTTCAATATTTGTTTTTAAGGTCCTTTGAATTTCCTATGCGATTCAAATATTAGCCTCTATTTGTTATTTGTCTTTAAAAAAATATGCTTCAGTAAAAAGTAGATGATGTTCTGTAGAGTAACCTTACACAATGCTTTAATGTGAAGATAGTAAATTTAAACATTAAGGGGATGCAACTTGTTGGATAGGACTGACTAATTTTTCTACCCAAGTTGATTATAACCAACTAGGTGCAGAAAGGGCCACAAAATATGGATTGTATAACTTCTTTGGGGTAGACTTGAGTGAACAAACTTGACCAAATCAATCCCATTTTAGGGAGAATGGTTATGGAATTAATTTTATAAATATAATCAAACTATGATGATGATATATTATGTGAATAACTTGTTCTTGTGATGTGTAATGTCACAAGGGTGCTTCTAAACTCCAACTCTCTTTGTTTGGATTTGTTATCTACTTCTGCAACCCACTTGTGATTTCTAACAAACTGGATAACCTGGAAAAACACTATAGAGGAAAGAAAATACATAGATTATTTAATTTGTTTATGAAATGTACTTGGTTGTGAAGGAATAAATAAGTGTTTCAATCTTTGTTTTTGAGGTTCATTGAATTTCCTATCTGATTCAAATATTAGCCTCTATTTGTTATTTGTCTTTAAAAAAATATGCTTCAGTAAAAAGTAGATGATGTTCTATAGAGTAAACTTATAAAATTATTTAATGTGAAGATAGTAAATTTCAACACTAAGGGGATGCAACTGGTTGAATAATATTGACTAATTTTTCTACCCAAGTTGATTGCAACCAACTAGGTGCAGAAAGCGCGAGGAAATGTGGATTGTATAACTGCTTTGGGGTAGACTTGAGTGATCAAAATTGACCAAATGAATCCCATTTTAGGGAGAATGGTTATGGAATTAATTGTATGAATATAATGAAGCTATGATGATGAGATATTATGTGAATAATTTGTTCTTATGATGTGTAATGTCACAAGGGTGCTTCTAAACTCCAGCTCTCTTTGTTTGGATATGTTATATAATTTTGTAACCCACTTGTGATTTCTAATAGATTGTTTGAATCTGTTATCTACTTTTGCAAACCACTTGTGATTTCTAACAAACTAGATAACCTGGAAAAACACTGTAGAGGAAATAAAATCTGCAGATTATATAATTTTTTTATGAAATGTACCTAGTTGTGAAGGAATAAATAAGTGTTTCAATCTCTATTTTTGAGGTTCTTTCAATTTCCTATGTGATTCAAATATTAGCCTTGGTTTGTTGTTTGTCTTTAAAAAAATATGCTTCAGTAAAAAGTAGATGATGTTCTGTAGAGTAACCTTATACAATGCTTTAATGTGAAGATAGTACTTTACCTACAAAACAATGGAATAGAAGATTGTGCTTATATATCAAAGTTACTTTATGACATCTTTATCTTCCCTACCTAAAATGATAATATTTTCCTTGCCCTGTATATTTCACTGTACTGAAAGAATGCATTTTCTAAATGGCATGATTTTCAAGATGTGGAGTTGTTTGTTGGTTTTACTTGGTATTCTTGAAGGGATAGACATTTTGAATCAATTCTGAAGGTTGTTTTATTTGAATTCAATCATGTCAATTTGAAACAGAGAAAACTAAAGCTGCATTGTTTTGTAAAATTTCTTCAACCAACAAAAAAATTGAAAAATCACAGTTGTTGAGACATCCATTAAATAGATGACGGAATGAAAGAGAAAAAACCTTTGATTCACACCCTTTTCCAGCCATGAAATGAAGTATTCATTGGATGTGGGTAAAATGTATGCATCACCTTCACCTTATATGAGGTTATGCATCTACTTGTATGTTCATTTTGCATATATCTATATCTATTGAAAATAACTCAACAATCAAGAGGCTGCTTAAAAAAATGAGAAAGCAGTCTCACTATAAGTGAACAAATTGAAATATTTTTAATAAAAGAAGCCTAAAAAATATGAAATATGAAACCAAGTGATCAATGAAATAAGGACATGCCTAGAGATGATCAATCCTGAACATAAAAATATGAAGGCAAGAAAAAGTCAAAATCCGAGAGAAAAACAATATTTGATTTTCAACTCATCTATGAGTTTGGTTCTCCAAGGAGATGCAAATTTCTTAAATCCAGGTATAAAAGGTTCCTACATTCATGTTCAGGGAAATCTTAAAGGTGATTCTAAAAATTTTGAAGACAGTTTAAGAAAACTTGAGGGTGACCCTGTCTCATGAAAACATGCATATAAGCAACCTTAAATAAGACTAACATTTTTTAACATAGCACGGTGCTGTAAATTCTTTGACACATGTACCAATCTAGAAATTCGGAGATGACGCTGCAATGAGAAGACAAATAGGAGATCAACGAGGAGGTCATGGAGGACGTGGATTAAAAATTACCTGCAAACAAAAAAACAAAACATTAAATTAAAACAACAATACAACAATAAAAAAAATTCTCAAAGAAAATAAATAGCAGAAAACCAAAAAATTTCTCACCTTCTCGCCCCTGCGCAACACCAAGACTCTGCAACAACATAGAGCAAACACGACAACCTTAGCAAATGCAACAGACATAGTTGCAGCAACACAACATACAACAAACACAACAACCTCTTCAAATGTAACAAACAGAGTTGCGACAACACGACATACAACAAACACAACAACATCAGCAAACACACTAGACAAAGTTGCGAAAACACGACATACAACAAAAAAAACAAGCTCATAAAATGCACCAGATAGAGTTTCGATAATGCTAATAAGCTTGAAACCTCCTTATGTTTGTGGGATAGCATATTTATAAACTACAGTTCAGCCAAATTATTTTAAAATTTCGGCTAAACTATTATTCTAGTCGAACTTCTGTTGTCGATTTTCCCATCTCCGACCAAAAATATTTTTTCACACACCGTTAGTACGTCAATGTAAATGGCAGAATGAGTTCGACCGAACTAATTTCAAAAGTTTGACCGAACTCTAAGACATTTCGGCCAAAATTTTATAAATTTTCAGTCGAATAGTTGAGAAAATCACTTTTCCGCCCTCAATTCTGACAAAAGTGTAACCCACCATTGTGGGTTTACCATTCTCTTCCAATTAACTTTTGTTTCTTTTCCTCTATTTTCGCTTACTTCGCCATAACACAAACCAAGTAATTTTAGTGATACTCACTAAGGAAAGATAACCATCTAGCTTGTCTAGCATTTAAATTAGGTTGAGTGAAGAAATATTTCAAACTTATGTGATCTTTCATTAGTATGAACTTATTTCCCAACAAATAATGTCTTCACATCTTCAATTCATTTATCACATCATCTAATTCTAAGTTATATACAGTATAATTTTGTTCATGTTCCTTTAATTTTCTTGACTCATATGTTATGACTGAGTTTTCTTGTAACAATACTCCTCCTAATCATTCTGCACATGCATCTGTACATACTACAAATTCTTTATTTGGATAAAAAATATTCGATATAGGGGTAGTTAGTTTAAGTTTTAATTGTTCAAAACTATTTTGATGCTTTGTTGTCCATTCAAACTTTACTCCATTTTTCTATAAGGAAGTAATAGGATAGGCCATCCTAGAAATACTTCTACAAACCTATGGTAGTATCCAACAATACCCATGAAGGATCTCATGGCTGGGACATCAATTGGTATAGGGCAATCCATTATGGCTTGCATTTTCTCTAGGTCCACTGCTAAGCCATCCTTTGAAATCACAGGACCCAAACACTGAATTTGCATATAAATTATGTTCTCTAAGTGTTTGTAAGACAAGTATGAGATGTTATTTATGTTCTTCTTCATTTTTGGAATATACCAAAATGTCATCAATGAACACTAATACAAACTTGTCTAGATACTTGTACAGTACATTATTCATTAAACACATGAATGTAGAAGGTGCATTAGTAAGTCCAAAGGCTAGGAATACAAATTCAGAGTGTCCATATCTAGTCCGGAATGTTGTTTTATTGATGTCCTTATCCTTGATTCTGAGTTGATGATATCCTATTCTTAGATCAATATTTGAGAAGATAGTGCCTCCTCTCACTTGATCAAATAAGTCATCTATTCTTGGCAGGGGATATATGTTCTTTATTATTAATTTATTCAGTAGTCTATAATATATGCACATCCTGAATGTGAAATCATTCTTTTTAACAAACAATAATGGTGCTCCCCAAGGAGACACACTTGTTCTGATGTATCCTTTGTCTAATAACTCATGTAATTGAAGTTTTAGCTCTAACAATTCCGAAGCACTCATTCTATAGGGTGCTCTAGAGACAGGTGTAGCTCTTGGTACCAATTCAATTGAGAAATCAATTTCTCTGTTAGGATGTAGATGGGGGATTTCCTCTGGAAATACATATTTGAACTCTCTAATTACTGGTAAATTTTCTACAACTTCTTTTTCAGTTTCCTGTCCCAATTCCTCCACTTGTACAACATACACTTGACAACCATTTCTTGCTATCCTTTTTAACTGTAGTGTAGAAATTTTCCTGATTGATATGGGTCGTGGTTTTCCCTTCACTATCACAACTTTCCCCTCACCATCCATACAATGAACTGTTTTATCTAAGAAATTAACTATTGCTTTCTGTTTCTCTAAGTAGTACATTACCACTAAAAAATCATATGATCCTAGAGGAAAAATGTTTAAATTCATTTCAATTTCATACCCATTTAAATTTACAGTAGTTTTTAGAAGTTTATGGGTAACTTTCCTTTTTGTTCAAGTAGCTAACTACACTAACCATGCTTGCTGAATTTTTTATGATTTTAACTTGCACTTTTCCACCATCTATGGACTTACATAGCTTAAATTTGCTATTGGATCTATCAAAATAAAAACAGGTTGTTTACCAACCGTACCTTCGATTTCTATCATGGTTGATAGGTGTTCAGCCTGGCAATCTTTAAGTGCAGCACTAATCCTTGGAATGTTTCTAACAATGTCGTTCACAGTAGTTGCCTCTCGTAACACTTTAATGGTTCTTTCATTTTTATAGCATCGTCCTTTTTACTGTTTGCATCGATCTTCTTAGAACTAGTCAGTGATTGAGCTGGTTGTCTTTATACAGTTTTTTAAAATTTCTTCCTTTGATGATTTTTCCCAAAAAATTTCAAGTATGATGATTTTAATCTTTTGAGATTAGAGTCACTCTTCCCTTTTTCTTTGTTTTTACAATTTTTCAGCTAATCATTTATTCCTTTGAACTGCTAATAACATAGTATTGCTTTGAAAACAACTTCATCAATTATCTTTGGATTGCCAAATTCCATTCTCTCATTATAGATAGTAGGTAGGCAGTTTAAAAATACTTGTACTTTGGCCTTTTATTTTCTGATATAAGGCACATAGTGGAGCAAGTTGGTAAATTTGGTAACAAACTCATCAATTGTGAGTTGTCCCAATCTTATCTCATGAAATTCTTTGGAATTATCATCATATTATCTCTCATTTAGGCATCTAGACTTAAATTTTGTTTGAAAGTCTTTTGAGGTAACCATTTTTTCATCCAGCACATGTACCATTTTGATTTCTTCCCACCAAAGGGTAGCATTACCTTGCAATTGGTAAATGGCCAATATGGCTTTTAGGTTACTTCCATATTCTTAAACTTGGAATTATTTAACCATGTTCAGAAGCCAAGCTTCTGCATCCTCCTCCTTTTCATCATAAAAAGTGGGAGGTTTGATTTTTTGGAATTCTCCTTGCAATTCCTTTTTCTTTCTGGACTGCTACCTAGATGCTTCACCACCCTCAAATCCTTCTGAGTTGGTTTCAGCTTCTTTCCTCTTTTTTCCAAGGTCTTCACTTTCCTGAATAGAGCTTGAGGTTAATTATTTGATCAACCTCTCTTGCAACAATCGTTCATTGATGGTTCTTAGTTGAATCAATTCTCGTTGCGTATCCCTAACCATATGTAACAATTGATCATTTTGATATGGTGGATTTCCCTAACCCCCCAGATCCACGTACAACTCTCCTCCATCAATGATAATAACATTTGTACTTTTCTGCACTTAATCAATGTATACAGAAATAAATTAGTGCATCAAATTCTAGAAATTTGTAAATAATTCACAGCAATATAAATTTTGGTTTTTTTTTTTTTCTTGGTGTGGGGACACATATGCCCAGTGTTTTTAGCATGGGCTTTGATACCATTTGTAACAGCTATTCTTACCCCAATTTTTGTTTTTTAATTATACCATTTATGTTACTTTGTCATCATTGACTTTATTTAATTTCTTCATATTATGATATTTCAAAACATGTTTACTTTATGTCGTTAACATTTGATATAATGACATAATTTTTTGGCAACATAATAAAACTCAGTTGCCAATGATAATGTTACAAGTACCTCATGGTTCCACAAGTCCTCTTTTAATATTTATTGTCCTTTGTTACATTTGTTCAATATACCTGACTTCTGTTATGATATTGATTTATGTTAATAATAATTTACCTCTTAATAATATTATGCATTTTCTAGAATTCTTCCTTAGCATAATAACTTTAATAAATATCAGATTAAATTTATCTATTAGAATATGTAACTATATTCTAACATTATACTCCTTATCCAAGGTTTCAACTCTAATTAAATTCAATACCCTCCTCATATTTAAACTTATTAAAAGTTCTCTTAACATTTTTAACCACTTACGAATATTAATATCACAAGTACTCTATATCCATGTATGGCCCCTTAATTAATTCATTGCTAACACTTAGCCAACAAATAAATAATTACCTATAATCACTACAATGGAGTATGGACATAGTTGATAATTCATATACAACATATTTTTCATTACTCCTAGGACATGATCATTAAGGTGGCATTCAAATTAAACATTTGACTTCTATACATTGCATTATATCCATAAATATTTCATATAGTCATGTCTCCTTTATGATACTACTTTGGTTTCACCTTGGAGTTTCAATGCACCAATTATTCGAAATAGTATATTAATCTAAGGTTACAATATCTTATGTTGGTCTTCTACTATTCGTTTTGGATTGCGATGTATACCTTTCATAATTTTTATTACATTCCTTTTTAGTGCTCCTCTGTTCGAGGCTCTCTGAATTTATTGAAGGGTACTTCGTAATTTAATTCATCACATGGTATGTATGATTTTTTCACTCTATTGAGACACATATTTATGCCATGTTATCGGTGGAGATGAGGTCATATACCTTCCATATATTCTCCTCATTAGGTTTCGATGCCATGTCAGTTTTCCGGATTTTCATTTTCATTTGGCCATGTTGTCGAAGGGTTCGGCTTTGGTTTACTACCCAGGCTAGTATGCATTTCTGCAGCCCTTCCATTTTGATTATGGTGAAATACCCAACCTTAGGTAATTGATTATCATGTGTTTGATTTATTCTTGCAAGTTTCTAATTTTTGTTTTACTAAATTTTGAATTCAACCTCTTGAACTAACTCCGTTTTGTTTCGGTGATTGCAGGGATCCTTTTTACTAAATTGATTTAAATCTTTTTCATGCACACTACGCCATACAACCTTGAGGTAACATTATTTTTTATTTTCTAGGTAAGTGAATCATTATCCCACCATTTTACTAAGACAGAGTCTCTCTTTAGTACTTATGTCAATTTTCGTGGCTTAATTTGTCAAGACTTATGCTTCGAAATTCATTTTTATCCTTTAATTTCATCCTGTGAGGAAATTATTGTATTCTCAGTTTCTATTTATATGATGAAATTCCCTTCTGTTAAAGGAAGTTCCTTCATTGAACGTTTCCATTACGTTCCTATTGGTGATTTCAAACGTTTATACTTAGATAGTTTTTCTTCATTTAAAATCATTTGTTGTAGGGTTTATTGTATCAATTTGCCCCAATATTTGGATTCATCGACAAAGATACCATTTCATTTTGATTTCTAAGATTGGAATACGATTTTGGACTTGTATGTTGGGAAGTTAAAACCAATATGAATTTCCATTAGTATTTTTGTTCTCGAATTTCTTGTGAAATTCCAAAGAACGCATATGTTTTAATTATGAATTGGTTTACTTCTCTGTGTATCAAATTTTCATTATTTTTATATCATATATTCTGTAGATTTACAATTTTGAATTCATACTCATTTTTCCTCCACTATGAGTTTTAATTATGATCTTAACATTTCGTTGGGTATTATGAATACCTTGTTATATATTTGTTTATCCTCGAGACTATACTCATCATTTTATCCTACATGGTGATGGTAATTTCTTTGTTATAGTAAACCCTAATGGTAAGGAAACAAATTTCAATTATTTATATAATTCATTAATTTTCTCCATAATGATATCTATACTATCCCAATTTACTTTCGTTTCTTTTCCTCTGTTTTGGATTACTTCGCCATAACACAGACCAAGTAATTTTGGTCATACCATACTATCCATAATGTATGGAAATAATAGTTTATTCAAGTTATGTAATAAGTTATTTAAATTTATTACAGTCTAAATTAAAAGTACCATTTATATATACACATAGATTTGTTTGTAATGACTCTCTATTTATTTACAGGAGTCTATTTTATGTAGATAATTACATTTATGGCTTATATCTGTTATTTATTCAACAATGAAATTGATAAGAGATTTTTAAGTCCTTCTCTTATGAAGTACTTATCATTTTATTAATTTACCTCAATTAATAAAATGATTTATTTTACTTGAACTCTTCCTCCTCTTTCGAGATCATTCTGAGTTTCTAGTACATACCTCGTCTACCAGAATACAAGTAATATTATTTTTATGTTTTCATTACTGTCACTACAGTATCTTCCTTCGTACATTTACCCTCATGAAGTCACTACTTTTCTTCTTTGTGAACAAAATTGATTTCACTGCTTAAATTTTACTAACAAGGTAATCTTTATGTTTCAATTACCATCGAAATTTCTTATATGTTATTTACTTATTTAATTTCTCATATTCAAATGCTAATACTCTGTATATGGTTTTTTTGTATAGGTATTGCAGCTCTCACAATTTACCACTCATCAAATTGACCATTCATTTTGCCAACTTTGAAAAATTATTTTGTTTCTTCTATTAACAGGTTCGTCAATATCATGCACATAATTTAATCCACTGAATTCCAGGATATATATATATATATATATATATATATATATAATTTTTGTACTTATTAGACATAACATTTGACTTCAATCGATGAAATCATGACAGTTTGTAATGATATGTTCTATCATTGTTAATACAATTTTATGTTCTTATTATGATGATAAACATTAATATTTATAAGTATTTTGTATACATGTTTTTCCACTTATTTGTAATATTTCTATTACATATTGTGGTTAAAAAGTGAGTTCTAATTAATGTTATATATACCATTTTACTATCCTCTAGTACTTCAATATGTAACTAATGTTTAATTTCTTATTGCAACATAACAATGAATAGCTATATGCACCTTTTCTGTTGATATATAGTAGAGGTATCTAGATTTAATTGGTAAAATCATGTTTTTTTCTAGATTGAAAGTTATCTATTAATGTGTCTAGATTTATGTTTCATTATTGTTTACAGAATAATTATATTAAATATTTCTCTTAACATCCTTTCCACCTTTACTAATGTATTTTCTGCATTTAATAGTTAGATTCTTACAACCTAGCAGCATATTTAAACCCTCCTACTTGGGTTGATACATTCTGTTTGTTGGTTTACTAATTCAATTAGTCAATGTAACTATACAAAACTAAACTATATTTGTTATAGTATGTTTTGTTAAATACATCAGATTCTGTAATTTACAACTAACATAATTCCATTATACTATTTAATAATTCAAAAAAGATAATTCCCCACATATCTTTCTACATAAACCGTCATTACTATAACTCTCATCATAATAACATAATCATAAAACATAATTAAATTAATTGTGCATACCAATTCTGGTAAGACTATTTGCCACCCAACCTTGAGATTTTTCTCCACAACTACCTCGGAGCAGAGACTAATTTCTCCAAAGTGTAGAAAATCTCTTATCTACCATGGAATGGTTTATTTAAGGCTACCTTCCCTTCATCATGTTTCCATAACTGCACCTAGTTAAATCACGATGATGTTTTCCTTTAGCCTAGGCTTTACTTTTGTTTTTTCCACAAAAGCTCCTTAAAAACAACTTTTTCCTCTTTCAAGTTTTATTTCACCTCTTCTAAGTAAATTTCCAGTTTACTGAGTTATCTTTTAGATTTTTATCCCCAATCTAATATTTTTAACTTATTTTATTTTCTCCAATGATTTTTGGAGAATTTGGGAAAGTCTTTGGATTTAATTCCATCCTTATGGACTTGAAATCTTGGTCTTTGCACATTAATTAAAATTCTACATTTATTAATTTCAAAAATATAATATGTCCACACATATAGTTTTCCTTTAGGTCCACTTAACCTTTAGGATTTTTAATTGTCTAATAAAAGAAGTAAAATAGGGATACTACATATTTACAAGGTAAAGCATGCAATAGAAGGAAGCATCGAGAAGCACAAGGTTGAATTCATGACCAAGGGTACTCTCAGGTACAAGGATTAAAAATGAAGGGACCTTTGCTCCTGTAGAAAGGTACTTTTTCATCAGATCAATTCTTTCTCTTGCTGCATAGATGGGGTGGAAGATCCACCAGATGGATGTGATGTTGGAAATATTGTCATTTATGGCAAAGGAGAACAAAGAAGAAGCACCATGACAAGGGAGAAGATCAGATTCAGATAAAAAATAAAAGGCCACAGATACAGAAGATCAGGCCAGCGGAAGAATTCCCATGTAAATATTGGTTTTAATACAGAAAACTCAATTTATGAGTTTTTTTTTTAGTGTGTATTGTGTGCAAGTGAAATTGACAAGAACAAGGGAAGTCTATCATTTTATAGTCAAGCTACATTTTTTAAGAGATTGTGTGGTTTGAGGGTGAATATTCATTTATTGAATTCTGTGTGATTGAGTATGTTGAGAAATTAGCATCGATCACTGAATGGATCGATGCCATCAAAGAAATTACTTGGACTTATAAATTGAGGGATGAAGATTGCCTGGATGTATTTCACAATTGAAATTGACATTGTATGAAGTATTTCAAAGAGGAATTACACATTCTATTGTGTATTGTTGTGAAACCAGCTCCAAAAAGAGAAGAAAAGAGATATCAATGCCTTCGAAATAAGCCACTTTGAGGGGGTAACCTCCAATACATTACATGAATGAAATTTTTTTGGATGATTCAAATTACAAAACCTCCTTTCTATATATAGGAGTCCATGGGGCCATAATGTAATCCTAGTGGGGCCACAATGTAATCCTAGCCGGCCTAACAATAATAATTTAAGGGCATAATAATAACAATTTGGGGTTACAAGGGTACAATAATAACAATAATGGGGTTACACTAACAAAAATAAAGGACTATACAAGTAATATAGGGACCTAACATGCCCCTCTCCTTCAAAAAAGTATTTTCCTCAATGCTTGAGTAGCTCTGGGTGCTTCTGTATAAAATTATCATCCTCCCATGTAGAATCTTCAGTGGGTAAGTTCTTCCACTTGATGAGATACTCTAAAATTGATCAATTACGTAGCTATCGAGTTCTTGTTTCCGTGACCGCTTCAGGTTCCAATATGATTTTTCCTTACTCATCAAGTTCTGGAAATATTGTTTGAACTGGAATATTTTCACCTATAACCTTATTTAAGCATGAAACATGGAAAATTGGATGCACTCGTGAAGAAGCAGGAAGCTTCAATTTGTATGCCATAGTACCAATCTTTTGCAACACCTTGTAATGACCATAGTACTTTGGCGATAATTTATTATCTTTATTAGCTTGCTTGAGGGACATTTGTTTGTATGGTTGTAGCTTTAAAAATACCCAATCTCCTACATCAAAACTTCTCTCGCTAGGATGTTGATTTTCCTGTTGTTTCATTCGATTTTGTGCCAAATTCAGGTTGTCCTTTAAGAGTTGGAGAAATTCTTGTTGATGCTCGATGTGATCTTCCATTACTTGAACATTCGAATTTTCTCTTAAAGATGATGTGATGGATGGTGGATGATATCCATAATGCCATAAATGGGGTCATTTTTGCTGTAGTATGAAAGGAAGTGTTATACCACCATTCACCTAGAGGTAACCACTTGACCCATTTTGTTTGTTTATCAGATACAAAACAACGAAGATATCCTTCCAAACATTTATTTACTATCTCAGTTTGACCATCGGATTGAGGATGATAAGATAAGCTATGAGCTAATTGAGTACCCAAACAAGAAAATAACTCTGTCCAAAAATTTCCAGTAAAAATGGGATCTTTGTCGCTCACAATAACCCTTGGGTTTCCATGTAGCTTTTGAATTGTGTCCATAAATGTAGTAACAATTTTACTTTCTTTAAATGGATGAGATAATGCACAAAAGTGTGCATACTTTGTAAGTCTATCAACTACCACCATGATGACACTCTTTCCTTAGGACTTAGGTAAACTTATGATAAAATCCATTGAAATCTCCTCCCATCATTGACTTGGAATGGATAAAGGTTGTAGAATACCCGGGGTCTTAATTGTCTCAACTTTATTCTGCTGGCAAACCAAAAATTCCGCCACAAACTTTTGAATATCAGATTTAAGGCCATCCCAAAAAAAATTCTTTCTTCACCTTGTGGTAAGTTTTTAAAAATCCTAAGTGTCCTCCTAAAGGAGAAGTGTGAAATTCCAAAAGAATATTTTGTTTTAGTTGGGAATTATTACAAAGATATAAGTGAACTTTGTACCATAAGGAACCATTTTTCCAACTAAATGTATCAGATGTACTAGGATCTTGCTGCAACTTTTGAATGAGTGTCCACATGTCTTCGTCCTTCTTCCATTCATCTCTTGCTTTGGTTATCCAGTCTACTTGGATAATAGAAATGGCACAAAGCAATGCTTCCACCTCTTCATTATTTCTTGATTATGCATCTGCAACAACATTTAGCTTCACTTTTTTGTATATTATTTCAAATTCATAACCCAACATCTTTGTGACCCATTTTTGCTGCTCTTCTAAAGATAGTCTTTGTTCCAAAAAATGTTTAAGACTATCATGATCATTTTTTACCTTGAAGTGTCTTCCCATTAGGTAAGTTCGCCATTTCTTTAGTGCATGCAGTATTGCTAACATTTCCTTCTCATAAATAGGTTTCTGTAAATACTTTCCTTTGATTGGATGAATTTCAAAAGCAATGGGTCTTCCTTATTGCATTAAAACAACACCAATTCCATTTCTTGAGGCATCAAATTCCACAATAAAGGTTTTTGTGAAGTCTGGCGTAGCTAAGACTGGTGCTAGGCACATTGCCTCTTTAAGATTTTCAAAGGCCTTAGTTGCTTCAAGAGTCCATGAAAATGCATCTTTCTTCAATAATGTTGTTAGAGGTGCTGCTATTCTCCCATATTCTTAACAAACTTTCGATAATACCCTGTTAACCTAAAAAATCCTCGCAACTTCTTTATGGTTGTGTGGACTTTCCATTCCTTATTGGCTTTAATTTTGTTAGGGTCTACCTTAACACCATTGTGAGATACAATATGACCCAGATATTCCACCTCTTGTACTCCAAAGAAACATTTGGATGTTTTTTCATGTAATTGTTTCTCCTGTAATAGTTTGAGCACCCTGTCAACATGTTGAACATGATCCTTCCAAGACCTGCTGTAGATTAGTATATCATCAAAAAATACTAGCACAAATTTTCTAAGGAAGTTTTTGAAAATGGAATTCATCAACCCTTGAAATGTAGAAGGTGCATTGGTAAGGCCAAAAGGCATGAACAAAAATTCATAATGACCCTCATGAGTTTGAAATGTTGTTTTCGAAATATCTTCAGTCTTCATTCTAATTTGATGATACCCTGAACGAAGATCCAATTTGGTAAAATAAATTGCTCCATGTAATTCATCCAATAATTCATCAATCACATGAATGGGAAATTTATCTTTAATGGTGACCTTATTGAGCTCCCTATAATCCAAACACATGTGCCATGATCCATCCTTCTTGTGTACCAATACTGTAGGAGCAAAGAAAGAACTTTGACTAGGTTGAATTATACCCGCCTCTAACATTTCTGCAATCATACATTCAATTTCACTCTTTTGGACATAAGGATATCTATAAGGCCTAATGTTTGGAGGAACACTTCCTGGAATAAAATGAATATCATGATCATGATCATGAATAGGTGGGAGTCCTTTTGGAGTTTCAAAAACCTTGGAATGATTTTCCAAGACATTTTGGAGATTTGCAAGAATAGATGATTTTGATGTTGGAACTTCTAGTGAGCATAATTGTGAAATTATGCCTCGTTGTTCTTCCTTTGGAATCTTTGTCATGACATTAGAGCTTATTATCTTTCCCGGATTCCCTGCAATACCCCATAATTCGACTTCCTTTCCTTCTGAAAAAAATTTCAAGAAAAATTCTTGAAAATTAAAAGCTATCGTCCCCAAAGATTGTAACCATTATACTCCTAGTACAACATCAGCACCTCCCATAGGAATGGAAAGCATTGGACTATTCAATACATATTCCCCCATGGTTAGCTTGATATTATGGAATTTTCCAAAGAAATTTATACTTCCTCCATTTGCAACCATCACTTGACATTCTGGTGCTTGGTATAGGAAACAATTCAATTCCTTGGCTACCATACAATGAATAAAATTATGGGTACTACCTGAATCAATCAAAACTATTACCTTTTTCTTCTTGATATGTCCTTCTATCTTGAGAGTTTGAGGAGTGTTAATTCCTGCCAATGCATCACACGATATGGTCAGACTCATTTCTTCCGCTTCTTGGGTTGGTTCTTGGTGTATATCCTCTTCGTGTTCATTTTCTTCTTCCTCTTCACAATCTATGTAAAATAATTTCTTCTCAGCAAACTTATGACCTTTAGTGTATTTGCTATCACAACTGTAGCAAAGCCCTTTTTCTTTTTTTTCTTCCAATTGTTGTGGTGTCAACCTTATAGGTTGTGGAAATCTAGGAGTAGCAACACTTCCCTCTTTATAGAAGTGAGTGGTAGGCTTCCTTGTCGCCATAATTTTACATTCAATTTTTCTTGCCAACCTGAATGCCTTCTCCAATGAATCAGGTTCCAAAACGTGAAGTTCATGTTGGATGTTATCCTTTAAAATACCTATGAAGAGATCAATCTTATGTTCCTTTGGAATATCAGTTACCCTTATATTCAATTTTTGGAAGTCCTCAATGTGCTCCCCAATTAAACCCTTTTGTTTGAGATTTATCAGTTGGCTAAAGAAGGTGTTGCTCTTTGTATCCTCATAATGTGCTATCATTTCCTCCGTAAAAATTGACCAAGTGACAATTTTTTTACGGGAGCAAAGCCATCGATACCATACAAATGTATTTTTTTCTAAATGTAAAGTTGCAATGCGTACCTTTTGTGTGTTTTGAACATTATGGAGATCAAAATATTGCTCCATCTGTAATATCCATGTTACAGGATCCTTTCCATCAAAATTCCTCATATCCATTTTTGGAATATGGTGGTTCTTCCCGCCAACATTAGATTTTATGAAATCATTATTAACATTTATTTTGTTCTCATCATGAGTTTCCTCTACTATCTTTTCACAATTAGGAAACATTTCTTGTATCAACTTTTTCAAACCTTCCATTTCTGATTTTAGATCATTCTTCATGTTTTCCATTTTCTCATCAATCTTAGCTTCCATGTCATCCATCTTAGATTCCATGCTAGCTTCCATGCCATCTATCTTAGATTCCATGCCATTCTTCAAACCATCCATCTTAGATTCCACGCCATCTATATTAGATTCCAAGCCATTCTTCAAACCATCCATCTTAGATTCGACGCCTTTCTTCAAACCATCCATCTTAGTTTCCACGCATTTCTTCAAAACTTCCATGTCATTTTTTGTTGCTCTTTTCGAGAGAAAAATTTGTTGCACTTGCTCTTGTAATTTTGATATGTCATGTTGTCATTCTTCGTCTTCATGAGTCATAGTATAGCTTTATAAAGGCTTAATGGGTGTTGAATTATTTTTAGGGACCATTTGAGAATCCAATACCGATATCTATTCTACAATATTCCCTTGGAATCAATTCAACTTGATCCTTCAAACAAGACCTATGCAATTCAAAAAAAAAAAAAAAAAAAAAAAAAAAAAAAAATACACACCTTTTACTTGCTTTTGAGGAGCTTGATATTGAAATTGAATTATCTCTATAATTCCAGATCCTTAATATCTGAAATTCAGCCCTATAGTAGCCCTTTGAAGCTTATTTAAAATGCCACAGGTCTGATCTAATTTGGATTCTTCAAGATAAATTTATGTCCAATCTCCCACAATGACCCAATTTTGGACTGGTTCAGTAGAGCGAAATTGTATGACTTGCCACGTGTCATTGTTTCCTCCTTTGGCTCTGAAATTAATAGACCAAAAACTACATTCCATGTACTTGTGGGCATTTTTTACATCATTCCAATCTGATGCTCAAAGAGAGAGCTATGAAGATTTTCCCACGATCACCTCTTTGAGATGAAATTCAGAAGCCTCAAAAAGCCCTAACTTCCACAGATCATATCTCTGAAACTGTTGTGAACCAATATCTAAAATTTTGTGAAGATGTTCCTTAGGATTGGGGCTTCGCACTCGAAAAATTTTAGCTTATGAACCTTCGTAGAAATAAAGTTATTACGAAAATACCACGATGACCTGTTTAGGTTAAATTCAGGAGCCTGCAAAATGACCTAAATTGCACAGATCATATCTCTGAAAATGTTGCGAACCAAGCTCTAAAATTTTGTGACAATGTTCCTCAGGATTTTGGCTTCGCACTCTAAAAATTTCAGATTCTAAGCCTTCGTAGAAAGAAAGTTATAGCGAAAATGCCACGATGACCTGTTTGGAGTAGCAAAACCCTAGAATCTCAAAGCTCTGATACCAAATGTTGTGAAACCAGCTCCAAAAAGAGAAGAAAATAGATATCAACGCCTTAGAAATAAGCCACTTCGAGGGGGAAACCTCCAATACATTACATGAATGAAAAATTCATGGATGATTCAAATTACAAAACCTCCTTTCTATATATAGGAGTCCATGGGGCTAGAATGTAATCCTAGCCAAACTAACAATAATAATTTAAGGGCACAATAATAACAATATGGGGGTTACAAGGGTACAATAATAATAATAAGGGGGTTACACTAATAACAATAAGGGACTATACTAGTAATATATGGACCTAACATGTATACACAGTGTAGTAAGATCCGGGGGTTGAGTCACATTGAGGTTTTATCGTATTTATAACCGATGGATGAGAACCTAAAAAGATGAATAAGCCATGTGTTGTCTGAATGCCAAAATGGGTTTGAAGATTGGATGGAATCCTGGCCTGTCTCAAATCATGAGTTGAACAAAGACAGAAAAACACAAAGTAATGGCATAGTGAAATGAATCGATGGATTATTTAAGTGTTTCACCAAGTATAAGGAGGTGCCGTATTGAAGAGTTGGAAGCAGAACTGTGGAAAAAAGCACAACAGAACACTGAAGGAAAAATCATAAATGATGGTGCAGAGGTGGTTTTTGCATACCAACAAATGGTTTTCGCGTGGGTAAGACCTGGTAAGTGGTAACTCCCTGAATGAATGCAATACGCCTCCGCAAGTGACATGTGGATGTCCAAAACCACTTATTTCACGTTCCTTGGAGCCGTTAACTCTCGAATTTTATTTGAACGTAATATTCATTGGATTAGAAGCATCGCATTTTGGGTATGCGTCCACCGTTAGATGAAGGAAGCAGATAGATCGATTAAACAAAGTGGAAGGGTGAGTTGGAAATGCTGTGGGACCCGGACATAATTTTATGTCGGCAGTTGAGAACAAGGTAAGAACTTTATTGAGTGGAGGTTATATAATATAATTGACAGAATAAGTGGATTGGTAAAGCTGTGGTCAAGAAAATTTATGTATGTCGATACCTTTGATAAACTTTATCAAAGTCGAAAGTATAAAATGCATTTTCATGTGATGGTTGGTAAATGTGGGCCAAAACTATGGTGTATTTATGACTTATGTTAAGTCAGGTAATAAGTCATAGAATTTGCGATGCAATGGATAGATGTGATGCGATGGATGCGTTGCGATGCTATTGCATATCGCAATCGGCTATGCTCATGTGACAAGAATTCAGAAGTCATAGAATTTTAGATATGATGGATAAATGCGATGTGATGGATGTGATGCGATGCTATCACATATTGCAATCGATGATACTCATGTGATAAGAACTCATAAGTTATAAAAATTGCGATGCGAAGTAGTGATACAGTCATGTGGGACTTGAGTGTACTTATATGCTGGCACTGTGGTACATTTAACCAAAGTATGGAAGGGTAATAAACTTTGAGATTTGCAATATAGTGAAGACCGTCAGATTGCGAACAGGATCAACAATAGTCATTTAATCGGGGATGCGGCATCAGTATACGTGCAAGATTGTCAAAAACGGAAAATTTATGAAGGCATAAGGTTTCCCTCTTGAGAAATTGCATCAGGAGGATGAAAGAGAAACATAGAAACAAAGAAAAATAGCAATAGCCGAAACGCCGAGATATAGCTTGGTGGGTCCCTTTGCACATCGCATATTGGGAGATTAGATGGACGAAGGCACATAGGATATCTGAATCGCTGAAGTGCGATAAAAAGAGCGGACGTGATGAAGATCAAAGCCGAGACCTAAAGGTCTTTTCAAATCCAGAAATATGTGGTCTTCCTTTGTAAATCGTTTCGGAGAGAAAAGGAGGATAATAATGTAAAACAAAAGGAGAAGGTTGAACACGACAAGGAAAGGCTCGCGTAGTTAAAAGGACCCGTTCCCATGCAAAACAATTAGAAATATAACAACAGGAAGAGAAGACAAAATATTCGGAAAACCAAGAGCTGAAAGGGCTGAATTGAATATATTTGTTGTAATGGTAAATGTAAATGAATTAATTATTTTTATTATATTGAATTGCAAAGGCAAGTCTCCATAGGCAAAGCAAAAATCCCCTGTAATACATAAATGTATACATTCTGTTATATTATTCTGAATTTGTTGGACAAGAAAATGAGAAGGGGGAAGGAAAAGAGTCATACCTGTTCATTTTGAATTCCCTGTGGAATGAAAATATTTATGAGGTGATATCTATAAATAATGTTACCAACATATGCATAAGAGAGAGATAATGGAGAAAGAGGTCAGAGAGTGTAAGAAGAATAAGAAGCAGAGAGAGGAGTTGTTAAGATCCAGAGATGATATAAAGAAAATTTGAAGGCTGGTAGGACAGCAGTAAAGAAGCAGAAACACAGAGTTGATATCCAGGTAAATCAACATATGATTTTATTGTACAGTGAGAAAGTGGTGCTTCCATATCAAGTTATATCTTGATAGATGTCCAGTTGTAGCTGGCTGAGGTAGAAGCCTCCTGTAAGTTGTAGCGAGCAGAAAATAGATGGGAGTTGGAGCTTCCTTGCAAGTTGTGGCTTGTAGAATTGAGGTAGTAGCCTCCTGTAGGTTGAAGCCTACAGAAAATCAGTGGTGAAAGGAATTTGCAGCTTGCCTTTGCATCACAACAATAATAATATGTGGTTTTATCCCTTATGGGTTTCCACTTATAACTGTTTTCTATGTACATGTTGGTGATATGTTGATATTATGTCTTTAATCTACTTAATACCTGCTGCTCACTTATTAAGATTGTTGTTCCATTGCATATTAAGTTGATCATGAAATGAAGATGTAAATAAGTGTAAAAGAAAATTTTACAAGACCATGATTGCATTAAACTTATTCACCGCCCCCCTCTCAGTTTAACCAAGGGTTCAAAATTTGGTATCAGATAATGTTCCTTCCGTATCAGTTTAACAACTGGAAGGAAGATCCTAGGTCCCCAAGATGGCTAGTCTAGAAGTATGCTCAACAAATAAATTTCCTTTGTTTAATGGCACAAATTATGCCTTTTGGAAAACAAGAATGAGGATGTACATTATGTCTCTAGGAATAGAAGTTTTGGCTGCTGTGGAATTAGGATATGCCCCAAAGGAGTCTGACACAGAGAAAGAAGCCAAACAAGATTTTATAGATAATGCAAAAGCCATGAATGCACTCTTAAGTGGCTTGTGTGAGGCAGAATTTATCAAAGTAAGGCACAACAAGACTACCAAAGAAATATGGGATACATTAGAAAGTATCCATGAGGGAGATAAAAAGGTGAAGGCTACCAAGTTGCAAGTCTATAGAGCCCAGTTTGAAAATATAAAAATGAATGAAGAAGAAGATGTTGCCAACCTCTTCTTAAGGGTTGTAGAGATTGTGAATAACATGAAAGCTCTAGGAGAAACCATTAGAGAATGTGTAATTGTGCAAAAGATATTGAGATCTTTACCATCCAGGTTTAACCCCAAGGTTTATGCCATAGAATAAACAGCTGATTGGGAAACATTAACCATGAACCAATTACTTGGAAACTTAATAGCCTATAATGAGACTTCCACAGAGGAAGTCAAATGTGAGGGAGGCAACCTTTAAGACAGAGAAAAGAAAAGAAGAAAAATAAGATATATGCTCCTTCTCTAATGAAGAAGAGGCCAAATTTTTCAGGAGATTGGATAGAGGCACAGGCAAGTATAAAGGTAAACTTCCTTTTAAATGCTTTATCTATGGAAGAGTTGGGCACTATTCATCTAAGTGTCCTCATAAGAAAACAAAGAATCAAACTCAAGAGATAGAGAAAACCAAAAAAAATAACTGGAAGTTTGGGAAGATATTCAATAGAAGATAATTTTATGCTCAACAAGATAGCAACACATTTGAAAACTCAGATGAATCCTCAAATGAAGAAGGAACCTCTAAATTTGTGTTGATGGCCAAGGAAGAGTCTGAAGGATTCCTTCTAGAAGATGAGAAAGAAGGTGATGTAGATCTTGAGGGGGAGCTAAGAAGTGCCCTGGAGGAAAGAGACAAACTTAAACTCAAGTGCAGAAAACAGAAAGACATTCTTCTCAAATGTGTAAAAGAGGTACCAAATTCAGAAGACCTCATTCAATTGAAAGTAGAACTTGAAGAAGCTAAGAAGGTGGAAGACATTCTGCTAAAGAAAATTAAAGATAAACATCAGGAGCAAGAGAAATTGGAAGAAGAAGTGGTATACCTGACAAAGAAACTAGAAAACACCCAAAGGGAATTGTCAATGAACACTCCTCGAATGACAAGCACTGAACAGTTGGACAAGATTCTAAATGCTCAAAGGTCTCCTCTTATAGAGGCTGGGATAGGATATGAAGGAGAAACCAGTAAGTCTAAGGTAGAAGATAACAAGAATATCATTTTTGTAAAAGTTGTAAAGGATAATGAAACAACTCAAAAAGGAACTACTGAAGCAGAATCCAGCAAGAACTTGATGTGTGATGAAACAAATAGAAACAAGCAATAGCATAAAGAAATAAAGAATTAGAGGAAGAAGCTAGCAGTTGCAAAAAGCTCAATTATTTCTGAAGATCAATTGAACAAGTTCGGAAGATCTCAAAGGAAATTATTTCCTCCTATGAGAAATGTCACTTGTTTTGCCTGTCACAAACTGGGACATATTGCTGTATACTGTCAAACAAAGATAATCGATTTCAACCCGCAAAAGATACAGAAATTGAAAAGACTACCTCAAGCAAACAAATGGAGAGGACAACCTACTCCAGGTACACTAATTGTTTCCATGAGTCTTGTTTTTGTTGTAAGGGGTTCGGCCATAAATTCATGGAGTGTAGAACGTATGGACAAAGACTGATGCTTAAAACCCCAAGGAGATTTATGAACAATGGATAGTTCACTCGTACACATAATCCATTTAACAATATAATCAAATGCTTTGTATGCCATCAAATCAGACGCATGTCTTCCAAATGTCCTCTCAAATAATGTGGTCCATCTTCTCAGAAAAGGTGCCAAACAAATAGCTACCTGCAGTGGAAAAAGAAGTTGAATAAGTGTGACTTGGCTCTAATAGCCCAAGATCAGAAGAGCTAATGGTATTTGGATAGTGGATATTCAAAGCATATGACTGGGGATCGAAGTAATTTTGTAACCTTTGATGAAAAGAAATTTGGGAATGTAAAATTCAGCAATGATAAAGCAGGGAAAATCAAAGGAAAAGGCTCAGTCAGTCTGAGTAATGGAGGAGGAAAAGTGTTGGAAATACTAAGAGGGGGGGTGAATCAGTATTTCTTTCAATTAGAGCATTAGTTAATCTTCAATTATTATCAGTGTTTGTACAATGATAGAAGCAAACAAGAGGAACACAAATGCACACAGTTTTTAAGGTGGAAACCCACTCCGCGACAAGAACCACCTAATGCCTTTCTAATAATTCTTTTCAACTCAAATTTAAAATAAAGCTCCAACTTCCTAGAATCTAGAAAAGCATTCTTCTCCAGCTCCCACTGGATGGATGCTCCAACGCCCGAGATTCTTCAGTAGTCACTGAACGGATGCCCCAACACCCAATGAGCTACAACTCACCCTAGCACCACCCTACCACCCTATAAAAGAATAAAAGAAGAATGGACTCACGTACCAGGGAAAATGGTCCACTTTACAATGATATAGAATGATGTAGAAGAAGAAGATATACTAGACCATAACCCCAACTTTGACACAACCACCTAATGATGATCCTAGACCTCCCAACACTACCTCTTCAACCCTTAGCAGATAGACACTAGTACAATTTGTACAATAATGTATTTACAATGATACCTTTACAATGATTGTATGCAGTGCTGCCCACTTGAAGACTTCATATGATGAACTTCTTGCTGCTTTTATGCACCTTGGTTGCTTCTCTTGTCATGCTACCCTCTGCTGCACCTTGTTTTTCTTTTCTGCCGTAGAAAGTCTGGTCCTTTGCAATCCTTGACAACACATGATCTAGCTTTTTCTTGCCTTCTAGGAGCTCAATATTGAATCTGGTGTATCTCTGTTATTTCAGATCCTCAATATTTGATTTTTGGTCCTGTACTATTCCACTGAGTCTTCTTTCCAATGCCATAGGTCTAACCCAATTTGGATTCTTCAAGAGAGAGTTATACCCAATTTCTCACACTGCCCTAATTATGGGCTGTTTCAGTAGAGCGCACTTGTACAACGTGCCACGTGTCTCTGTTTCTTCATTTGCCTCTAAAATTGATAGAGAGAAAACTAAAGACTATGCACTATCTACCACGTTTTATAGAATTCCAATCCGATACTCAGAGAGAGAGTTATGATGATTTTACCAAGGTCACTTCTTTGAGATGAATTTCAGGAGCCTGCAAAAACCCTTACTTCCACAGATCATATCTCCAAAAATATTGTGCAACTTGATCTAAAATGTTTACTGTAGGTTCCTCAAGATTTCGGCTTTGCCTCATAAAAATTTCAGCTTCTAATCCTTCGTAGAAAAAAATTTAGAGCGCAAATTCCACGATGACCTGTTTCAGATGGCCAAATCCCATACATAAGGAGGAAATGAAGATCACAATTTATATGAATTCTTAAGTTGAGAGGGGCTTCAACAAGTGAACGTGGGAGGGATCTTAGGAGCTTAAAAAATATTAATTATGACTTTTCAATGACCCATACCCCAACCCCATGGGGTTTTAGCCCACTAACTGGGGGTACAAACTTCAAACATGAATATCTCTCAAACCGTGAAGAATTACATGGCGTGCCATATATCAACGGAAACATCTCGACAATTAGAAACCATAAAAAGAATTATTGACCCAGAATATATTAAATTGGTAGGTCGAAATTCCCATGCAATATTGGGTTAGCCCCTGGTGCTGCTTGGGTTGACATCAATGATAACTGCTGATCAACAAAAAGCTCAAGATGTAATATTTGTGGATGGACTGAAATCCAATCTACTAAGCATCAGTCAAATGTGTGACAAAGGCTATGAGGTCCTTTTTAGAGCCCAAGATTGTGAGGTAAGATCAAGCACCACAGGAAAGGCCTTGATCAAAGGTGTTAGAACAGAAAGCAATGTATATATAGAGGAAGAATAGAATGAAGCATACCACATAAGTAAAATTGATGAATCATGGTTATGGCATAGAAGACTGGGACACCTAAACTTTGACCACATCATCAGTCTGAGCAAGAAGAATGCAATCAGAGACATGCCAACAATAAAGAAGCCTTCAAATACCATATGTAAATATTTCCAACTGGGCAAGCAGACCTGCATATCTTTCAAGACCAAAGAGATACTATCTACAAGTCGACCTCTTCAACTTGTACACATGGACCTGTGTGGACCTTTAAGAACTAAAGCACCATGCGAAGAATCTTATTTCATGCTTATAATAGATGATTTTTCCAGAATGACGTGAGTAGAATTTCTCAAATATAAATCTGAATAACTTGAGAAATTCAATATATTCAAGGCATTGGCAGAAAATCAAACAGGATACAAGCTAAAGTGCATCAGATCAGACAGGGGAGGTGAATTCACAGACTATGATTTTTCATACCTATGCAATGAGCATGGGATAAAACAATAGTTTACTATTGCAGGTACACCTCAACAGAATGGAGTGGCAGAGAGGCAAAACATGTTAATACAATAGATTTCCAGAGCTATGATGCAAGAAAGGAACATTCCCCAAACCTACTGGGCAGAAGCAATACACACAGCTATTCACATTCTCAACAAAGCTCATCTAAGAACAAATTGTGACAAGACCCCTTATGAATTATGGCATGGTAAACCAACATCAATCAAGCACTTTAGAGTCTTTGGAAGCAAGTGTTACATAAAAAATAATGATGAAAAACTGGGAAAGTTTGATGCAAGAGCTGATGAAGGAATAATTTTAGGATATACATCCAAGAGTAAGGGTTACAAGTGCTACAAAAAAAGACTGCACAAAATTTTGGAAAGCGTTGATGTAAGATTTGATGAAGATCTACCAAACAGAATAAGAAGCACAAGCTGTGCCAATCCTCCAGATGATCATGAAGCTGAGAACCAAGATAATAATGAACATAGCAAGACAACAGAAGATATTGAATTAAAATCAAAGGGTCCCTCAAGACACACTCAAAAGAACCATCCAGAAGATCAAATCATTGGGGATAAGAGTGTGGGAGTCTAGACAAGAATACAGTTTGTTGAACAGACAGAAGAAGTATACCTAGCCATGCTATCTCAAATAGAGCCAAAGAAGTTCAAAGAAGCCAACAAAGACAAAAACTGGGTAAAAGCTATGAATGAATAACTAGAACAAATTAAGAACAATACCTGGGCATGGAAAATTTTAGGGGCTAATATTCGCAGGTGGGCTAATTTTCCATGGTTTTTCCAAAAAAAAGATTCACCAATTTCCATTTTTTTATAAAAACGATTCGCCCAAATTTTATAATATAAATTTATTTTACATTAAAAATTTCCAACATTATATAGAGTATATATAATATCATTATAAATTTTAAAATTTATACAAATACATCAACAAACATTTATAGTTTGCATATCAGGGACTAGTGAGATTCACCAATTTTTTAAACTTCAAGATAATTTTCCATCCTTAAAATTTTCCCTGTCGTCTGCTTGACACGTTCATGCCACTCTTGCAATATTTTTCAACACTGCATTTATTCAGTTATGTTCTCATTTAAATGTGAATAAACTTTTAAATATATTTTCCTCTATGCCACAACCATCAATCTCGAATAGCAAGTCGACTCACATCAAATTCAATATCATTCCTAGAACAAGAATAGAATATAGGAATAGGAATTATATTTTGGGATCAATCATATATTGTCGGATCTTCTTCCTTTATTCGCACCGCTCGGTTATTATTATGAGGTTCTCATCCTTTTCACATGAATTGTGTATTCATGTACCTTGTCTTCTAGATGTATCCTAGGGAACTAAATTATAAATTCACAAATTAAAATTGTCTTCTCCATACATTCTGTGAGATTTAATTCTGACTTGATCATCACTACCTCAATCACACATTCCACGTTGTCTCCAATCTTCTGTTACCTGTAGATTTCTTATTCTTCATTCACAATCCTTACCCAGAATTCTCATTTGCATTATATTTGAAATCTTTGTCATTACAGAGAAAATTTAACCAAATCAATAATATGAGAAATCGAATTCTCACATCGATTCAATCTAGATCTTTTCTCATAGTGGATCCAACTCCCTTCCGAGCAATCTGTTTCAACGATTTCTTTTCAAGAAAACTACACATAGAATTTTTTCTCTAAATTCTCAGAATTGAATACACATAGTGCATTAACACTCAAGTATCTTCTCAACACAGAGCATTATTCTCACAACAAATTCTCAATTCATTGCATTCTTAAACTCTCTCTTTACATCCATCCTATGCGTGTGATCTATGCTTGTGCAGAATGATATTGTGAGCACTTTCCTTAACATAAATTTCACCATTTGAATTCCATCATGCTCCTGTACTCAAAAAATTCACCCAATATGCAGGGATATATACTATTTCATAATAAACAAGTTTTTGCATAGTCTATCCATATACCATTCGAAGCATAATTTTTCTTTTTCTTTATTAACCAAATACACGGAAAAATTACATAGATTTATATAATGTATTCTATACCTTCTTGACCTTGATTACATCAGTAATATTCCCCTCTCTCAGGCTTGGTTCTCTTCATTTACAATGGTTTTTACCCTTCATTTACATTGGCCTCCTTCACTCCCCTCCTACCTGAGTGCTTACAATTGAATATCACTAAAAAACTGAGCTTTTATAGCTCTTTCAAAAACCTCCTAAAAATTTGTACCCGTTCCCTATGTTTAAGCAACTACTTCTAAAAATAAACATTCATCCTATTCTCCTTAACAATTCCTTCAAAACTTGTAACCAACTCCTATATTTCTGTAACAGTTTCTATTTTTAGGACATGAAACTTATCCCTACCTATGACTCACATAACTGAGTCCTACTTTCTTGCAACTTTTTTAAATGCCCTAACGCCTCCTCGAGTCATCCCATGGCTTCAGGGATTTGTTACATGACCCATTATTTACATTAACACTTTTACCTATGCCTTCTAGGAAATAAAACACTTTACAAGAGGTTTTACAATATTTTTGCAATTTCTTTACAACTGACCCCTCCTTGGGCTAATGTCAATACCTTAGGGTCTAACCAAACAATTAGGATTTAAAATTGAGATCTAATGCTTCTGCATCAGACTTCTTGCACTATATTCATTGATTTTAGTGTAGATGTTGATTTCTAATGATATTTGATTACTTGCACTAGATGCATTGATTTCAATGAATATGATTTATAATCCTATTTGATTTCTTACACTAAATGCATTGATTTCAATGTAAATAGTGATTTATAATCCTATTTGATTGATTGCACTAAATGCATTAATTTCAATGTAGATGTTGATCTCCAATTATATTTGATTTCTTGCACTAGATGCATTAGTTTCAACGTAGATGATTTATAATCCTATTAAATTGCCTGCACCATTAGCATTTACTTCAATCTAGATGTGGATTTCTAATCTTATTTGATTGATTGCACTAGGTGCATTGATTTCAGTGTAGATGTTGGTTTCTGATCCCATTTTATTACTTGCACTAGATGAATTAATTTGAGTGTAGATGTTGATTTATAATCCTATTTGAGTACTATCATTAGATGCATTGATAACAATGTAGGTTTTGTTTTCTAATCTCATTTGATTTCTTGCATGAGATGCATCAATTTCATTATATATGTTGATTTTTGATTTATTGTAATTGGATGTATGATGGTACATTAATTTTAAAGTCATTGATTAATAATTTTCATTTATTTTAGTGTAAACACAAAATTTTTGACAATATACATTGATTTGTGTGTTATAGTAGTTAAACCTATTAATATTGGAGAGGAAAAGAGACAAGGTATTATGTTTACTACAACAACTTGAGCTAAATATTTAAATTGTTTACGAATTCAATTGTCCTTTTCATATAATTGATATGAAAAGATGACAAAACTAACAAGGGTGGCAATAATAATAGCACAGGAAAATAGTTTGAGATTGAAAAAAATGAACACTATTTGTAATTGACTCTTATTATTTGCATTTTCCCTCATTCAAAACTATTACATTGTCACTTTGCATTCAAAATTTGTCTTTCATCAGTTTTCATCATTAAAGCTATTTCACAATCTATATCATCTCAAAAAACTGAGATAACTAAGAAAATTGTAAATTAAAATAACGACATAAATCTAAGACATATCTAGCACATTTAAAATGGTCATATTAATTGATGGCCCAGCCCTCCAATTGTGCGTAATGTTAAATTAAAATGTTTGGTAACCATGACAGGTTACATGTCCCACTCACCCCCTTCGAACTATATGTTAACAAATAACATTAATGTCATTAATATCATTTCAATATATGCATTGATATGTTAAATGTGATTAGAGATCCGTGGATCGGATCCAACTTGCAATCTCACTTCAACTTAATATCCGTCCTTCTCGCTGGTCCTTGACGCCACCTGTCGATCTCCTCGATTCTATCTCCTCCCGCCTTCTGACAAACCCCAACCTTGGTCTACAGTCACATTCATTTGTTCATTTGCGCTACGAGGGTTCTCCGTTCTACTCTGCCCGAGGGTTCTATTGATGCCTTCCTGGTTCGATGTTCTGTGCGACGAAGTCCTCACCGAGAATGATAACTCTGTCGACTATCTGTCTTTCGTTTGTGGTATGAATGATTCTAATCGAACTAAGACAACCCTATTGCTCTAGAATGTAATGGGTTTGCAGGCTCTTTTTTTTCGCTTCGCTAACTGTTCTGTTTGTGTTGCAGGTTGGACCTTCAGTTCTATGCCAATGGTCTTGATCATTCGACCTCTTTCGCCTCCAAAGTAAGTTAACCTTCCATGTTTTAACCTACTCTGCACCTTACTCAGACATTAATGTGTTCTGTTCCTTGTTATCAAGTTATGGCATTCGATTTTAGTCTCCTCTCTCGATGCCACCTTTCCAGTCACAGGTAAATGTTACAATGTATGTGGTTTCATTTTTGTTGCAATGTATCCTTCGTTTTTCTTCTTCTAGATTCTGGCGTTTCCAATTTCTAACCTATCTCCCTTCCTGTTCTTGTAGGTTACCCAGAACTGTTGGACCGCAATTGTTCATTCTGCTATGAACAAAAGGCAAAAGCAAACTGGCCCCGATTCAAACAAACGGGTAGGGTTGTTTCGACTATAAGTTTGTCATTAGCCTCGTAATAGGGTTATACATTTTCCTGGTTCCCGCTCTTTTTGTTGTTATGGTCTTGTGGGTTATTTTGCCAAACCCTACTCTGTCATTTCATGGAACAAGGTTTTGGTGCGTTCTGCTTTACTTAGCTTGGGATTTACAGTTGGCTATAATATGAGCGCAGTTCGCTCGGGTTCAGAAACCCTTCCACGCACTCTTTTTTTGTAATGGACAGTGGGGTTATAGTCTGTATGAATAAAAACAAACTTTCATATGTTTAAAGAGACTCTTTTTCTTTTCAATCGATTCTAAAGGACTTTTGTGCTTTACCTAGAAATTCGTTGGTGAAATGTCGATAATGGTGACTGGATAATTCTTAGCTCTTCTCACTGGAAATTGGTCCTTGTGTGCTGTGACTTTCGTTCTCTGCTTGTGTAAATTTTGTCTTTGTCATGTACATTTATGGCTTCTGCTTACGCAGAAATGTTTTCTGTCTGCAATGGTTTCAACCCTCTGGTCTTGGGTTTACAGTGCATAGTTGTCTGCAATGGATTCAGTTCTCTGTTCTATTGATTACAATGCATTACTGTCTGCAATGGTTTCAACTCTCCGTTCTTTTTTATTACAATGTAAATCAGTATCAACAATAAAAATAAATACAGGAAATCAATGCATAAAATAGTTTGTTGTGGATTTAAATTTGACAAATATTTTTCATTAAAGAAAGACTGTAATTCTTCTGGTCTTCCCTGGCTGGAGATTTGAACCCTACAACTCATATTTTCCCTGTTTAAATACTTGCAAGGGTATAACAGTTTCTTGCTTTCGGTTGAACTGTTCAACCAGAATATGTCTAGCTGTTTAGCCAGTTTCTTTTAAAAGGAAATAAACAACTTCTAACTAACTACTAAAACTAAAACAGTTCATAACCCTAGCCCTATTGTCTTTATCCAATTTCTGAATAATGAAGAGAATAATAATAAAAAAAAACAAGTTTAATAACCTGTCCAACAATACGTGAAATTTTTTTTCCTTTGAGACAGTCAACCGTCTTCTGTCTCCTCGGAGCTGGATGCTCCTGCATCAGGCTCCCGGGGTGGCAAAAAGTCATGGCTCCGTTCCATGAGGTCATCGACAGAATAACCTGCTTTCTGTATCTCCGTCACGTCAAGCCACGAACTGTACTCAATCGGACGGTCCTTCCACTTGACTAAATATCGCAGATATTCCTTCCTGCGTGTGCGCCTGGCTACCTGTGTGTCGAGGATCCTCTCGATCTCAAGGGGCTGTGCCATAGGCATCTGTCTCATCCACGAACTTTCCTCACAACTGGTGTCCCGTGTTGGCTTCACTGTTGCGTTACCTTCAGGATCAGCAACATAAGGAAACAGATCTGCCACGTTAAATATGGGAGAAATACCTATCCCTGGTGGCAACTGTAACTCATAGGCATTGGCGGAAAACTTGCGAATGATTTTGCAGGGGCCAATCTTTTTATATTTCAGCTTATTATATTCCCGTTTTGGAAACCGTTCCTTGTGCAAGTGTGCAAGGACTTCATCTCCAACATTAAAATGAACTTCCCGTCGCTTTGAATCAGCTTGCTGCTTGTATTTCTGACTGCTGTCCTGCAACTTCAGCTTTACCTGCTCATGTAAGTCGCTCATTGCTTGGGCGAAATCTTCTCCATCAGCACTTCGTTTTTCGAGTTTTCCCAAATCTCGCAATTCATGCACTCCATGTGGATGCATGACATACAAGATCTGGAAGGGACTATAACCTGTGATGCGATTAGGTGAATCGTTATACGCGAATTCTGCCTGAGCAAGCACGCGGTCCCACATCCGTGAATTTTCGCCTATTAAACTCCGTAGCAGATTTCCCAGACTCCTGTTCACCACTTCAGTTTTCCCATCGGTCTGTGGGTGGTAAGCGGAGCTGAACTGTAACTGAGTGTCCAATTTCTTCCACAGGGTTCGCCAAAAATGTCTGGTGAACTTCACGTCCCTGTTGGAAATGATGGATCTTGGTAGACCATGCAGTCTAACGATCTCTGTAAAAAACAAGTGTGCTACGTGAGTAGCATCATTGGTTTTCCTGCAAGGTATAAAGTGTGCCATTTTTGAAAACCGATCCACCACTACCATTACTAAATCGAAACCCCGCTGTGTCTTAGGCAAACCCAAAACAAAGTCCAAGCTGACGGAGTCCCATGGTCTGCTCGGAATGGGTAGTGGAAAATAAAGACCTGTATTCTGACTGTGACCTTTCGCCAGTTGACATATCTTACACCTACTTACGTACCTCTGTACGTCCTGTCGCAACTTTGGCCAAAAATAAAAATGCTCAACCTGCGAAAATGTCTTGTCTATACCGAAATGTCCGGCTAGACCCCCACTGTGCTTTTCCCGAATAATGTTCTCCCTCATAGAACAGTCGGGAATACATAATTGTCCTCCCTTAAATAGTAATCCTTCCTGCAAATTGTAGTCCAACCATGGACTATTGTTTCTCAACAGAGGGTTTTGGCAGGCCTCATAGGCCTCCTTAAAATCTGCATCTTTCTGATACAGTTCCCTCAGGTGCTCAAAGCCCAAAACCTGCATTGTACTTTCCTGTAAGAGTAAGGTCCTCCTACTCAGCGCATCTGCCACCTTGTTCGCCTACCCACTAATATGTTTCAGCACAAATGTGAAACTATAAAGATACTCAACCCATTCTACATGCTTATGGTTCAATTTATGTTGCTGCATAATGTACTATAATGCAGAATTATCCGAAAAAAAAACAAACTCATTACCTAACAGGTAATGTCTCCAATGCTTTAATGGTTGTATAATTGCGTAGAACTCCTTGTCATAATTTGAGTACTTCTGTCTACTCTCGTTCAGCTTTTCACTGAAATATGCGACCAGTCTATCTTCCTGACTAAGCACTGCCCCAATGGCTGTACCACTGGCATCACAACGAACCTGAAAAAGTTTGTTGAAGTCAGGCAGCCTCAATATCGGCCTTTTTGTGATCTTCCTTTTCAAGGTATGAAAACTGTTCTCCGCTACTTCTGTCCAGTGAAAAGGCTAATTTGCTTTCTTGATTGTATCCAGCATGGGTGCATAGATTTCACTGAAATTCCGGATGAATTTCCTGTAAAAACTTGCTAATCCGTGAAAAATTCGAACTTCAAATAAACTCTTTGGGGATGGCCAGCTAACTATAGCTGCAACCTTTTCTGGTTCCATCTTCAGTTCGTTTTCTGCAATTACAAAACCCAGATACACTAACTCCCGCTGGAAAAAAGTACACTTTTTCAGATTTATCAGCAGCTTATTTTGCTGCAGCTTCCTCAACACACTTCGCACATGCCTGAAATGTTCCTCTTTTGTTTTGCTGAAAATCAATATGTCATCTAAGTAAACAATCACAAACTTCCCAATGAACTCTTTCAGCACTTCGTTCATTAAGCGCATAAAAGTACTGGGAGCATACTCAGCCCAAATGGCATCACCAGCCACTCGTACAACCCTTCATTTGTCTTGAAGGCTGTCTTCCACTCGTCTCCTTCCCGAATTCGGATCTGGTGATATCCACTCTTCAAATCAATCTTTGAAAAATAAGCTGCCCCACTCAAACAGTCCATCATATCATCCATTCTCGGCAATGGAAATATGTACCTGATAGTAATTTTAATAATGGCCCAAGAATCTGTGCACATTCGCCACTCGCCTCCCTTCTTTGGAGCCAAAACTGTCGGAACTGCACAAGGGCTCATGCTCTCTCTAATCAACCCTTTATCCAACAACTCCTGTACCTGCTTCCTAATTTCCTCGTTATCCTTAGGACTCATGCGATAAGCTGCTTTATTCGGCACACTAGCTCCTGGTATAAAGTCAATACAATGACTGATGCTTCTTTTGGGGGGCAGTTCATCCGGAAGATCGTCCACTACGATATCTCCAAAATCCTGCAACATATTCTAGACTTCCTCGGGTAAGTCTGAAATCTTCGTGTGCAGTACCACTATCCTTGGCCTCCTTACAACAGCAAAATTCACATCGTTGTCTTCAATCTGTTTTAAAAACTCTTTTCCACCCAACAGCAGCGCTTTTACTCCACTAGTTTCTGTTGTACCTTCCTCTTTAATGGGTACAAGCGTGTGCTTGATCCCATCTTTGACAAACTTATAACAGTTTGTTTTTCCATCATGAACTGCGCTTCTATCAAACTGCCATGGCCTTCCTAGCAATATATGACAGACATCTATTGGCATAACATCGCAGATAGTTTTGTCCTTATATCTGCCTATCTGGAACTCCACCTCGCACTATTCATCAACTAACAGTTGATGTCCTTTCTGCAGCCACGACATTTTGTAGGGAGTGGGATGTTTCAACTTTTTCAATCCCAATTTCTCCACCATTTCCGTAGCCACCAAATTATCAGTACTTCCGCTGTCAATGATCAGCTTGTAGAACTTACCCTGTGACTTGCAAACTGTCCGGAACAAGGCCTTTCGTTGATCAGGTTCTGCAATTTCTTTTTCTGGTTTTAACAGCACCTTATTCAGCACCAAGGCTTCACCTGTCTCTGGTGCGTTCTCCACTTCTTGAGGCAATGCCTCAGCTTCCTCCGATTGGGCAACATAAGCTCCTCTCCCACCTGTTGGTTCACCTTTAGGACATTCATACGACTTGTGCCCCCACTTGTGGCACCGATAGCACTGGACAGCTCCTCTGCCCCGACCATTTCCTCTCCCTCGCTGGGCTGGTCGTCCTCCTCTAGTGCTGTTGTCCTTTTCTGTTGTTCCTGCAGATTTGGAACTGCTGCCTTCTTCATTTGAACCTGTACCTCTGCCCCTGCCAAAGGCCTTCCCCTTTCCTCTGCCAGATCCACCTCCTCTTCTGGCATTCTGCTTCCTGTTTATTTTCTCGTCTACCTTCAAGGCAAACTGGTATGCTTCATCTAAAGTTCTAGGTGAGAGGATACCGATTTCATCTAGTATCTCCCCTCTCAGCCCATTCACGAACCTTGCTGTTTTTTCTGGGGTATCTTCCATATACCCTACCCGCAGATTAAACTTATAAAATTCTTCTGTATATTCCTTAATCGTCATTCCCCTTTGCTTCAAGTTTTGTACTTGCCTGTACAGCATAATATGATAGTCTTTCGGCAGAAACTTCTCTTTCAGCTTTGCCTCCATTCTGGTCCACTTCTTTATAGGCTGTTTGTGTAGCCTTTTTCTTTCGGCCTGAACGCTGTCACACCACAAGGACGCATGTCCTTTCAACTTTGTGGTGGCGAAATTCACCTGCTTGTCCTCACTGGTTTCCTCAAACTCAAAATATTTGTTTACTTCACTCAGCGAATCCAATAACACATCTGCAGACAAACTTCCGTCATAAGTGGAAAGCTCATGTTTTGGCTTATGACTGGATAGCAAAACTGATTTCAACAACCTGAGTTCAGGTGTCACCCCTTCGAACTCATCTTCTGGTTCTGCCACATCTTCATCACTGTCATCCGCTAGGTCTCTCCTTCCCCCAGCTTCCACTGTTGTCAATATTTCATGCAAAATTCGAATCTCCTCGCGCAGTCCCTCTTCTGCTACCCTTCGGAGTGCTCTTCCTCTTCCTCTTCTGCCAACCTCCATTTTTTTTCTGTTCAGCAAACCCGCTCTGATACCACTTTTGATGGCCCAACCCTCCAACTGTGCGTAATGTTAAATTAAAATGTTTGGTAACCGTGACAGGTTACAGGTCCCACTCACCCCCTTTGAACTATATGTTAACAAATAACATTAATGTCATTAATATCATTTCGATATATGCGTTGATATGTTAAATGTGATCAGAGATCCGTGGATCAGATCCAACTTGCAATCTCACTTCAACTTAATATCTGTCCTTCTCACTGGTCCTTGACGCCACCTGTCGATCTCCTCGATTCTGTCTCCTCCCGCCTTGTGACAAACCCCAACCTTGGTCTACAGTCACATTCATTTGTTCATTTGCGCTACGAGGGTTCTCCGTTCTACTCTGCCCAAGGGTTCTGTTGATGCCTTCCTGGTTCGATGTTCTGTGCGACGAAGTCCTCACCGAGAATGATAACTCTGTCGACTGTCTGTCTTTCGTTTGTGGTATGAATGATTCTAATCGAACTAAGACAACCCTATTGCTCTGGACTGTAATGGGTTTGCAGGCTCTTTCGTTTCGCTTCGCTAACTGTTCTGTTTGTGTTGCAGGTTGGACCTTCAGTTCTACGCCAATGGTCTTGATCATTCGACCTCTTTCGCCTCCAAAGTAAGTTAACCTTCCATGTTTTAACCTACTCTAAACCTTACTCAGACATTAATGTGTTCTGTTCCTTGTTATCAGGTTATGGCATTCGATTTTAGTCTCCTCTCTCGATGCCGCCTTTCCAGTCATAGGTAAATGTTACAATGTATGTGGTTTCATTTTTCTTGCAATGTATCCTTCATTTTTCTTCTTCTAGATTCTGGCGTTTCCAATTTCTAACCTATCTCCCTTCCTGTTCTTGTAGGTTACCCAGAACTGCTGGACCCCAATTGTTCGTTCTGCTATGAACAAAAGGCAAAAGCAAACTGGCCCCGATTCAAACAAACAGGTAGGGTCGTTTCGACTATGAGTCTGTCATTAGCCTCGTAATAGGGTTATACATTTTCTTGGTTCCCGCTCTTTTTGTTGTTATGGTCTCGTGGGTTATTTTTCCAAACCCTACTCTGTCATTTCATGGCACAAGGTTTTGGTGCGTTCTGCTTTACTTAGCTTGGGATTTACAGTTGGCTATAATATGAGCGCTGTTCGCTCGGGTTCAGAAACCCTTCCACGCACTCTTTTTTTGTAATGGACAGTGGGGTTACAGTCTGTATGAATAAAAACGAACTTTCATATGTTTAAAGAGACTCTTTTTCTTTTCAATCAATTCTAAAGGACTTTTGTGCTTTACTTGGAAATTCGTTGGTGAAATGTCGATAATGGTGACTGGATACTTCTTAGCTCTTCTCGCTGGAAATTGGTCCTTGTGTGCTGTGACTTTCGTTCTCTGCTTGCGCAAATTCTGTCTTTGTCCTGTACATTTATGGCTTCTCCTTACGCAGAAATGTTTTCTGTCTGCAATGGTTTCAACCCTCTGGTCTTGGGTTTACAGTGCATAGTCGTCTGCAATGGCTTCAGTTCTTTGTTCTATTGATTACAATGCATTACTGTCTGCAATGGTTTCAACTCTCCGTTATTTTTTATTACAATGTAAATCAATATTAACAATAAAAATAAATACAGGAATTCAATGCATAAAAGAGTTTGCTGTGGATTTAAATTTGACAAATATTTTTCATTAAAGAAAGACTGTAATTCTTCTGGTCTTCCCTGGTTGGAGATTCGAACCCTACAACTCATCTTTCCCCTGTTTAAATACTTGCAAGGGTATAACAGTTTCTTGCTTTCGGTTGAACTGTTCAACGAGAATATGTCTAACTGTTTAGCCAATTTCTTTTAAAAGGAAATAAACAACTTCTAACTAACTACTAAAACTAAAACAGTTCATAACCCTAGCCCTATCCAATTTCTGAATAATGAAGAGAATAATAATAAAAAAAAACAAGTTTAATAACGTGTCCAACAATACGTGAAATTTGTTTTCCTTTGAGACAGTCAACCGTCTTCTGTCTCCTCGGAGCTGGATGCTCCTGCATCATTAATATTAGATTGTATTTACATATTATTGATAAAATTAATCATATGTTCAATAAATTTCCCTTGACCACACATGACTCAAACCAACCTGGATCCAACTTAACTCCAAATCTATCAAACACCATCTCTCAAGGTGCAAACTTTTTTGTCAAATTTTGCTCTCAAAAAAGAAGTTTGCACCTAGAAAAATTTGATCCCTCACAGTGCTTGATAGATACGGAGTTAAGATGGATCTAGGGCACATAGTTTATAATTTTTTTAACTTTTTAAAATTAGCATTATTATATAATTAAAATTAGAAAATAAATACTTAATTGTCAAAATATATATTATTAAACAAAATTCGTAGTTATAAAATCCTATAATTTGATTTGTGGCCCACTCAATGAGAACATATATTGTCGGTTACAATATGTTTGTGGCTAAGCCTATTAAAGTAGATTAGTCACTGGTTCGAAACGTGTAGGTTAAGAATTAATCTACACTACCCAAAAAAAAATAGATTTAAAGAATAATGCAAATATATTCCATTCAATAAACCATATATTTTATCAAAACTTGAACAATCTTGAGTCAAGATCCATAACAGCCACATTTAGGCTTTCAAACTCTTCTAATGAAAGAACGTATCTCCCATTATTCTCTAAACTCATATTTTCACTCACTGAATAAAAACAAAAGTGCAAGTTTACCCAAATGCAACAGGAACATGGTTGAGCACACAAGAAAGAATATAGATTTTATAAATTTTATCAATGGTAAGGGATGGCATATCAGAACACGAAATACACTATTGGAGTAAAAATATTGGCCATGGATAAAAACTGTTAAAGAATTTTTAAAAAATAATGCAAATGTATTCCATTCAATAATACCTGGATTTTATCAAAACTTGAATGGTCTTAAATGAAGATGCATAACCCCCACATTTAAGCTATCAATACACCTATTATGAAAGAAAGAATGTATCTCCCATTATTGTAGCTCATATTTTCACGGAATCGAATGAAAAGTGAAATGAAAAATTATACCCAAACAGAATTATATGAACAAGGTTGAGCAAAGGTATAATAATATGGATGATAAGTTATGGCATATGAGAATAGTAAATACATTAATGGAGTGATATAAAGTCTAAGAATTATGGTTCAATTTCTTTTGTCTTACAGGCTCATAGTATGGGTAAACCCCGTTATTCCATTGGTGAGGTTGTACGCTGCATCCTATGTTACATCTATCCCTAAAACAATACATTTGCTTAATTTTTTTTATTGATTTTAAATGGTTCAATGTTACAGTACGAGTTTGGCCATTCAAATCAATGATTAAAATTACCATGTTCAAGTGTGTAAGGTTATGCAAGCTTAGCAAGAGTTTAATGGTGTTGATCTCTTTTGGGTTTGTTTGTACATGCTCTCTGAACTAATCATGGAAAAGACCTCTAAACTATTGAAATTTCATTATAATTTCCACAATTGTGCCAATTCTTCTGAATAGGTTTATTTTCGTTATACCTATTCAAAACGCTTGTTTATTTCCTCGGCTTCTTAAGGTACACGAATTTTGGATTGCAAGAGCTACTGGTTAAAGAAAGTCTAATTTTTTTTCTTTTCTTAGTTCACACTGGCTTAATTTAAGCTCTTATGTATGCATTCTTCATGTCTACAAGTTATATTATTGTCTCCCATCATTTTAGTAGTTTCGATAAAAGATTTTAATTCTATAATCCGAGTAGTTGTAAGAATTAAAATTGAGAAATTTGTTTGTATATAATATCTTTCCTTTGCACTATTTACTTGAAATCCTTAAATTCCAACTAGAGTACTTTCTTGTTTCATTCTGGTGTACAGACCTAGGGTTTTGGTGGTTTATTGATCGAATTGACAAAATATAATGTTTTCTTGGTTTTTATCCTTTGTTAAAATTTGCATCGGCGAGTTATTAGAACATATTTAGTTATGTGTGAATTCTTTTGGGGTAGCAAAAACACTCTGCGCTGTAATGTAATCAAAACAATGACTTCATAGATCTAATATACATTTTTTTTAATGAATTATTTATACCTTTCATAGGATTATACTCGTATAGAATCATATGTAATTCACATATTTCTTATTGCGTGTTCTATAGAGTTTGAACCCCTATGACCGCCATTACTAAGATGACCATGTACTCTTTATGTTAAGGTGAATTTCACCTTCTAAGTTTATTAATCTTACAATTTTTTACTAAACCACGTATATTATAGACTCATGTCGAGTTATATGTCATATAATTAGGGAGACAATGTTTCACTCTGAGTTCTAATTCTATGAAATCGCTAATCATTTTTGGGTTGTGTAAATTAATATAATGTTATGTCTCATTGAAATTTATTTTTCATTGAAACATACGGAATATATCTTCTCTAGTTATTATTATTTATTATTCCTTTTGCTTCTCGTGTGAATTTCCTAGGGATATCTACAGTACACTTCATGCAGAGAAGTTGTTATAACTTTTTTTCTTTATGAGCAGGGTTTGGATTTTATTTTTAACCTCTTTTTTCAATGCAAAACTTGATAAAATGTTTGCATCTCGAGAGATTTTATCTTTGTCGGTACTTGATAGATCTCGATTTAATATGGATCTAGGCTAGTTTCAGTTGTGTGTGGCCAAAGAAAATCCATAGAATATATGATTAATTTGATCAATAATATGTAAATACATGTAATATTAATATAATCATTTTAAATATGCTAAATATGTCTAAGATTTATCTAGTCATTTTAATTTTAAACTTTCTTAGTTTATTAAGTTTGTTGAGATAATAAATATTGTAAAGTAACTTTAATGATGAAAAATGTAATGTGAATACTAAGAATATAGTCAATTATAAATAGTTTTTAATTTGATCAATCTCAAACCATTTTCTTCCATTATTCTTAGTTTCAGCTTTGTTATTTTTTCATCTTTTCATATCTATTATATGAAAAGGAAAATTGAAATCATAAAGCATTTAATTATTTAGCTCAATAATGAGAGATTGATAGATATGGAGTGAGAGAGCGTGTGTTTGGGGGGTGAGATAAAGAGACAAAGAAGGAGAGATAGAGGGAGATATAGATACAGATGAAGTACAAAGGGAAGAATATTTATTGTAGTAGATGCATTGATTTCCATGTAGATGACTTCTAATCCTATTTGATTTCTTGTATTATATGCATTGATTTGAATGTAGATGGTGATTTCTAATCCTATTTGATTTCTTGCACTAGATGCATTAATTTCAATCTAGATTTTGGTTTCTAATTATATTTTATTTCTTACACAAGATGCATTGATTTCAACGTAGATGATTTCTAATCCTATTTGATTTCTTGCACCAAAAGCATTGATTTCAGTGTAGATGGAGATTTATAATCCTATTTAATTGTTTGCACTAGATGCATTGATTTCAATGTAGATGTTGGTTTCTAATCTTACTTTCTTACTTGCACTAGAAGAATTTATTTGAGTGTAGATATTGATTTCTAATCCTATTTGACTACTTGCATTAGATGCATTGATTTCACTATAGATGTTTTTTCTAATATTATTTAATTTCTTGGATTATATGTATTGATTTCAATATATATATATATATATATATATATATATATATATATATATATATATATATATATATATATATTGATTTATGATGTAACCTAATTGGATGCTTCATGGTATATTAATTTTAAATTCATTGGATTAATAGTGCACATATAGATCCATATTAAATCTAATCTATCAAGCATTGAGAGATATCAAATCTCTTAGGATTTTCACCTTGAGAGATTTGATTATTCTAAGTTCTTAGTATATCCAAAGTTCAGATAAATCTAGGCTAGTTTGTTTATAAATTTTTTCTACCTTTTAAAATTAATATTATTATACTATTAAAATTAGCAAATAAATATTAAAAATCCTAAATATATATTACTGAACAAAATTCATACCTGCTACGAGTTGTTCAACGAGCGATATAAACTCCTAGAATTTGATCTGCGACCCACTCAATGGAAAAATATATTGTGGGTTACAATATCAATGTGGCTAAGATTTAAAAAATAATGCAAATATATTCCATTCAAGAAACCTTGGATTTTATCAAAACATGAACGGTCTTAAGTGAAGATCCATAAAAACCACATTTAATCTTTCACACTCCTCTCCTAAAAGAACGTATCTCCCATTATTCTTTAAACTCATATTTTCACGCAATTGAATAAAAAGGGAAGTGCAGGTTTACCCAAACGCAACATGAACATGGTTGAGCACAGACGAAAGAATATGGATTTTATAATATTTATCAATGGTAAGGGATGGCATATCAAAACACAAAATGCATTATTGGAATAAAAAGACTGGCCATGGATAAAGACTATTAAAGAAGATTTAAAAAATAATGCAAATGTATTCCATTCAATAATACTTGGATTTTATCAAAACTTGAATAGTCTTGAATCAACACCAATAGCCGCCACATTTACGTTATCAAGACACCTGTTATGAAGGAAAGGACGTATCTCCCATTATTGTAACTCATATTTTCACGGAATCCAATGAAAAGCGAAATGCAAGATTATACCCAAACTCAATTATATGAACAAGGTTGAGCAAATATATAAGAAGAGCAAATATATAAGAAAATAGATGATAAGAGAATCCGTATGAAAATAGTAAATACATTAATGGAGTGCTAAAATTTTTGAGAATTATGGTTCAGTTTGTTTTGTCTTATAGGATCATAGTATGGGTAAACCTCGTTATTCCGTTGGTGAGTTTGTACACTGCATCCTCTGTTACATATTTCCATAAAAAAATACATATAATTAATTTTTCTTATTTATTTTAGATGGCTCAGTGTTAATATACAAATTTGGCCAGTCAAATTGATCATTAAAATTACCGTGTATGGTTATGCGACCTTAGCAACAGTTTAATCGTGTTGATCTCTTTTGGGTTTGTTTGTACATGCTCTATGTACTAATCATGCCAAAGACCTTTTAAGTATTTAAATTTCCTTATAATTTCCACAGTTGTGCCAATTATTTTGAATAGGTTTATTTTCCTTAGTACCACTTCAAAACCCTTGTTTAATTCCTCTCCCTCTTTAGGTGCATGAATTTTGGGTTGCAACAGCTACTGGTTAAACAAAGGTTAAGTTTTTTCTTTTCCTAGTTTGAATTGGAGTAATTTACCCTCTTCTGTATTCATTCTTCATGTCACAAGTTATATCTTGGCCTCTCACCATTTTAATGATGTCTACAAAATATTTTGATTCTAGGTTCTGAGTAGTCATAAGAATTAAAATGGAGGAATTTTGTTTGTATATAATAAATTTCCTTGTTACTATTTACTTGAAATATTTACATTCCAACTAGAGAGCTCGATTATTTAATTATTATGTATAGACAGGATTTTGGTGGCTTATTGATCGAATTGACAAAATATAATGTTTGTTTGGGTTTTTATCCTTTGTTAAAAGTTTCATCGGTGAGTTATTAGAGCATATTTATTTATTTGTGAATTCTTTTGGGTTGAAAAAACACTCTGCGCTATTGGAATCACAAAAATCCTTTTGGGTTGAAAAAACACTCTGCGCTATTGGAATCACAAAAATGGATTTATAGATCTATGAATGATTTCGACCTTTCATTGGATTATACTCGTATAGAACCATATGTAATTCACATATTTATTATTGCTTGTATTATAGAGTTTGAACCCTTATGACCGTCGTTACTAAGACGACGAGTTACTCTTTATGTTAACATGAATTTCACCTTGTTAGTTTATTAATTTCAGAAATATTTACTAAACGAAATATATTGTAGATTCATATAGAACTATATGTCATATAAGTACATACACAATGTTTCACTTCTGAGTTTTAATCAAATCAATAATCATTTTTGGGTTGTGTAAACTTATATGATGTTATGGCTACTTGAAATTTTATTTTCATTGTAACATATCGAATATACCTTCTCAAGTTATTATTATTTTATTATTCTTTTTTCTTTTGGTGTGAGTTTCCTAGGATTATCTACACTACACTTCATGTTTCATGTACTGAATTTGTGATAACTTCTTTATGAGTAGTGTTTGTTTGTTTTTATTAAATTTTAATCTTGGAAAGTGAAAAAATATTAGTAATTATTATTTTTTAGGAAACTCCATATTAAGTCTTGATCTATCATGGGTCGAGAGGGATTTAATTTCTTGAGGATAAAATCTTTTCTTCAAGTGAAAATTTTCATAAAATTTTCGTACCTCGAGAGATTTGATCCCTCTCTTGATAGATCTCGAGTTAAGATGGATCTAGTTTGGTTTGAGTCTTGTGCGGCCAATGAACATCTATTCAACATATGATTAATTTTATCAATAATAAGTGAATACATCTAATATTAACATAATCATTTTAAATATGCTAAATATGCCTTAGATTTACCTAGTAATTTAAATTTTATTTTTTCTTATATATCTGAGTTTGTTGAGATGATAAATATTGTAAAGGAACTTTAATGATGAAAAATGATGAAATAAAAATTTGAATGCAAAGTGAAAATATAATAGTGTTGAATGAGAGAAAATTTAAATAATAAGAATGTATTCAATTACAAATAGTCTTCATTGTGATTAATACCAAGACATTTTCATCTACTATTCTTATTGTCACCCTTGTTATTTTTTCATATTTTCATATCGATTATAGGAAAAGGAAAATTGAAAGCATAAACGATTTAAATATTTAACTCAAGTAAACAAGGAGATTGATAGAGATGGAGTGAGAGAGTGTGTGTTTGCATGGTGAGATGAAGAGACAAACAAGGAGATATGGATGGAGATATACATATAGATGGAGGGGGTAGAGAGGCAAGAAGATTTCTTGCACTAGATGTATTGATTTCAGTGTAGATGATGATTTCTAATCTTATTTGAATGCTTGGACTAGATGCATTTATTTTTGTGTAAATGTTGATTTCTAATGATATTTGATTACTTGCAGAGGATGGATTGATTTTAATGTAGACGATTTCTAATCCTATTTTATTTCTTTCACTAAATGCATTGATTTTAGTGTAGATGATGATTTCTAATCTTATTTGATTGCTTGCACTAGATGCATTAATTTCAATGTAGATGTTAATTTCTAATTATATTTGATTGCTTGCACTAGATGCACTGATTTCAATGTAGATGATTTCTAATCCTATTTGATTGCTTGCACCAAACACATTGATTTGAGTGGAGATGGCGATCTCTAATCCTTTTTTATTTCTTTCACTAGATGCATTGATTTCAGTGTAGATGTTGATTTCTAATCCTAGTTTCTTACATACACTAGATGGATTGATTTGAATGCAGATATTGATTTCTAATCCTATTTGATTACTTTCCTTAGATGCATTGATTTGAGTGTAGATGTTGCTTTTTGATCTTATTTGATTTCTTGCATTAGATGAATTGATTTCACTATATATGTTGATTTCTGGTTTGATGTAATTGGATGTATGATGGTACATTAATTTTAAAGTCATTAGATTAATAGTGGGAATTTATTTCCGTGTAAACCCAAAAAATTATTGACAATGTGCATTGATTTTTGTGTTATAGTATTTAAACCTATTAATATTGGATAGCAAAAGAGATAAGGTATGATGTTTACTACAACAACTTGAGCTAAATATTTAAATGTTTTACGATTTCGATTGTCCTTTTCATATAATCGATATGAAAAGATGACAAAACTAACAAGGGTGGTAATAATTATAGCATAAGAAAATATTTTAAGACTGATCACAATGAAGACTATTTGTAATTGAGTACATTCTTATTATTCACAATTTCTCTCACTCAACACTATTACATTGTCACTTTTCATTCAATCTTTTTATTGCATCATTTTTCATCATTAAATTTCTTTTACAATATCTATAATGTCAAAAAAATGAGATAACAAAAAAAATTGAAAATTAAAATAGCTAGCTAAATCTAAGACATATTTAGCATATGTGAAATATTTATATTAATATTGGATGTATTTACATATTATTAATAAAATTAATCATATGTTCGATAGATTTTCCTTGGCGGCACACCACTGAAACCATCCTAGATTCATGTTAACTCGAGATCTATCAAGAGCTGAGAAAGATGAAATCTCTCAGGGTGCAAACATTTTCTCAAGTTTTACACATATAAAAGAGATTTACACCTAAAGATATTTGATTCCTCTTCGCGGATTGATATATACACAGTTAAGATGGATCTAGACTAGTTGGTTTATAAGTTTTTTAACCTTTTAAAATTAATATTTCTATATAATTAAAATCTTATAATAAATACTAAAAACTCCAAATATATATTATTAAGCAAAATTAGTACTTTCTACTAGGTGTATAAACTCCTAGAATTTGATCTGTGACCCACTCAATGTAATCGTATATTATTTGTTACAATATTCGCTAAGCCTGTTAAAACAGATTTAAAAAATAATGCAAATATATTCCATTCAATACACCTTAGATTTTATCAAAACAAGAAATGGTCTTAAGTCAAGATCCATAATAGCCACACTCTTTCAGACTCCTCTCAAGAATGCATCTCCCATTATTCTCTAAACTCATATTTTAGTGCAACTTAGTAAAAAGGGAAGTGCAAGTTTACCCAAATGTAACATGAACATGGTTGAGCAAAGACTAAAGAATATATATTTTACAATATTTATCAATGGTAAGGAATGGAATATCATAATACGAAATACATTATTGGTGAAAAAATATCGCCATGGATAAATAGTGTTAAAGAAATTAAAAAAAAAAAAGCAAATGTATTCCATTCAATAAGATTTTATAAAAACTTGAATAATATTAAATCAATATCCATAACTGCCACATTTACGCTACCAAGACGCCTATTACAAAAGAAAGAATGTATCTCCCATTATTGTAACTCATATTTTCACGGAATCAAATGAAAAGAGAAACACAATTATATGAACAAGGTTGACCAAAGATATAAGAATATACATGATAAGTGATGGCATGTGATAATAGTAAATACATTAATGGAGTGCTATAAAGTCTTAGCATTATGGTTCAGTTTTTTTTTGTCTCACGGGCTCATAGTATGGGCAAACCCCATTATTCCATTGGTGAGGTTGTACGATGCATCATCTCTCTTATGTCTAACCCTAAAAATATACCTGTACTCAATTTTTCTTATTGATTTTAAATGGCCCACTGTTACTGTATGAATTTTTCCATTCAAAACGATGATTAAATTACCATGTTCAAGCGTGGATGATTATGCAACCTCAGCAAGAGTTTAATGGTGTTGATCAGTTTTGGGTTTGTTTGTACATGCTCTGTGGACTAATCACGGAAGAGGAGGGTATTGAAATTTCCTTATAATTTCCACAATTGTGCCAATTCTTTGAAATAGGTTTATTTTCGTTATTACCTCTTCAAAACCCTTGTTTACTTCCTTGCTCTCTTTAGGTACACGAATTTTAGATTGCAACAAATACTCGTTAAACAAAGTCTACGATTTTTCTTTTCCTAATTCATGTTGGAGTAATTTACCCTATTCTGTATGCATTATTCATGTATTATGGTCTATCATCATTTTAATGATGTCTTCAAAATATTTCGATTCTAAGTTCGGAGTAGTCGTAACAATTAAGATTGAGGAATTTTGTTTCTATATAATAAATTTCCTTTGCACTATTTACTCGAAATGTTTAGAATCCAACTACAGTTCTCACTTGCTTAATTATGATGTCTATACATAGAGTTTCGGTGGTTTATTGATCGAATTGACAAAATATAACGTTTGTTTGGTTTTTTGTCCTTTGTTAAAATTTGCATCGGTGAGTTATTAGAGCATATTTATTGATGTGTGAATTCTTTTGGCGTTGCAAAAAAACTGTTCGCTGTAATGGAATCACACCAATGGCTTTATAGATCTATTATACATGTTATTTTACAAATAATTTGGACCTTTCATTGGATTATACTCATATTTATCTTGGAATTTCTCAATACAATAAAAAAAGGAAATGAGTTCCCTTCACAACACAGAGACTTTAAATAATGCAGAAATTAAACACTCATACACAAATAGAGTGAAAACATAGGAGCGGAACGAAATTCATTTTTCTATTCCATCACACTAACAAAATGAAATTTCATTTGTTTTAATACAAAAATGGCTTTATCGTGAAAACATAAATCTAGTTCAATGATGTTCAATGTTGAACAAAAGCTCAACAACTTCTCGTCCTTGGGCTGTCAAAAGACCCATATCTTCATTAAATTGGCACGTAGGGTGTATTTCTACTTATACACAAAACACGTAAAAATGCATTCAAAACACAAACAGACTTCAAATTTTATCGGTTCCAGCTCTGAAACCTCATCGCGTCGAGTGCCTTATCGCATTTCGGCGATATTACACTTTAACATATGGTGCTAACATGGATAAACACAAATCCTTGTGGGCGCGATGTGCAATGGCACGATCGCACTGCAAATCAAACACCATATGCTGCGGAGGTTAATGGGAAAACATAAAATGTTGTGACTGTAATGTGCGGTAGCACAATCGCATCACACGTTAGATAACTTAACTTGCGGATGGCGGAAGGTAAGTGGTAAACATTGCGAAGTGCACTCTGTGGTGCAACTAACTGTTGGTAAGTGTGCTAAGGGAAATACAAAGGAATAAGGCACAAAACAAGGTTTTGGCTCATGCGGTAAGGTTAAGGTGGGTCCTGCCGAATATCGCATTAGTGGTAGAGTAACATATAGTGAATGGCTTAAGGTTAAAATGAAAAGCTTGCGATTGCATGCTACGGGAAAAGGTAAGTTAAAGCGGTGGTTAAAGAAATAAACGTAGAAGATGGCTCAGGTACTCTATTTGTTGTGGTTGCGTGAAAACGCCTTCAGGCTCTTGGATCCTTGCTTGTCCTTTTCTACACAAAATTTATGAAGTGTGGGTTGTTGTCGCTTCTCATTCATGGCGGTGGTTGGAAATATAATTATAACACCCCCCCTTAATCACAATTGTCTCCATCAGTCATTCCGAGACATTGTTTGAGGTAAAAAAAACTCTTCTGTCCTAATGGATTTGTGAGGATATCAACAAATTGTTCCTTTGTCCTGCAATGTTGCAAAACAATCTCACCATTGTTAACCAATTCTCTTATAAAATAGTATTTGGCATCTACATGCTTTTTTCTCTTGTGGAAGACATAATTCTTTCACAATTCTATTTCTGAGTTATTATCACAATAAATTGTGATTTCTTTGTCTTGCTCATGACACAAGTCTCTCAACATACTTCTCATCCATACTGCTTGGCATGTTTTTGTTGTTGCTGCCATATATTCTGCTTCTGTTGTTGATAATGCAACTATTGGTTGCTTCTTGGAAGCCCATGAAATGGCTCCCGATCCAAAATAAAACACATACCAAGATGTGTTCTTTCTATCATCTACACTTCCAGCCAAATCATTGTCAGTGTAACCAATCAACTTAAAATTATTAGTTGAGTATAGAATACCATACTCCTTTTTTCCACTCGCATACCTTAAAATTCTCTTGGTTGCTTGCCAATGTGCCTCTTTTGGTGTCTCCATGAATCTGGAAATTAAACTTATAGCATACATAATATCAGGCCTAGTTGTAGTAAAATACATTAGACTGCCAACTATGCTCTTATACAATGTTGGATCAACACTCTTGCTGCAATCTTATTTTCTTAATTTTAACCCCATGACAGTTGGAGTTACTGCTGCTTTATTGTGTTGCATGTTAAATCTCTTTAAAACTTCTGCAACACATTTTTCTTGGGAAATAAAAATTCCCTTTTTGTTTTGCTTTACTTCAATGCCCAAAAAATATCTCAATAAACCCAAATCAGTCATTTCAAATTCACTCTTCATGACTACTTTAAAATCAGCAATGAGAGAAACTTCATTTTCTGTGAAAATTAAATCATCTACATATAAAACAACAATAAGGATCTTACCATAATTTTATTTAATGTAGAGTGTGGGTTCACTATCACATTTTTCAAACCAATTATTCATCAAGTAAGCATCAATCCTATTGTACCATGCTCTTGGTGCTTGTTTCAGCCCATATATAGCTTTCTTCAACTTGCATACCTTGTGCTCTTGGCCTTCAATTTCATAGCCTGAAGGTTTTACAACAATATCTCCTCTTTCAACACTCCATTCAAGAATGTTGACTTCACATCCATTTGGTAGACTTTCCACTTTTGTTGTGCTGCTACGGACAACACTATCCACACTGTTTCCATCCTTGCAACTGGTGCAAAGGTTTCTTCATGATCTCTTGCTTATTGCTACTTGTAGCCTTTCACAAAAATTATTTCTTTATGCTTTTCTATATTTCCTTCGGCATTTCTCTTGGTCTTATATACCCATTTTACTCCAATGAATTCTTTATGTTGTGGAGGTTCACTAACTCCCATGTGTCATTATTTTCTATTACACCAATCTCTTCATGCATTTCTTCAAGCCAATTTTCTTCCTTGACTTCTTCTTTGCAATGGATTGAGTCATCAACATGAAAAAACAAAGAAAAAAAAGAGTCCAGACCAGCATTATCATTTACCTCTTCTCGCTCATAAATTTCACTTAGATTTTTGAATCTTGGTCTTCTTGGTGTGCTTGGAGTTTCACCAGAAATTGAGGGAGTTGTTGATCCCTGTGGTGTTCTTGGAGAATGACTTCCTTTATTTATAAAGGTTGTTATGTTTCCTGCTTGTGGTGTGGTTTTTTTTTCTTGTGTAGGTGGAAGAGGATCCACCGTGGAGTAATTATTTTCAGCAATCAATTCCTCTTGCTCCTCGTGAGACACATATGTCTTCACATTCACTGTCTTCTCTAAGCTTCCATCCCAAGCTTCTTGTTCAATGAACTACACATCTCTGTTGATTATAACTTTCTTGGTGGATGGATTATAGAGTTTGTAGGCCTTTGATTCATCATTATATCCAACAAAGATATACTTCTATCCCTTGTTGTCCAACTTATTTCTTAACTAATCTGGGACATGTGGATATGCCACACATCCGAATACTCTCATGTGAGTGACAATCTGCTTTGTTGCACTCCATGCTTCTTCTGGAACTTTGTTCATAACATCTTTGGTTCGAAATCTATTTAAAATAGAAGTTGCACATTGTATATCTTTTACCCAATACTCATTTGGAAAATTCTTTGCCTTCAACATACTTCTGATCACGTCCATGATGGTCCTATTATTTCTTTCTGCTACACTTTTTTGTTATGGTGTGTACCTTGTGGTAAAATTCTTATGTATGTCATTCTCCCTACAGAAATGTAGGAAATCTTTGGAGATATATTCTCCTCCTCTGTTAGTTCTCGGCACTTTTATGTAGTGCCCACTTTGATTCTCAACAATACCTTTGAAGTGGTAGAACTGTTCAAACAATTCACTCTTCTATTTCAAGAAATAAACCCATTTCTTTCTTGTATAATCATCTATAAATGTCAAGACATAGTGACTGTCAGCCAATAATGGTGTTTTCATTGGTCCACACAAATCCGAGTGGAAAATATCTAAGGGTGCATTTTCCCTTATATTCTTTCCTGCTGGAAAGGATTCTTTGTGGTGTTTTCCCAAGATACAACCTTCACATATGCTGTATGGTTTCTCAATGAGTGGTAATCATTTTACCATCCCTTTTCTATGTAGGAGGTTCAAACCTCCAAAATTGAGATGTTCAAATCTCAAATTCCATAACCAGTTTTCATCTTTCACTTCTTCTTGAAAGACCTCTTGTGTAACTGCTGCTACCAAACCGCCTTCCTTCAATTTTGTTCTAAGCTTGAGAGAAAACATCATATTCTTTGTCATATGCACTTCTTCAATGACCCTTTTGCTTTGAGGTATGTCCATGATTGTACACACATCATTCTTAAAGAACACATTGTAGCCCTTGTTCACGAGCTGTCCAATGCTTAGAAGGTTACATTTTAGGCCAGGTATATAATAGACATCTAGCACAAACTTCTTGTCTCCCTTCCTTGTTAGTATTGATACTCTTCCTTTCCCCATGATAGAGACTTTACTATCAGTCCCTCTTGTCACTTTAGATTTCACATTCTCATCTAGATTGGCAAACATTGCTATGTTTCTAGTCATATGGTTACTACAACCTGAGTCTAAGAACCATACAGCTTCTTGTTTTTCTTGTGCTACATTACAAGTTAGAAGCACATTACTCTGGCTCTGATTTTATTTTGTAAAATTTTCATTTGGTTTATTACACATGTCATTTTTTTTTCTTTCTACATTCATTGGCATAATGCCCATACTTTTTACAATAATGACATTGGACTTGGGATTTATCATACCTCTTTCTTTGAGCTTGATGTTGGCTTGAGCCTTCACTTTCATTCTGATTGCTTCCCCTTCCACTTATGCTTACAGGGTTGTTTCTTCCTCAACTCTGTGGGCTTCTTCCTTTTCCTCGGTAGTTTGATCTTCCTTAACCTCTACCTCGGCCAAAAGAAATTTGTGTCTGAAGGCATGCTCCAATGAGGAGTTCATTGTTCTATTCATTCTATGTTCATGAGACATCAGGGATGCACACAGCTCATCCACTGAAAATTATGAGAGATCCTTTGTCTCTTCTATTGCCACTACTATGGCAGCAAATCTTAAAAGTAGAATTCTCAATATTTTCTCCACTATTATTCTTTCCTAAAGTGTCTCTCAATGAGACCTTATCTCAATAACAAACCCAATCACATGTGTGAAGAATGATTTTATGCTATCATACTAATTCATACAGAGAGTTTAAAAATATCTCCTCAGCCTTTGTAATTTTGTTTTTTTCACCTTCTCCATGCCTTGATAGGTTGTCTTGAGGATATCCCATGCCTCTTTGGACTTTTTTATTGTTTCAATCCTTGGGAAAATACTCTCGTGTACTGCCTCAAAGGTATAGAAAAGGGCTTTGGAGTCCTTCTTCCTATTGTTTTTCAACAAGTTTTTTTTTTTTTTTTTTTTTGTCAAAGCAGTAAGCGCTGCTACATCTGTGGTTCTAGAAAGCCATTTTCCACCAGCTCCCATATATCTTGTGAAGCAAACAAGGCTCTCATCGTAATGGCCCAATAGTCATAATTTTTACCATTGAACTGTGGTAATTGTGGATTTTTCAGGCTTGTGCCTGTTGCTGCCATTCTGACTGTGTAAACACAAACTTTCTTACTTATGTAAAAGCTTTCTCACTACTAGAGACTTATGCCTCTACAAACAAAAAATATTATAAATTCTCATTAAAGAGAGCTTGTTCTTTTACATAGACCCTAAACCTGCTCTGATACCATGTTGGAATTTCTCAATACAACAAACAGAGGAAATGTGTTTCCCCCACAACACATAATCTTCAAATAATGTGGAAATTAAATAGTCATACACAGAAAACATAAAAACACAGGAGCGGAATGAAATTCGTTTTTCTATTCCATCACACTAACAAAAGGAAATTACATTTGTTTTAATACAAGAATGGTCATAGCCTGAAAACTTAAATCTAATTCAATGTTGTTCAATTTTGAACGGACGTTCAAAAAATTCTTGTCCTTGGGCTATCAAAAGACCCAAATATTCATTAAATCATCACGTAGGTCGTATTTCTACTTATACACAAAAACACATAAAAACGCATTCAAAACATAAACTAGGGGACTTCAAATTTTATTGGTTCTAGCTCTGAAACATCATCACGTCTGGTGCATTATCTCATTTTGACGATATTACACTTTAACATATGGCGGTAACATGGATAAACACAAATCCTTGCGGGCACGACGTGCGATGGCACAATTGCGTTGCAAATCAAACATCATACGCTGCGATGGTTAATAGGAAAATAGAAAAGGTGGCAACTGTGATGTGAGGTAGCAAGATCACATTGCATGTTAGATAAATTAACTTGCGGATGGCGTAAGGTAAGTGGTAAACATTGCAAAGTGTGCTTTGCAATGTGGCTAACTGTTGGTAAGTGCAGTAAGGGAAATACAAAGGAATAAGGCACAAAACAAGGTTTTGGCTCATGCGGTAAGGTTAGGGTGGGTCTCGCTAGATATTGCATCGATGGTAGAATAACATATGGTAATGGCTTAAGGTTAAAACAAAAATATTTTGATTTTCTGATGCGGGCAAAGGTAAGTTAAAGCGGTGGTTGAAGAAATAGATGCAGAGGATGGCTCGGGTACTCTATTTATTATGGTTGCGTGAAAATGCCTTAAAGCTCATGGATCCTTGCTTGCCCTTCTATGCACAAAATTTATGAAGTGTGGGTTTTTTCTGCTTCTCATTCATAGCGGTGGTTGGGAGTATAATTCCAACAATATAATCATATGTAATTCGCATATTTCATATTTCTTGTTCTATAGGGTTTGAACCCCTATGACCGTCATTACTAAGACGACCACATACTCCTTATGTTAAGGTGAATTTCACCTTCTAAGTTTATTAATTTTACAAATATTTACTAAACGAAATATATTATAGATTCATGTAGAATTACATGTCATAAAATTATGCAGACAATGTTTCACTTATGTGTTCTAATTCTATGAAATCACTAATAATTTTTGGGTAAATTAATATTATGTTATGGCTACTTCAAAATTATTTTTCATTGAATCACATGGAATATACCTTCTTTAGATATTTTATTTATTATCTTTTGTTCTTCACATGTGCATTTCCTAGGATTATCTACGCTACACTTCATTTTGCATGCATTGAATCTGTGATAACCTTTCTCATTTATGAGCAGGGTTTGGGATTTTTATTTTTTTAATTCAAAATGTGGAATGTGAACAAATATGAGTTAATATTATTCTTGATGTAATTCCATCTTAAATCCGGTAATTCCATCTTAAATCTGGATCTATCAAGCTCCAGAGGTATCAAATTTCTTGAGGAGCGAACCTCTTTTTTTAGTGCAAAACTTGAGAAAAGGTTTGCACCTCGAGAGATTTGATCCCTATAAGGGCTTGATAGATCGAGAGTTAACATGGATCTAGGCCCACAATGTAATAATGTTGAATGAGAGAAAATGTGAATAATAAGAATGTAGTCAATTACAAATAGTCTTCATTGTGATCAATCTCAAACTATTTTTTTCTCCTATTCTTCTTGTCACCCTTGTTAGTTTTATCACATTTTCATATTGATTATATGAAAAGGATAATTTGAATGGTAAACCATTTAAATATTTAGCTCAAGTAAACCCATATATTGATTGATATGGAGTGAGAGAGCATGCGTTTGTGGGGGAGAGGAAAAGAGACAAAGAAGGAGAGAGTGAGGGATATATATATATATATATATATATATATATATATATATATATATATATATATATATGGAGGGGGTAGAGAGGGAAGATGATTCCTTGCACTAGATGCGTGGATTTTAGTGTAGATGGTGATTTCTAATCTTATTTGACTACTTGCACTAGATGAATTGATTTTAGTGTAGATGTTGATTTATAATGATATTTGATTACTTGAACTAGATGCATTGATTTAAATGTATATCATTTCTATTCCCATTTTATTAATTGCACTAAATGTATTGATTTCACTCTAGATGGTGATTTCTAATCCTATTTGATTGTTAACAAAAGATGCTTCAATTTCAATGTAGATGTTCATTTCTAATTATATTTGATTGCTTGCACTAGATGCATTGATTTCAACATAGATGATTTCTATTCCTACTTTATTTCTTGCACCAAACATGTTGATTTCAGTGTAGATGGCGATTTCTAATCCTACTTGATTTCTTGCACCAGATGCATTGATTTTAGTGTAGATGTTGGTTTCTAATCCTATTCGCTTACTTGCACTAGATAAATTTATTTGAGTATAGATATTGATTTCTAATCCTATTTTATTATTTTCCTTAGATGCACTCATTAAGTTATAGATGTTGTTTTCTAATCTTTTTTGATTTATTGCATTATTTGCATTGATTTCACTATACATATGTTGATTTCTTATTTGATGTGATTGGATGCATGATGGTACATTAATTTAAAGTCATTGGATTCATAGTTTATATTTATTTCAGTATAAACAATAAAAAAATATGTTGATTTTTTATTTGATGTAATTGGGTGTATGATGGTACATTAATTTTAAAGTCGTTGGATTAAAAGTGTGTATTTATTTCAGTCTAAACACAAAACAATATTGACAATGTACATTTATTTTTGTGCTATAGTAATTAAACCTATTAATATTGGAGAGCAAGAGAGACAAGGTATGATGTTTACTAAAACAACTTGAAATAAATATTTAAATGGTTTAAAATTTCAATTGTCCTTTTCATATAATCGATATGAAAAGATGACAAAACTAACAAGGGTGACAATAATAATACCAAAAGAAAATAGTTAGAGATTGATCACAATGAAGACTATTTGTAATTGACTACATTTTATTTATTCCGATTTTCTCCCATTCAACACTATTACATTGTCACTTTTCATTCAAAATTTTTATTTAATCATTTTTAATCATTGAAGTTATTTTACAATATATATTATCTCAACAAATTGAGATAACTAAGAAAATTGAAAATTAAAAAGACTAGATAAATCTAAGAAATATTTAGCATATTTAAAATGGTTATATTAAGGTTAGATGTATTTACATATTATTGATAAAATTAATCATATGTTTGATATATTTTCTTTGGCTACACCTGACTAAAAACAACCTAGATCCATCTTAACTCTCTGTCTATCAAGCACCGAGAGGAATCAACTCTTTTGAGGATTTTTTTTCCTCAAATTTTGCAATCAACAAAGAGGTTTGCACATCTAGAAATTTCATCCCTCTCTGCGCTTGATAGATGTGGAGTTAAGGTGGATCTAGGCTAGTTATTTTATAAAAAAAATTGACCTTTTAAAACTATTATTATTATATAATTAAAATTATCAAATAAATACTAAAATGTCCAAATATATACTATTAAGACAAATTTGTACTTGATATGAGGTGTATAAATTCCTAGAATTTGATTAGTGACCCACTTAATGGAAACCCATATTGTTAGTTACAATATGCATTTGGCTAAGTCTGTTAAAGTAGATTTAAAAATTAAGGCAAATATATTCCATTCAATAAACCATAGATTTTACCAAAATATAAATGATATTAAGTCAAGATCCATAACAACCACATTTAAGCTTTCAAACTCCTCTCATGAAAGAATTTGTCTCCCATTATTCTCTAAACTCATATTTTCGGGAAACTCAATAAAAAGGGAAGTGCAAGTTTACCCAAAAGCAACATGAACATGGTTGAGGAGAGACGAAAGAATAGAGATTTTATAATATTTATCAAGGGTAAGGGATGGAATATCACAACACCAAATACATTAATCGAGTAAAAGCACTGGCCATGGATAAAGACTGTTAAAGAAGATACAAAAAATACTACAAGTGTATTCCTTTCAATAATACCTTGATTTTATTAAAACTTGAATAGTCTTAAATCAAGATCCATAATCGCCACATATATGCTATCAAGACACCTATTATGAAAGAAAGAATGTATCTCCCATTATTGTAACTCATATTTTCACGGAATCGAATGAAAAGTGAAATGCAAGATTATACCCAAACGCAATTATATAAACAAGGATGAGCAAAGATATAAGAATATAGATGAAAAGCGATGCCATATAAGAATAATAAATAGATTAATGTATTTATATAAAGTCTGATCAATACGGATCCATTTGTTTTGTCTTATGGGCTCATAGTATTGGTAAACCCCGTAATTCCATTGGCAAGGTTGTATGCTGCATCCTATGTTACATTTATCCCTAAAACCATACATATACTTAATTTCTCTTATTGATTTTAAATGGCTCAGTGTTACTGTATGAATTTGGCCATTCAAATTGATGATTAAAATTACCTTGTTCAAGTGTGTGGGGTTATGAAACCTTAGCAGGAGTTTAATGGTGTCGATCTCTTTTGGGTTTATTTGTACATGCTATGAGGACTAATCATGGAAGAGAGCTCTAAGGTATTGAAATATCCTTATAATTTCCACAATTGTGTGCCATTGTTTTGAATAGGTTTATTTTCGTTAGTACCTCTTCAAGATACTTTTTTACTTCCTTTCCTTCTTCACGTACACGAATTTTGTGTCGCAAAAACTACTAGTTAAACAACGTTTATTTTTTTTCTTTTCCTAGTTCGTGTTGGAATAATTTACCCTCTTCGATATGCATTATTTATTTCTACAAGTTATATTATGGTCTCTCTTCCTATTAGTGGTTTCTACAAAATATTACGATTCTAGGTTTCGAGTATTCGAAAGAAATAAAATTGAGGAATTTGGTTTGTATATAATGAATTTCCTTTGCACTATTTACTCGAAATATTTAGAGTCCAACTAGAGTACTCAGTTGTTTAATTCTGATGTATAGAAATAGGGTTTTGGTGGCTTACTGATTGAATTGACAAAATATAATGTTTGTTTAGTTTTTTATCCTTTGTTAAAATTTGCATCGGTGTGTTATTAGAGCATATTTAGTTAAGTGTGAGTTATTTTGCAATTCCGAAAGCTCTATGTACTGTAATGGAATCACAAATGGATGATTTGAACGAATCATTGGATTATACTCGTATAGAATCATATGTAATTCACATATTTCTTATTCCTTGTTCTATAGAGTTTTAACCCCTATAGCCGTCGTTACTAAGACGACCCGGTAGTCTTTATGTTAAGGTGAATTTCACCTTATGAGTTTATTAATTTTACAAATATTTACTAAACCAAATATCTTATAGATTCTTCTAGAACTAAATGTCATATAATTATGCAGACATTGTTTCACTTATATGTTATGTGTTCTAATTCTATGAAATCGATAATCACGTTTGGGTTGTGTAAATGAATAAAACATATGGAATATACTTTTTCTAGTTATTATTATTTATTATTATTTTTTCTTTTCTTAGGGATTATTTAAATTTATAATGATTTTTTGTATACTCTCTATATAATGTTGGCGATTTTTAAGGTAACATAATTTATATTGTAAAATTAGGGCCAATCATTTTTATAAAAAATGGAAATTGGGGAATCATTTTTTTGGAAAAATCATCGAAAATTAGCCCACATGCAAATATTAGCCCCTAAAACTTTCCATGTCTCTTCTGTGGTTCCTAGGATTTTCTACGCTACACTTCATGCTGCATGCACTAAATTTGTGATAACCTTTCTTCTTTGTGAGTAGCATATGGTCTTTTTTTATTATTCTAAATCTGGAAATCGAAAAAAGACTAGTTATTATTATTCTTGAGGTAACTCCATCTTAATTCTAGATCTATCAAGAACCGAGAGGGATCAAATTTATTGAGGTGGAGGCCTCTTTTTTTAGTGCAAAACTTGAGAAAGGTTTGCATCTCGATAGATTGGATTCCTCTCATCCCTTTATAGATCCGAAGTTAAGATGGATCTACCCGGTTTTAGTAGTGTGCGACAAAGGAAAATCTATCGAACATATGATTAATTTTATCAATAATATGTAAATACATCTATTATTAATGTAACCATTTTAAATATGCTAAATATGCCTTAGATTTATGTGGTCTTTTTAATTTCAATTTTTATTACTTATGTGAGTTTGTCGAGATGATAAATATTGTAAAGAAACTTTAATGATAAAAAATGATGAAATACAAGGTGATAATGTAATAGAGTTGAATGACAGAAAATTTGAATAATAAGAATGTATTCAATTAAAAATATACTTCATTGTGTTCAATCTCAAACTATTTTATTCTACTATTCTTATTGTCAACCTTTTTAGTTTTGTCAGCTTTTCATATCCATTATGGAAAGGATAATTGAAATCGTAAACCATTTAAATATTTAGCTCAAGTAAATAGAGATTGATAGATATGAGGTGAGAGAGCATGTGTTTGGGGGTGGGGAGATAAAGAGACAAGGAAGGAAAATATGGAGTGAGATATAGATAGAGATGGAGGGGCTAGAGGGAAGAAGATTTCTTGCACTAGATGCACTAATTTCAGTGTACATGGTGATTTCAAATATTATTTTCCAGATTGCACCAGATGCATTGATTTGAGTGCAGATGTTAATTTATAATTATATTTGATTACCTTCACTAAATGGATTGATTTAAATGTAGATTATTTATAATTCTATTTGATTTCTTTCACTAAATGCATTGATTTTAGTGTATATTGTGATTTCTAATCCTATTCAATTGGTTTCACAACATGCATTAATTTTAATGTAGATGTTGATTTCTAATTATATTTGATTGCTTGCACTAGATGAATTGATTTCAAAGTAGATGATTTCTAATCATATTTGATTAGTTGCATTAGATGCATTGATTTTAGTGTAGATATTATTTTATAATATTATTTTATTTTTTGCGTTAGATGCATTGATTTCATTGTATATATTGATTTATGATTTGATGTATTGGACGTATAATGGTACATTAATTTTAAATTCATTGGATTAAGAGTGTGCATTTATTTCAATCTAAACACAAAAAATTATTTAAAATTTAAATTAATTTTTGTGTTATAGTAATTAAACCTATTAATATTGGAGAGAAAAAGAGAGAAGGTATGATGTTTACAACAATGTGAGGTAAATATTTAAATGGTTTACGATTTCATTTGTCCTTTTCATATAATCGATATGAAAATATGACAAAACTAACAAGGGTGACAATAAGAATAGTAGAAGAAAATAGTTTGAGATTGATCACAATTAAGACTATTTGTAATTGACTACATTCTTATTATTCAGATGTTCTCTCATTCAACACTATTACAATGTCACTTTTCATTCAAAATTTTTATTTCATCATATTTCATCATTAATGTTTTTTACAATGTTTATCATCTCAACAAACTCAGATAATTAAGAAAATAAAAAATCAAAATGACGAGATAAATCTATGATATATTTAGCATATTTAAAATATTTATATTAATATTGGATGTATTTACATATTATTGATAAAATTAATCATATGTTAGATAGATTTTCCTTGGACGCAAATGATTGAAACCAACCTAGATCCATCTTAACTCTAAATCTATCAACCGTCGAGAGGGATCAAATTTCTTGAGGTGAAAATTTCTCAAGTTTTGCACTCAAAAAATAGGTTTGCACCTCAAGAAATTTGATCCCTCTTGGCGCTTGATAGATCCAAAATTACGATGGAGTTACCTCAAGAATAATAATAACTAATATTTATTTGCTTTCCTATCCTTATCTACCTATACCTCTCGTTATATTGAATACGGCTACTGAACTTGTCTCACATACTTAGAATTCATCACCCATATACTAAACCTTAGTTCAACTTTAATATTTTCTCAAGAAAGTACAAAATATTCATATAACTAATCCATAGAGAAAAACAAATTCATGTTCGACAACAATATCCTATAGAGATATATCGCTATTGAGCTTCTAATTTAATTTAATTGTAATGTAAAAACCTTTCATCTTTTCGAATTGAACAAATATAAAGAGATAAATGAATAAATAAAACCATGCTAATAGTTAACTTCCATGATGTAAGAAGAAAACAAATCAGAATTATATCTAAAGTCATGATAGAAAAATTACTCAAGCCAGGATCACGTTCTTCCCGACCTTGAACTCATTCCACCGTTTCCCACAGAGATAATATTTAATTACCAATGGAATTGACAACCACATTTATTCTTGGATGTCGTATTTTATAAGTTTCTCCTTCCCTGAGTAGTTTTTTGAAATGCCCAACGTTTGAGTGTGCCAACCCATTTTCTTAGGCATTTTTGTTTTGTTTGCTTGCTTTTTGTTTTTTATATATAAAAAAGGGTTCTTTCCTTTTTCCTTAAATTGGATGGTGTATTTTATAACTTTTCCCTTTCCCTGAGTACCTTTTTCACAATGCCTTGCTTTTGAGTCTGCTAACCCATTTTCCTAGGCCTTTTTCTTTTGTTTTTTTTTCTTTTTTTTGAAAAAAGGTTCTTTCATTTTTCCTTAGATCTTGCATTTTTCTTCTGCATCGTTTTTTTTAACTGAAATTTTTCATTTTTCTCCAACTAAGTGATTTAATATAATATTTCCTCCCCATCATATTAAATCATTTATATTTCCTTCTACAAATGTGTAGGACATATTTAGAGAAATATTTATCTTGAATATAACCACCAAATAAATACTTCTACTTGGAAAAAGTATTTTAACTATAATGCTCCTTCCTTGACTAATTTCTAGCATTATTATTTATTAATAATTAATTAAATAATTACACCACACTATTTTTGTTGATCACATCTTTTCACAAGTCTAACATGGATTTCCTAGCCATTTGTTTTAAAAATAGTCAATGTCTAAAAATAGTAAATCATCAACATAGAAAACGGAGGGGTATTACACAATTATAGATTTTATTTTGTATCTTCTATCATAATATATTGATTTCCTTAATCATCAACACATATTAGGAAGAGGTATACCAATTTTATAATTTTTTCAATGTTTCTCTATTATTCTAATTGAAATTGTAATATTTGGGTTGTAGTGTACGCAAGAGTCCTTGATAATTTGTGTAAGAGAAGGATGCTTCATCCAATGAGAATTTAGACTAAAGGGCACTATATTTTTTTTTATGTAGATTAAATATACATGATTATGGACATATGGTTTGAGTCCCTTCCCATTGAGGTCCATTCGTGGATGTGGATAATCTGATCCATGAGGGATTCAGATATGAGGAAATGGTTGAGTATCTTCAAGATATACAGCTCGAATGTCTTATTGTTTGACCAGGTAGGGAGGAGTTTTATATGGAGGATTTTAATCAAACCCATATCATTAATACTATCCAACAATAATTATGGAATAGGGTCTAAGTGAACCACTAATATCAATATCTCTAAATTCCCCAGTGTGAAATTTAGGTCTTCTCTCAGAATGAATTTCTTCGAAGGGAATAATGGGAGAATGAAATCCGCTATTAGAATAAAGCCTTGTGAGAATAAGGGCCATAGATATTGAGGCTAGTGAATACTATATTCTTGTCTCTTGTGTTAAAGGAGGTCACCTAGCAAGACCCATATGCAAAATAAAAATAACATAAAAGGAAATTATCATGCAACCTGTGATGAGGCCGACATAGCACTTGAAAGCATCAATATGGTGAAAGGACCAATTTGGGGGAGAGAAGAATAAGAAATGTGAGGTGTTTGAGCCATGTATTAAAGTCTTTTGAATGAAGATAATATGAGTGGAGGCTTGAGATATAAGGAATTTTAAGAAAAAAATTAATATTATAGAAAAACACCTAACGTTCAGAGAGAGTATTCTCATTTTGTAACATTTTATAGGTGATTTTATCTTCATTTGGTTCCATGAACACCTAAAACCAAGTCCTCAAAGTGACCCAATTGGTTTAGGAACAAATAATCTAAAGAGGGGACAAGGGGGAAAGATACATTTGAATACAAGACATATATAGAAGACACATGGAAGGATGGAGAAGTGGGAAATTTATTATCCTAAATGAAAATGTGTTCCAAGTGGGGAGCATGGGAAGAAGAGAGTAGGGACTTAGGACATAAAGGAAAAGGATGGGAAGTGGGTTACTAAGAGAATCATGGTATCTCTACAAGAGGGCTAGGATCGATACATGTAGTGGACATTGAATGATTAAATAAATTTAAATCAAATAGTAACTAGAAAGATGAAATAAGGAAGGAGGGGGAACAAATACCATACCCGCCAAGGTCAAAGTTACCACCGTAGTTGGAGGCAAAAAACACTCAAAAGTACTAGAAGGTGTTGAAACTTGAAAGAGTAATAGATATCCTAATCACTAACATAGAGGACATAACTATAATGATTTGAGTCATATTTGAAATAGAAATAATAGAAAAACTATTTAGGGAATCTTTCACATTAGCCTCCATTGAAAATTGCAACCCATTTCTACATGATTTTTCCATGCTCACAATCTACTTTGAGGTGGCCATAGTAGTGAAAATGGTCACATTTAAATATTCCCATGTTGAATTATAATATGATATGGGAAGCCAAAAGATAGATTTAAGTACACCAAAATCTGTTCCATTTCCATATAGCCAAAGAATTTATAAGAACAATCCAATTTGTAGAAAAAAAAAAAGAATGTTCCCAATGTCCTGAAAAATCCACTTAGATAGTCATGTCCCCAATTTTTTTTTCTTATACCTTTACGGTTTAAGGAGTTCCATCCTTCCTTTAAACTTCATGTGTTATGATTCTCTAATCATTACCCCTTTTAACGCTTATTTCTATTATCATGTATTTTGAAGGAGTCCAAATCATTTGATCTCTTTAATGGTACATTCCATAGGTTAATCTTAATAACCTACCTATTTATCCATTAATCTGTACATTACCCTTGCCATATCTTTATATGCCCCTTATTCATCTTTATATACGTTAACCCTTTTCATTATTTGACCTATAATCTACCCTAACTTTAATAGTTTCATTAACTATTATCCCCTTATATTAACCATTCTATACCCTTATTCCTATATTAAACATAGGGATAAAAAGGATTTAGCATGCATATTAAATATATAAATGGTTCTTTTATGGTTGGAAACGAATATTTTAACCCTCATCCCATAGTTCCAATTAGAATTTAATATGATGTTGACCCTACCTCGTGACTTGACCCATTCATCAATATCCAAGTGGCAGAGATCACGTGACCTCACATGGCCCTCTCCCTTTTCGAGGCCACAAATGGATGATGGAGATCACATGAGGATACATCTACGACTCTGAGTATTTTTGAAGACCCTAAGGGTTTAACCTACCTTACTCTACCTCATTTCTTCATTTGTTCAGTTTTCTTTGGAGTTGTCTAGCCTACGGGAGTTATGCCTCCATAGCTTGACCTGCAAATCATTTCTTAGAGACACTATGGTTCGAATACTCCAAAAAATTGACCCTACGCTATTATCATGCTAGTTATGGTCCAAACTTGGTGCTGCACAGAGAATTTCATTGCCATGACCTCACAGGTAATGATCTCACATCATTTTCTTTTTGTTATCGTGAATTCTTAGGCTTATGGGTTTCTAATGTCTGTTGGTTGGTTTTGCACGAAAACCCCATAATGTTTTTTCTAGCCACTCATTTCTCTTTTAGGTAAGATCTATTAAATATTTACCTCTATTTTAGATATTTTTTTCCATTCGTTTTAGACTAACCATCTGACTATGGGTTTATTTGTGTTCACGTAGAGGAGAACTCTATCCCAATTTATATAAATTTGGGTAAATCTCTCTTCCTTTCCTCACAACATTTCGATGGCATGTATTTGGAATTCAGAACTTGCACCCCTCTGGCCCTTTTGTTCTCGCCCAAGGTAAGTGGTTTTCTACACATTCGCATTTTAGGGTTTACTTTGTTTTGTACAGTATTCGGGGTCAAGGTTTATATGTATATGTTCCTTTATTGTATGGTGGGGGTTTATCCCTCACGTCATTGATTGTATACATTCCTGCGTTAATTAGGAATCCCTCTCCCTAAATTAAATTCTGATTCTGTATTCATATAAGTTGTCTAGAATTTTAGCTTGGATTTTTGGTATGCTTACCATACCTAGAGGTTTATGGGTTTTGTGTTACGCATTGGTTTTTTTAAATGGTATGTTGGGTTATCAATCCTGCATCATACTTGACGTCTGGTTTGATTATTATCTATCTGATATGTTAGCTGAGGAAATAGAATTCTCTGTGCTATATCAAATTTATGTAACTTCTGATACAATTCCAGAATGAACATAGTTATTAAATATTTGGTTTCTAATAGCGTTTGGAATTTCATATTTTTTTGTATTGGGACATTATTCCATACCCTATTAAGTTTGATTTCTTATTTTATGAGTATGTTGACCAGAGTATAGGGTAATCCCCTCATTTACCATTAGGTTCTGGGTTTAATTATGTAAGTACCATATTATGGGTCAGTGTAACATCGTCCCATTCAGTTCTCTGTATATTGGTGTAATCATTAGCTTGTTGGTTTATTAAATTGTTTGCATTCCTCAAGGGATTGTGATTACTTTGTTTAGTATAATCCTGTGTTTTACATTTTCATGATAGAAATTTAAATTTCTCTGTTTTCCTCATATGATTTCAAGTTTTATTAATTTCGTCCTCTTTCTAGTTTGAGAGCGTCTGGGTATATGTGTTTGCTTGTGCATTACTCATATTCTACCGAGTTAATACGCTATGGTATTACGCATACACACTTCACCCACTACTTCACTTACTATTCAACATTTCTTATGCATTTATTCACTGAATTTATATTGTAATATGGGGTTTTTCCTCCTTGTAATGTTAATGGTAGTTGTGTATGCCACTACTAGGTGTCTGTTACTTTCAACCTGCTCAGGAGGGATGCACAACCCGTCTGTGGTTCTTCCCCTTAAGGTTTACACACAATTCCGCCACACAGTTTATGCTTTCCCATTCGAGGTTTGGCAAAGCCCTTATACCCCTACTCTATTTCTCGTTTTTTTTAATGTTGTATATTTAAATTTATTTATAATTTTTCCCTTCTATATAATCTTTCATTTTTATGATACGAGTTTGAAAATATGGGTTGTTTCCACCCAAATTTAATCCTTGACTGAGACCCATAGCTTTGTTGAAGGAGATGGTGATGGAAACCTCTCATCTTCAGACTGGCTTCAATAATTGATGTTATTATTAAATTCCTCATTTATTATTTTCTTGTATACATGCTGAAAGGCCCCCTCGCTTACAACTTTTTGTGATCTCTATGCATAGGTGGAGAATTAAATGGCATAACAACGTGCCTTTTACACAGTAATACTTTTTATTTATTAGTCTATTTGATTCTCTCTAATTCTTTCCTTCCTGTTCTCTTGAACGTATGTTTTTTAATTTTTTGTTGGTCTACGTGAAACTACAATTTCCCTCACTTGCCACGCTTACCAACTTTATTCTCTCTTAGGTCGGTAGCATGTTGTTCCGGCATGGCCATCCTTCTAGCACATAGCTTAGACAGGTGTTATTGTAGTTTATATGTCAACGCCATGCTTGGCCTTTGATAGTTAATGAGTTGATGTAATGTCTCTTCTTTTTAATTTATTCATATACATATGACTATGAAATCCTAGAGGATTATTGTACTAGCCAATTTATCTAATTTTATAATTGGAATTCTAGATTGAATTTTTCGTCATTATATTCATCATGGATATATATATATATATATATGTAATTGTATATGACTTTGAAATTTTATAATGAATTCATCAGTTGTGAATCCTTTCATATATATATATATATATGTCCATAATTGTCTTGTTTCAATAATGGTTTATTTGGTTAGTTTTCTAGCAACTATTTCATGTATGTGTAATTTATACCTAATTTTTTTTGTAATTTCTGTTTTTTGTTTCTCATTCTGTCATTAGGTACATTGTGCCTTATTTACTTGACTTTGTCTTAGTAGCTAGAATTTACAAGTCTTTTATTATTTATCTTACTTCTGCACATATAAGTACACAATATTTTAGTCTAATCATAACCCTTTGGGGTTTACAAGTAACCATATTGTATTTGTATCCACCTATAGAACCTTAGTTTTTGTACATAACGTGGTATCGATACTAAGTTTAACACACTATTGGCACTATAAAATACTCTGTATTGGCACTGTACAATACACATTTTTGACATTGTAATATAAACGTACTTTATACTATATATAATATTTACCAAGAACATGCCACTAGTCTGTATCATGATTCCAGTATGGTTTAACATAACTTTAATCCCTCATTTACAAGGAAACTTTTTTTCTAGTAACTTAGAAAAGCTGTTATTCTAGCCCTTACTAAAACATAAGAAAATATATAAAATTGCGACATGTTGCATATTAATTTGTAAAGATGAATTTTCCTCCCAACCACAAGCTTCTCCTTGGAGCTCTCCCCGAGTAGAGATCAATATTACCCAATGTTGACAACCTCTCTGTCAAACTAGTGATGTCACTTTTCAGCCCACTTTCCCTAGCAAGTTTCCATAACGGCGTCTCTTTATTATGGACTATTATTTCCCATAGCCTAGGCTTTACTTTTGTTTTTTCCACAAAATTTTTCTTTAAAAGTCTCTTTTCCTTAGCGCGGTTTTTCTTACCTCTTCCAAGTAACTTTCCTATTTAGTGGGGATTTTATAAGATATTTTTTCTCCCATCTAATTTAATATTTTTATTTTTCTCCAAAGGATTGTTTTGGAAAATTTTGGGAAAGTATGAAATTATATCCTATCCTTATGGATAATAATTTCGAGATCTCAATTACTCTTGTATTTACAAACTTGACATAATTTTCATAAATAATTTGTTGGGTTTGTGTTATATTCTTTCCACGATTAGTCACACGCAGGGGGGGTAATAGGTGGGGCGATAGCCCCCCCCTATACGTTGCAATGGGCACAACGTACGGGGGGGTCACAGGGGGGGATGTAGCCCCCCTTGTTAGGGTCAGGGGCAGTGCCCCGGAAAAAAATTTTGGTCCTTATTTTCCGGTGGGTAGACCCACCCATGGTTTTGTTCATGGGTTTGCACATGGTTTTGGGGCATGATGGTTTTTGTCCCCTGGTATTTTGTAGATCCGGTCAAGGGAACTACGGTTATGTTCTAATCCAGGGTTAATGGATTAGGGTTTATGTATGCTTTGGCATGTATATATATGTGTTGTAATAGTAAAATGAATATAATGAAAAATCAAGCCAGTCGTCCCGATTCGGGATCCACGGGAAAATCTCTGTGTGTATCTTTTTTATATTTTATGCTCTCGCTATTGTTTATTTTTTGTTTTAAAGATTCGTTCATAGATCATTTTTGTACAGAGCTAAAACCTACATTTGGTATCAGAGTAGTTTTGGCTTCAAGGGGATGCCTTTGCTACTGAGGGGTTTTTTTCTCAGGCCTGAGGTAGACCCTGTTCAGTGGGAGATCTGTGGGATCGATTCTTGCTGTGAAAGAAGATGGTGAGTGGTGGGAAGATAGAGATCGAGAAATTTAATGGTCAGAGTTTTGAGTTGTGGAAGCTCAAGATGGAGGATTTGTTAGTGGATAAGGACCAGTGGATCGTGGTAGATCCGGGTACTAAACCAACGGCAATGTCAGATGAAGACTAGAAGAAACTGGATTGGAAGGAAAAGAGAACAATATGGTTGTGTGTCTCAGATTCAGTATTGTTGAATGTATCTAGGGAAGCTATGGCGAAGACCTTGTGGGACAATATGGGGACTTTGTACGAATATAAGTCTCTCGTAAATAAATTGTTCCTACGGAAAAATTTGTATAACCTAAGGATGAAGGATGGAGACTTGGTGATAGAGCATCTGGATGCCTTCAATACTGTGGTAATTCAACTTTCATCTATTGATAATAAAATCTTAGATGAAGATAACTGCATCAGTTTGTTGTGTTCTCTACCAGATTCGTGGGACAGTCTGGTTATTTCAATAGGTAGAAATACAACTACCTTGAATTTTGATGACACTGTCTCAGCCTTGCTGTCAGAGGAAATGAGATGAAGAAATATGGAGGGTCAGAATGGAGATGCCTTATCTGTATGAGGAAGGTCCCAAAACAGAAACAATAATAAGGTTTCGAGTGGGAGATATAAATCTAGAGGGAGATCTAAATCTCCTGGAAACGTTGTAAAGGTGTGTTGGAAATGCAGAAAGGAAGGGCACTACAAAAAGGACTGCAAATCTAAACCTCCTTATAGAATTTTTCTTAATAATGAAGATTTATCCACCGAGATTATCCTGATCACATACTAATTCGAATTCATATGCAACACATAATCTCTTCTACAATCAATCATCAATTTGCGGAAATGGAAACAGTCGCATGCGCACATAAACACAATATGTAATGGGGAAAGCTTATAGCTGAAAACCCCCAGCTATTTGTATATTATAATATAAGAGAAACATGTAACAATCTCAGTACAATACTCCTCACAAGTACTCAGTACTGTCTCCAAAAGTTACACACAAACTAGCTTGGTTTTGAACAAGTCACAGGTTCAAAACTCATCCACTAATTGCCTGCCTCTATTGCACAATCAAGGCTGGTCTAATGAGAGATCCAAGTTCGAATCTCACTGGCTCCAACTGCGCAATCATCATTGGCAATCTCCTCCAATGCTTGTGCAAATCTCATGCACAACTGTTGTCGCAACTAATAACAAACTCACCCTTTCATCTACCTCTTCCACTGGTCTCCACTGAACTGTCCATGCACTGTAGTGAACTGATGTGTTCTTGAGTTGAATAATGAGTTAATAATTAGTGGATTAAATAATATTTAATTCACTCCACTCATTACTAGTTGATTAGCTAGTTAAACTAATCACAACTAGTTCAACTAAGTTAAACCGAACACAACTCCACCAACTGTCTCATCAACTCCAACAAACTCTGCCACTGAAGTCCTAACTGAAGTCAACCATGCATGAGCTCACCAAACCCCAAGGAATAGCATAATTCCTTCTGTCAGATGCATGAGCCACATCCGTAGCTCCAACTGAAGTGATGTAAGAGAATAAACTGAAGTTTAGAGTCCAAATATTATTAAGGGCTAATAATATTTGACTGACCTATTTTTAGACAGGCAGTCTAAAAATAGACTTCGACCTGTATGTCTAAAAATAGAGGTCCATCTATTTTTACCAACTCGACCAATCATTCAAGAATAGCATACTGCAACTCCTAGACCATGCTCCATATGTCTAAAAATAGACATAGTCTAAAAATAGACTTTGCGCCAAAAATAGCCTGCGGGCCCACTTAGTGAAGGCGACTTCATTTCACTAAGCTCCATCATCTTGTTGCATTTCCAACACTCCCTCTCAACAAGATATGGATTATCTGCAACCCCTATCCTGCCTCCGTGGAATTCGAACTTGCTCCTGGTGAGCGCCTTCGTCAAGATGTCAGCATCCTGATCCTCCGTGGGAACATATGAAAGTAACATGATTCTCCGCTGAACACAATCTTTGATATGATGGTACCTGATGTCGATGTGTTTGGATCTATCATGAAATACTGGATTAGCCGAGAGTTTAATGCAACTCTGGTTATCACAGTAAATCACTGTAGGCTCCAAATGCAACCCGAACAATCCAACGAGGATCTTCCTCATCCAAATAGCCTCGCATGCAGCCAAGCTAGCTGCCATGTACTCGGCCTCTGCTGAATTGAGTGCCATGGATCTCTGCTTCCTGCTGTACCAGGAAACTGCTGTCGACCCAATGCTGAAAACTCCTCCAGATGTGCTCTTCCGGTCCGTTGGGCTCCCTGCCCAATCTGCATCAGTGAAGCCAGAAAGCTTCGCTCCATCCTCCTGTCTGTACCATAGACCATATCCTGATGTGCCACTAAGATAACGCAATACATGCTTGCCTGCCTTCCAGAAGAGCTTGGTCGGCTTAACCATAGCTTGCGAAAGCTGGTTAACAGCATAGCATATATCGGGTCGTGTATTGACCAGATACATAAGCGACCCCACCAACTGTCGATAGACAGTGGCATCCACTACCTCCGCTGAAGTAGCATCCTCCTTCCTCCAACCACGAGGAAGAGGAGTGTCAACAGGCTTGCAGCCATGCATGTTGAACCTCTCCAGAATCTCCTGGGCATACTTTCCCTGAGAAACAAACAGTCCTCCACTGCGCTGCCAAATCTCCAATCCCAGGAAATAATGAAGGAGGCCCAAGTCCTTCATCTCGAACTCTCTAGAAAGGTCCTCCTTGCATGAAAGTATCAACAGCTCATCACCCGTCAAAATCAGATCATCTACATACAGTACAATGATCAGCAGCTTCCCCTCCACCACAATCTGGTACAAGTTAGGATCCGCCTCACTCTTGGAAAATCCAAGCCCAGTGAAATAGCTTGTCAATCCCACGGTGCTTGCTTCAGCCGTACAGTCCGTACAATGCTCTCTGAGTTGGAAAAACATCGACTCACTTACGAATCTCAAAACCTTCAGGCTGCTCTATGTACACCTCCTCCTCCATAACTCCATTGAGGAACGCAGTCTTCACATCCATCTGATGAATGTGCCACCCCATCTGCGCTGAGAGAGCAAGGATCGTCCGTATGGAAGAGTACCTTGCGACAGGTGCAAAAGTCTCCTCATAGTCAATCCCCTCGATCTGTGAGAAGCCAAGGGCGACAAATCTCGCCTTGTACTTCTCCACACTCCCGTCAGCCGCCTGCTTCACCTTGTAGATCCATCGCGAACCTACAACTGATTTCCCAACCGGTCTTGGGACAATCTCCCATGCACTGTTCCTGATGATCGAATCATATTCTTAGATCATGGCATCAACCCATGCGGGTTCCTCCACAGCTTCCTCAAAAGAGGATGGCTCTGTCACAACACATTGACTCATAAGAGCCATGTATCCAGTGTACCGATCCGGTGGGCTGCCTGCGTACCCGCCGTCTGTTGTAGGTGCACCACAACCTTCTCTGCATCTCGAGCCAGTCGCTCAGCTTCTGTAGTGCGCATGCACCCTCTGATGGTTGGCGCTGCATGGGTGGTTTCTTCCACCTCCTGAACTTCCTCTTGTGGCTGATCCACATCCGGAAGCTCCTCCTTAGGAACTAATAGCTCCTCATCTGCATGCAAGTGTAGCTCCCTCTCAAGCGAACACTGCATGGCTTTCTCCTCTGTGTGTGTGTGTGTATCGTCTGCAGGCTGATATCCGTCGCTACTTGATCTTGCGTATCTGCATCTACCGTGTTGTGAGGTGTATCAGTGTACCCCACAAATATTCCAACCTCTGCGGTCGGATCCAGCTTCTTTCTGGCATCCTTTGTCACATGCATGTAGACAGGTGAGCCAAAAATTCTTCGATGAGAAATATCAGGCCTCTTGCCAGAAAACGCCTCCTCCAGTGTACTCATGCCAAGAATCTTGTGAGGACAACGGTTCTACACATATACTGCTGTATTGCATGCCTCAGCCCACCAGTTAAGGGGTAGGCCCTAATCATGCAACATCGCCTGTGCAGCACCCACAATCGTTTTGTTCTTCCGCTCAGCCACCCCGTTCTACTGTGGGTTATGGGGTGCGATGAGCTCTCTCTGAATCCCTTCTATGCTGCAAAAGTCCTTGAATTTAGTAGAGATGAATTCACCACCATTTTCACTCCTGAGAGCCTTCACATGCATCCTCGATTCCTTCTCAACCAGCACCTTGAATTCACAGAACTTTGAAAATGTCTCGCTCTTCTTCTGCATGAAGAAGATCCAGCACTTCCGAGAGAAATCATCAACAAAGATCACATAGTACTTGTGCTTTGTTGTCGAAACTACAGAGAAAGGACCACACACGTCTGTGTGAACTCTCTCAAGGATCCTCGTGGCACGACTATCCTTCTTGTGAAAGGTGGCTTTCACATACTTCCCCAAGGTACACCCCTTGCACTGATCTGACTGCGCAAGAGTGCCCTTACGAAGCCCAGTAGAAATCTGTTGCAGGATCTTCAAAGCTCCATGGTGAAGGTGGCCCAATCTCCTGTGCCACAGTTCGCCCTCATCATCCCGGCTCACCACTTCTCCCGCCTTGCATGCCATTGTTGCGCAACCATCTACTTGCAACTGATAAAGGTTCTTAACTCGAACCCCTATCTTCCGGGTCTCACCAGTAGTCTTACTGCGCAGGAAGGCTTTTCCTTCACTGAAGACCACATCATACCCCTTGTCTTCCAACATCGCCATAGAGATCAGGTTCTTCATCAATCCTAGAAAATGAAAAACTTCCTTCAATATGAAAGGTTTACCAGACTCCCTCTCAAAGGAAATGGTAATGATACCAGTCGCACTGTATCTACCATCATCACCCATCTCGATGTGCACTCCAATATCTTTTTCCTCCAGATCTGAAAACAGATCTCGATCTCCGGTCATGTGAAATGACGCACCGCTGTCCAAGAACCAAACTGATCCCGCCACACTTGAAACCAAGCATGCGATCAATGAAAAATCCAGTTTGAATTGAGAAGCCAATGCCTCTCCCACTACAGATCCAGCAGCCTTCTTATTTTTCTTCTTCTGCGGACAATTTGTGGCATAGTGTCTGTGCTGGTGATAGTGAAAACACTTCACCTTGGACATGTCTTGGTTCTTGCCTTTCGCACCAGACTGAGAAGCTTTCTTGCTCTTTCCCTTCTTTGCTTTGGCATTCAAAGCACAATTTTCTTCATCAGATACCTTTGGTGAAGATCCGTCCCTGGTAGTCCTCCTTATCTCCTCCTGCATGAGATCCGCCCAAAGGCGCTCCCATCCCGGCAACTTCTCCCGACCATTGACACTATCTTGATATGAATGCCAAGCCTTCGGAAGACCAAGGAGAGCCAGGTCTACCATATCCTATTCTTCGACAGTCACCCCCAAACTTCCCAGCTCATCTCTGCATTGAGTGAACTTCGTGAGGTATTTGGCGATACTGTCGCCTTTCTCCCTCTTAATGTTTCTGAGCTTATCCTTGAGCGCCAGCTACGGTAAACCATATTGCAATGAATCATCGCGCTTTCCACATCAAATATGGAGAAGCTTTTCCATGCAGGCTGGATACAATGTGATCCTTCACGCCCTCCAATAGAATCCTTCGACATTTCGCCATCTTCTTTTGCCAAGCTTCGACTTCAGCAGGATTAGTGGGCTTTTGGACATCCGTATCTACAAACTCCTTCAGTCCATTATCTTCTAATACTTCCTCCATGCGATCTTTCCATGCAACATAATTCGAACTGCCTTCAAGATCATATTCGAGTCGCAACTCATTGAAAGACATTTTCAACTCTGGCACCAAGAAAACAAACTGCTGCAAAATTTGAATTCCAAGCTCAAAAACTCAACTGCTTCTGGATCTGTGAGAACAAATTATTTCTAGCACAGAGATCGACTGTATGGGAATTTACTGGATATATCACCTTTCAGAGAAAGGATGGATCCAGTACCTGGCGATCCTTACTCTGTCTACAAGAAATAAAATTATAATCTTTGTAATGAGTCCCGATGATTAATATTAACAAATTTCCATAGAAATTTACACGAATAATGAATATTTATCCACGAGATTATCTGATCACATACTAATTAGGAGATTCATATGCAACACATAATCTCTTCTACAATCAATCATCAATTTGCGGAAATGGAAACAGTCGCATGCGCACATAAACACAATATGTAATGGGGAAATCTTATAGCTGAAAACCCCCAGCTATTTGTATATTATAATAGAAGAGAAACATGTAACAATATCAGTACAATACTCCTCACAAGTACTCAGTACTGTCTCCAAAAGTTACACACAAACTAGCTTGGTTTTGAACAAGTCACAGGTTCAAAACTCATCCACTAATTGCCTGCCTCTATTGCGCAATCAAGGTTGGTCTAATGAGAGATCCAAGTTCGAATCTCACTGGCTCCAACTGCGCAATCATAATTGGCAATCTCCTCCAATGCTTGTGCAAATCTCATGCACAACTGCTGTCGCAACTAATAGCAAACTCACCCTTTCATCTACCTCTTCCACTGGTCTCCACTGAACTGTCCATGCACTGTAGTGAACTGATGTGTTCTTGAGTTGAATAATGATTTAATAATTAGTGAATTAAATAATATTTAATTCACTCCACTCATTACTAGTTGATTAGCTAGTTAAACTAATCTCAACTAGTTCAACTAAGTTAAACCGAACACAACTCCACCAACTGTCTCATCAACTCCACCAAACTTCTGCCACTGAAGTCCTAACTGCAGTCAACCATGCATGAGCTCACCAAACCCCAAGGAATAGCGTAATTCCTTCTGTCAGATGCATGGGCCACATCTGTAGCTCCAACTGAAGTGCTCCAAGAGAATAAACTGAAGTTTATAGTCCAAATATTATTAAGGGCTAATAATATTTGATTGACTTATTTTTAGACAAGCAGTCTAAAAATAGACTTCGACCTGTATGTCTAAAAATAGAGGTCCATGTATTTTTACCAACTCGACCAATCATCCAAGAATAGCATACTGCAACTCCTAGACCATGCTCCATATGTCTAAAAATAGACTTTGCGCCAAAAATAGCCTGCGGGCCCACTTAGTGAAGGCGACTTCATTTCACTAAGCTCCATCATCTTGTTGCATTTTCAACACTCCTAAGAAAGGAAATGGATCTGATTATGCTCCTTCTGCAAAGGAAAAAACCACCTCGGATGAAGGTGGGGATGTGTATTTGGCCTCTTCTTCAAATACACATGTAGATCACGAGTCATGGTTGATTGAATCGGGTGCATCCTTTCACTTCAATCCTCAAAGGGATTGGTTCTGTGAGTATGAGAAATATGATGGCGATGATGTCTTCTTAAGTGATGATAGGAAGGCCAGAATCGTCGGACGTGGAAAATTCAAGATGAAGCTGCAAGGTGGAATGATTAGAACACTTCCTGGTGTTCTGCACATTCCTACATTGGCCAGAAAACTGATTTCTATAAGCAAGATGGATGATGCAGGGGTAAAAACAGTGTTCGAGAAAGATTCCTGTAAGATGGTTCGGGGAGCACTGGTATTAATGTGGGGAGTTCGGATTGGAACTCTGTAAAAGCTTCAGGGAAGCACTATTATTGATGGGTGCAATATTTTTGTGGTTTCCAAAAGTGGAGCGAAAATCCTAGCGGTATCTGGAGAAAAGACCATGTTATGGCATCAAAGGCTTGGTAATATTGGAGAAAAGGTCCTTCGAATAATGCATGGAAATGGTATGGTAGAAGGTATGTCTAATAGCTATTTGGATTTCAATTTTTGTGAACATTGTGTATATGGGAAGCAGAATCGAGTGAGTTTCCCTTCTGGTGCTAAAAGGGAAAACAAGATATTAGAGCTTGTGCACAGTGATGTGTTTGGACCTGTGTGGGTTCCAATAGTGTGTAAGTTTGTGTACTATGTTTCATTCATAGATGACTTCTCAAGGAATACATGGATATATTTCTTGAGGAAGAAATCTGAAGTCTTTGACAGATTCAAAGAATTTAAGGCTCTAGTGGAAAACCAGACAGAGAAGAAGATAAAGGTGTTGAGGATAGATAATGGTGGGGAGTTCTGCAAGAAGGAATTTGAAGAGTCCTGTAAGAAGTGTGGTATAGCACAGCAGAAGACTACTCCATACACACCTCAGCAAAACGGAGTTGCAGAAAGAATGAACAAAACGCTAATGGAAAAGGCAACAAGCATGCTCAATGGTATCGAGTTAGGATAATAATTCTAGGCAGAGGCAATGGAGACTGCATGTTACTTGGTTAATAAATCACCTTCATCAGCATTGGAGGATAAGACTCCACATGAGGTATGGACTGGTAAGAAACCCTCTCTTTCACATCTAAGGGTATTTGGATGTGATGCATATGTACATGTTCCAAAGGAGAAAAGGAACAAGTTGGATAATAAATCTGAATGGTGCATTTTTATTGGGTATAAGGATGGTTTAAAGGGTGACAAGATTTGGAACCTGGAAACATGGAAGGTTGTGTATAGTCGAGATGTGGTGTTTAGAGAGGTGAAATATATTGTTAAACATGAATTCCTACCAAAGGAACCTGAGAATGTAGAGTTTGAGCTAAAGGAGGATGAATCAGACTCTACAACAGAAGAAGACTCGGAAGAGGAAGAGCCACAAACTCCAATTGTTAGAAGATCAGTTCAGGAAAGAAGAAAACCAGAAAGGTATGTCCATCTTCTTTCTGTTCAAATTTTTCTTTAATTGTAACTGATGATGATCCCAAAACCATAAGGGAGGCAGTAGATTTAGAGGATGGAAAACTCTGGAAGGAGGCTATGGTTGATGAAATGGCATCCTTGCATAAAAATGAGGCATGGGATCTGGTGGAGTTTTCGACTGGAAGGAAACCCATCAGGAGAAAATGGGTGTTTAAGAAGAAGATAAATGTAGAAGGAAAGGTGGAGAAATACAAAGCTCGGTTGGTAGCAGAAGGTTATTCCCAGGTGCCAAGAATTGATTTTGGTGATATTTTTTCTCCTGTTTCCAAAGTTACTTCTATTAGATTACTTTTATCTATTGTTGCTGCATTTGATTTTGAGGTAGAACAGATGGATGTGAAGACATCATTTCTTCGTGGGGATCTGGAAGAGGAGATCTACATGAAACAACCTGAAGGATTTTTGGTGAAGGGGAAGAGAGAGTTGGTATGCAGGTTAAAGAAGTCTCTGTATGGGTTAAAACAGTCACCAAGGATGTGGTATCAGAAATTTGATACCTATCTATGGGGACTTGGCTTCACCAGAAGCAAGGAGGATCATTGTGTTTATTTTAAATTAATTGGTGACCATGTTATTTATTTGGTCTTGTATGTGGATGATATGTTGTTGATTGGAAATGACAAAGAAATTATCCAAGATTTGAAGACCCAGCTGTTCTCCAAATTCGACATGAAGGATCTTGGTGCTGCAACCTATATTTTGGGCATGTAAATTAAGAGAGATCAGGAAAAGAGGAAGCTCTGGTTAAACCAGAGGAAGTATGTTGATATTATATTGCAGAGGTTCAATATGCAGGATAGTAAACCAGTGAATGTTCTGATTCCTGTAGGTACAAAGCTGTCTCCTGAACAGTGTCCCAAGACACAAGAAGAAGAGGAGGATATGTTTTGTGTTCCATATGAAAGTGTAGTGGGTAGCCTGATATATGCAATGGTCTGTACTAGGCCAAACATTGCACATACAGTGGGAGTATTGAGAAGGTTTATGTCAAACCCATGGAGGGAGCATTATATAGCAGTGAAGCAGGTTCTCAGATATTTGCATGGCACTAGTGATTATGGCTTGTGCTACCAGGGAAGACCAGGATTTGAAAGAGTGTTGGAAATTCGTGGTTTTGTTGATGCAAACTAGTCTGGAGATATAGACCAAAGGAGATCTACAAGTGGGTATTTGTTTACCCTATTTGGAGGTGTATTCAGTTGGATGAGTAAAAGACAGTCTTTGTGGCTCTTTCAACTACAGAGGTAGAATACATGGCAGCTACTCATGCAAGCAAGGAAACAGTTTGGTTGCAGAGATTGTGTTCAAGCATGCGGTTGGTGCAGCAAGCTATAAGGATAGACTGTGATAGCCAAAGTGTAATTTTATTGGCTAAGAACCCTTCTTATCATTCAAAGACAAAGCACATTGATGTACAATATCACTTTCTGAGATATATGGTTGAAGCTAAAAGGGTGTTGCTGGTAAAGGTGGACACTTTGAAGAATGTTGCAAATGCATTGACAAAGTCTGTGAGCACTTAGAAGTTCTCCTAGTGTAGAGAAACAATGGGTGAGTGTAGAGAAACAATGGGTGTTGCAAAGCTGGGTGAATGACTCAGCTCTCCTGTGACCCCCTGCGGAAAGAAAACAAGAAGTGCGAGAATGTTGGGTTTGTGTTATATTCTTTCCACGAATAGTCACGTGTGGGGGGGTAACAAGAGGGGATATATTCCCTCGTGTGTGTTGCACTAGGCGCAACGTATGGGGGGGTCATAGGGGGGGCGGTAGCCCCTCCTGTCAGGGTCAGAGGCAGCACCCCAGAAAAAGAATTTGGTCCTTATTTTCCAGTGGGTGGACCTGCCCATGGTTTTGTGCATGGGTTTCCACATGGTTTTGGGGCATGATGGTTTTCAGCCCCTAATATTTTTTTGATCCGATCAAGGGAACTACGGTTATGTTCTAATGCAGGGTTAATGGATTGGGGTTTATGTATGCTTTGGAATGTATATATATGTGTTGTAACAATAAAAGGAATATAATGAAAAATCAAGCTGGTCGTCCCAATTTTGGATCCAAGGGAAAATCTCTGTCTGTATCTGTTTTATGTTTTATGCTCTCGCTATTGTTTATTTTCTGTTTTAAATATTCATTCATAGATCATTTCTATACATGGTTAAAACCTACATAATTATTAATTAAAATATTTTGGCCAACAACATAATTATTCCATAGGTCTAGCTATACCTTGGTCTTATTTACATAAACATAAAAGTTGTAAATGAAGGGTATTGCATAGTCCCCCCTAAAACAAAAATGTTGTTCTTGGTGTTAGCAGATAACGCTTGTTACTCTTTGAACAATGCTAGAAATGATTCTTTCATACTTTATTCCCACTTCCATGTATCTTCTTTAGGGGTAAAGTGCTTCCACTACACCTTCACCCAACCTATTGTTTTATTGCATAGCAAGGTTTCTTCCCATTCCAATATACAAAGTGGTTCTGGAAGAAAATCCCCTTCTATTTCCACCTGTATCAAAGTCCATTCAGCCACGTGATAAGGATCATGAACATATTTTTCCAATAATGACTCATGAAAAACATACTCTAACATGGCTAGGTATAGAAAAATTTTAAGCTATTGGGCCCACTTGTTCCAAAACATCAAAGGGTCTATAGTATCGTGGTGCTAACTTTTCACAACTGTGGGTGTGCAAGGTACTCTTGTGAGGTTTGATCATCAAGGATACATAATCCCCGACATTAAATTCTTTGTGTATTATTTTCTTCTCTGCATAAATCTTCTGGGGTTGTAATGTTCCCAATTTTTAGCCTCAAGCTAAAAGGAACATTATAGTTTGCATATTTTCATTTTGTTGAATAATATGGGTAAGGAGACACCTTAACCCCTTTTGATGGAGAAATAAAACTCCTTGTGTGAAAGGAGGAATAATAAAGTAGTTGAATTGAGCACCACATGGTGTGAACAGGATTCGATCATGCTTGATCTAGTCATTTTGACCAAGTCAACTAAAACTATCTAGATACATTGAACTTACTTGGACAACGCAGTTTTAGTGGAGGCTCCACTTGCATGAGCTAGAGGCAAGTGTGAATGGGACCCATGGTTAGAATATTTCATTTTCTTTATAAGGAGGAGATGGCAGCCCATTTTCATTATGAATTAGCTTATTATTTTTGTAGGGTCTGCAAACACTTGCATCCCTGGGCTGTTTAGCAGGGTTGTAGTGTTCTTGAACCCAAGGGTGTTCCCGGTCAGGAATCCCTTCCTCATCCTCAAGGAAGGAGAGGTTTTGAGCTTCATTTCCTCATTCTTGCATTTGTCCAAGCTTATCCCTTCAACTACAACGTTATTTTGTTGGGCATAAAATGTTGTGTTGCTGGGAGCAGCAACAAAGGAACTCTGAGAGTCATTCTTGGCTTGTTCTTCGGTGGAGTTCTTGAATATTATTTGGAGGAGAAGTAGATAAGACTCTTGGGCTTCATTTCAGATCTTTGGCACCAGGCCAATCACTCACCATCTCTCACAGTGCAGTCTTGGGCAGAAACTGCGTTATTTCATGCAGACAGTTGCTGGGAGGGTCATTTGAGCTTGTAAGGAGAAGTGTTTTTGAGTGAAAGGGATCATCCCTTTGCTTGAGAACATTATCAGAGAAGGGCATGATTATTTCATATCTGCCATAGCCTCATTCTCATTTTGATTCAGCTGCAGTGACAAGTCATTTTTCACATTGTATATTTTCCGGCATTTCTAGCAATCTCTCCTAGATTGGCTAGAAATCTTATATTAGAGCCCATTCTTCTATTCTTGGGAATTTATTTGTATATTTTAGTAATATTTCATGTATGAACATATATAGAAGCAGCTAGACTCCTAGAGACAGCACTGTCACTACTTTCCGACACTTTATGCAGTTGCTGCATCTCTTGTATTTCATGTGCTAATATTCGGAGGTTGATTCCCATTCCATGAGGGGCTTATTCCTCATGATATTTCTATATATTGTTGCTGATACATTAATTTAAATGATGGATATAATATATTTCATCTTATTTTACATTCATATTTGCATATTTTAATGATTGTGTTCATGTATTGTTGTAAGCTTTCTCATTGAGCATTCTTTACGGGATCTAGTTTGGGGAGATCTGAATAACCCAACTAGAGTCATTTCTTTGGGCTCAAATTCTGGAAGAGAAGTGTTTAATGAGTTAAAAATGGGATCCAATCCCCATTTTATCTTATTTTTACACTGCCTCCCTTATACAGCGTCCTTGAGGACCATATTGCAGAAATTCCCAAAAAAAAGAATATTACAGTGGTATCGGAGCATCAATCTTGGCTCAGCCTGTGCAGCCCAAGATTATATGCCATTATAAGTATAAGCTCCTTATTTAGAAGAGGATATGTACAGAAAAAGAGGAATTATAGAATAGGAGGTTTCCCTTCTTCTGTTCCATACCATGGAAGGAATCATTGAAGACCTTGAGGAGAAAGAAAGGGAAAACTGGAGAGATTTTCTAAGAGGGTTTGTGGATGAAGCAAGCCCTAGATATTATTATGATGGGTGTGATCATTCAGCCACACATATAGATCCATAGTGTAGTCCATTTCCCACTTGCACTGCCAAAAGAATGGAGGAAGAAGATGATGCCATTGGAGCAGCAGCGCTGCAACTCAAAGGTATGGCTCATGATTTTTGGTTTGAAAATTCTATTTCATATTGTCATGCAAATGTATATGATGAATTCACTAAGGGTTTGGTGAAGGATTTTAATGAAAGACAATGTGAATCATCCTGTATCATAACTTCAAACACTTTGCATGCATTGGGTGTAACCATAAAACAAACTCCATACCATATATCTGAAGGGGATAAAAACATGTACGATGGCTTGCTAAAGGCAAGACCCCTATTTTGTGAAGTGCTCTATTCCATTTTTGAATTCATGGAGGTACTTCCTTCAAGAGATGCCCAAGATCTAGGGCCTCTCCTTGATGACGATGTAATCTCACTTATTGATGGGGAGGATGAGCATAAGAGATCTAGCAGCGCTGTTCCATTGGGAGGAGATCCATCACCACATGGAGGTGAAAGGGGAGCCATTGCTTCTAATAGAGGAGCCCTTGTATCTTTACAAGGAGTTCCAAGTATTTTAACATGTGGGAACCATAGCACAAATCCGGAGCCATATGTAGCAGCTATTGGGGATTGTGAGATGGAGGAGGAAGAGAAGCATCAACATCAAGGGTTGATACACCCTTATCTATTCCAAAGAGTCTTTGCATAAGAGAAGGAGACTATACAATGCAGTGGAGAGAGAGACAAATCAGTCCTCTTATACATATAATCCACTTCTGATCTTGATGTCTCACTCTATGGAGGCATTCCACCTGGAAGGCCACCTGATCTAGCATTTTTGAGGGGAATCTTGTCATTTGGTTCACCACTCTTGGATTCCGGAGAGGTGGAGGAATTGGAGGAGTCCACCATAGCACAGATTGATTAGGATAAACTCAAGGAGGAGGAAGGCACTCTCTCATTTTCAGTATCACCCGCTCTCATCAGTTCTACTGCGCTGACAGGGTTTGTTGCAGGGACGGAGGATGGCATCTTCATGATGCAGGTTGACTACTCCACAAATTTGGAGAGGAAGAGGATACTTCCTTTGAGGGAGGACTCTTTCACACATGGGAGTGGATGGAGGCCACTCATGCTTACTTTGACCTAGCTTGGGAGATTCTTTGTGGATGACATCTTCTCATGGGAGGCCAACTTCCAAAGGACACCATCACTATTTGAGCATGAGCAGCTGCATGATGGGCATGGCAGAATTTTGGAGGATGACTTTGGCATGGGGGATGTTAGGGTAGTAGGAAGCAGCATGAGGGGAGCATCACATTGTAGATTACCAGTGCTGTCTATCAGGAGGATTGATCCGTGTTGAAGGTCTCCACTTTTGGTAGAGTACTCCCAGGATCTAGGTGCATGCATGATTTTGGATGACTCGGATGGAGATGACCAGTGCATGGTGGATGATATGGTCATCTATTATTATGACAGGGTCTTCTTGACTAGGACCTCTAGTATCAAGGAGAAACTATTGCATGCAGCACATGAGGACTTCCTAGCTATGCACTTTGATGCATACTTTTCTTTGCTAGAGGAGTTCATTTGGGAGGGAATTCAGTATGATATATATCAACATATGGATAGATGCATAGCCTAGATGACTTTGGAGAGGTTGGCACAACCATTTCCCTACTCATTGGAGGTGAGGGAGAGCATTCAGATGAGCCATTTCAGCTCAAGGACCGGAATACATGGTAAAGGAGGTATATACTCTCATTTTGATTTACCTTTCTTTACATTATATGAGCATATTGATGAGCTAAGGATGATCAAATCTCCTTATGCCCCTTATTATGATGTACTTATGGCCCATTTCAGCAATGGGAGTGGCTATTTTCGTGATGGCTTGTGGGGGAAGCCACATGCTTCTTGGTGTGCACCATTGGCACCAATTTGTACTTTCATATTTTCATCTTATGAGATGTTTTTGGTAGAAAAAAAGTGGATGGAAAAGAAATTGTTGATTTCTATTTTGATGCAGGCCAAAGGTGCACTACACTGGTTCCTCATGTGGAACTATGATTCACTCTCTGGTTGCCATGTGGCAGCTTGTTTCCATTGTATTTTGCCTCCATATGCTGCTAATGTTTGTATACTCATGAGAGGCTTTGCTTGGAGAGTGGGATTGGAGATGAAGATGCCCATTGGGACTATGATTCTCCCCTTTTCACATGTTGTATGTTTCAGGAGAAACAATGGGCACACCATGATTTCCATGTCACTACTTTTCTCTTCATATAGGAGGAGCTATTGGGAGAAAAAACGTTATTGGAGGAGGCACTTCATGGTTGATTCATTTTGTGGGGAGGCTTGGGCCAATTGTAGAGGCCATGAAATTTTAGCTCAATATCAGCAACACCCTCACACTTATCATAAATGGAAGGAGAAATTACTTGTATGGGAAAATCTAAACTCTCCATTCAGCCCCAACATATTGCAAAGATCTGGGGTTGAGGACTACTTTGTTGAGCTACTTAGGATGGCTCATTTCATTTGTATGATAGCATGGATGAGAGGATAATCATTAGGGATGAATTTTTCCCATGCATGTCATCAATCCTGCCTTGAGGAGGCCATATCACAGCAAGAAGGTTTCCACCTACACCTTCTATATTTCCATGATGTGCACCATTCCAGTTTTCATACTTGGGAGAGAGCATTGGAGGAAAAATTTGTTGGAGGATATTTTGAACAGTGGTGGAGATTGTTGATGAGGAGGCCACAAGAGAAAAGGGGGAGGAATTTTTTTCTCTCTATGAAGTTGCTTGAGGACAAGCAACATGTGGGAGGGGAGGACTGTAATGTTCCCAATTTCTAGCCTCAAGCTAAAAGGAACATTATAGTTTTCATATTTTCATTTTGTTGAATAAGATGGGTAAGGAGAAACCTTAACCCCTTTTTATGGAGATATAATACTCCTTGAATGAAAGGAGGAATAATAAAGCAGCTGAATTGAGAACCACATGGTGTGAACAGGATTGGATCATGCTTGATCTATTCATTTTGACCAATTCAACTAAAACTGTCTAGATACATTGAACCTACTTGGACAACACAGTTTTAGTGGAGGCTCCACTTTCATGAGCTAGAGGCAAGTGTGAATGGGACCCATGGTGAGAAGAGTTCATTTGATTTATAAGGAGGAGATGGAAGCCCATTTTCATTATGCATTAGCTTATTATTTTTGTAGGGTCTGCAAAGACTTGCATCCCCAGGCTGTTTAGCAGGGTTGTAGTGTTCTTGAACCCAAGGGTGTTCCCGGTCGGAAATCACTTCCTAATCCTCAAGGAAGGAGAGGGTTTGAGCTTCATTTCCTCATTTTGGCATTTGGCCAAGCTTATCCCTTCAGCTACAATGTTATTTTGTTGGGAAGAAAATGTTGTGTTGCTAGAAGCAGCAACAGAGTAACTCTGAGAGTCATTATTGGCTTGTTCTTCGGTGGAGTTCTTGCATATTCTTTGGAGGAGCAGCAGAGGAGACTCCCGGGCTTCATTTCAGATATTTGGCACCAGGCCAATCACTCACCATCTCTCACAGCACAGTCTTGGGTAGAAACTGCGTTATTTCATGCAGGCAGTTGCTGGGAGGGTCATTTGAGCTTGTCAGGAGGAGTGTTTTTGAGTGAAAGGGATCAGCCCTTTGCTTGAGAACATTATCAGAGGAGTGCATGAGTATTTCAGATCTGCTATAGCCTCATTCTCATTTTTATTCAGTTGCAGTGACAAGTCATTTGTCACATTGTACATTTTCCGGCATTTCTAGCAATCTCTCCTAGATTGGCTAGAAATCTTATTTTAGAGCCCATTCTTCTATTATTTGGAATTTATTTGTATATTTCAGTCATATTTCATGTATGAACATCTATAGAAGCATCTACACTCCTAGAGACAGTGCTGTCACTGCTTTATGACATTTTATGCAGTTGCTGCATCTCTTGTATTTCATGTGCTAATCTTTGGAGGTTGATTCCCATTGCATGAGGGGCTTATTCCTCATGAAATTTATGTATATTGTTGCTGATACATTAATGTACATAATGGTTTTAATATATTTCATCTTATGTTGCATTCATAATTGCAGAGTTTAATGATTGTGTTCATGTATTGTTGTAACCTCTCTCATTGAGCATTCTTTACGGGATCTAGTTTGGGGAGATCTGAATAACCCAACTAGAGTCATTTCTTTGGGCTCAACTTCTGGAAGAAAATTTTTTAGTGAGTTAAAAAGGGGATCCAAGCCCCCTTTCGGCTTATTTTTACACTACCTCCCTTATATAGCGTCCTTGAGGACCATATTGCAGAAATTCCCGAAAAAGGAATATTACATGGGTTCTTGAGTTTCTTTTATATTCTATTGAATTTTCCTTACTATATGTTCCATTTCATGTAATTCCTCAATTCCAAGTACCAGTTTGTCCTCTGGCTGACTCCAACTAAGTGGATTATGGCATTTCCTCACATATAAAGCCTCTAATGGACTCATATTGATAGATGTTTGATAGATGTTGTTGTAAGAAAATTCTGCCAAATGCAGAAAATCCTCCCACTGGGTGGGTCCATCCATTACATACATGTGAAGCATGTCCTCTAATATTTGATTTTTCCTTTATGTCTGTCCATTTTTCTAGGGATGAAAAAGTGTGCCGAAGTTCAACTTTGTTCACATTCCCCCAAATAATGTCTTCCACAATGTGGATGTGAACCTTGCATCCCTACCAAATATGATCATCTTTGGTATTCCATGAATTTTAAAAATTTCCTTCATGAACACATTGGCCATTTGTGTTGCCCCAAAATTGGATTTCACTGGGCTAAAATGTGCAGCCTTAGTTAGTGTGTCTACCACTACCATAATGAAGTCGTGCTAATACTCAGTCTGGCGTATTCGTGTGATGAGATCCATGGATATCACTTCTCACTTCCATTCTTGAATCAGAAGGGGGTTCAGGAAACCTGCGGTATGTTGATGCTCGACATTGACCTATTGGCACTCCAAACATCTTTCTATGTAATCAGTTGTTTCTTTCTTAATTCCAGGCCAAAACAAATTTTTCCACAACATTGCCACCATATTTTGGTAACCTGCATGACCTGAATAAGGTCTCGTATGGTATTCATCCAAAATCACCTACTTCAAGGTAATTATTTTAGAAATATACAACCTCTATTTATAGATTATTAATCCTTTGATATTCATGGTGTATCCCAAGATTTCAACTTGCTATAATTTTTCCTGAAATTCCAAATATTGAGGATCTTGCAACAAAACTTCTTGAAACTATTCTTCAAGAATAAATTTCACACTACTACCTCTATAACACAAAATTTGATGAGAGTGTATACTTAAGGCATAAAAAAATCACTTTTCCTTTCCTTTAATGTGTTTGATGTCCATATCAAATTTGCTACGGAAAGCTAACCATATCGCTTGCCTTGAATTCAAATATGGATGACTATAGAAACATTTCAGACTGATATGATCAGTCATTAGCACAAATTTCTTACCCAACAGATAATGTCGCAACATTTGTAATCAATGTATGACAAAAACTAATTCTAAGTCATATACTGCATAATTTTGGTCATGTTTCTTCAGTTTTCTAGTCTCATAGGCCATCACTACATTTTCTTGTAGAAATACTCCTCCAAGTCCTTCTATGCAAGCATCAGTGCACACAAAAAAATCCTTCTTTGAATCAGAAATTCTTAGGATGGGAACAGTAGTTAGTTTTTTTTTCATCTTCTCAAAGCTCTCTTGTCACTTTGGTGCTCACTCAAACTTCACTCCTTTTTTCTACAAAGAGGTAATAGCATAAGTCGATGCAAAAAATCCCCCCACAAAATCTATGATAATATCTGGAAATACCCATGAATGAATGTATAGTTGGTACATTTGTGGGTACATGCCAATTTAAAATTTCTTGTACTTTTCTCAGATCTACTGCCAACCCCTCTTTGGAAATAACATGTCCCAGATATTGAATCTTTGGTTTGTAAAACTCACACTTGCTCAGTTTTTCATACAGTTGGTATTCTCTTAGTGTTTTAATCTCTATTTGAAGATGCTCCTGATGTTCCTCTATGTTCTTAGTGTACACCAGAATATCATCTATGAACACTAACACAAACTTATCCATATGTTTGTGTAGAACACTGTTCATGAGACACATGAAGGTAGTAGTGGCATTTGTGAGTCCGAAAGGTAGGACTACAAACTCGTAATGTCCAAGTTTTGAAAGTTTTTTTTTGGATGTATTCATCTTTTATGTGAAGCTGGTGATAACTAGTTCTCAAGTCAATTTTTGAAAATACAGTTGGCCCCCTTACCTGATCATACAGATCGTCTATTCATGGTAGCGGTTACCAATTTTCGATGTTTAATTTTTAAAATTTTATGTATTCTATGCACATCCTGAGAATACCATATTTTTTCTTGACGAATAAAATTGGTGCTCCCCATGGCAACACACTTGGTCCAATAAACCCCTTGTTTAACAATACAATATAACTAAATTTTTAGTTCTAATAGATCAGGGGTGATCATTCTATATGGGGCTTGGGAAACTGGGGTGGCTCTAAGTACCAACTCAATAGAGAAATCAATATCTCTTTGAGGGGGAAGTTGATGAATTTCTTTGGGAAATACATCCTGGAAATCCCTAATTACTGGTAATTTTTTTACCAGTTCATTTTCTGCTTGTTGTCCCAAATATTCAATTTGAACAACATACACTACATAACTCTTCCTTTCCATCTGCTTCAACTGTAGTGCAAAAATTTGTTTAACAGAGAGGTTTCAGTTTCCCTCTCACTATAATTGATTATCCTAGTGCATTAGTACAATTTACTATTTTTTCCAAATAGTTTACTACTGCTTTATGTTCTTCCAGCCAATCCATACCAACTAGTAAGTCATAAGAGCATAAGGGGAGAATACTTAGATTCAGGTTTGTAATGTATCCATTCAAATTTACAGGATACTTGTGCAATTTATGGGTTACCTTTCATTTGGTTTGGGTAGCCAACTGCACCAGCCAAGAGTGCTGAAATTTTTCGGTCTACAATTTACATTTTTCCACTGTGTGTGGACGAATATAGCTTAAACTAGCTCCAATATCAATTAAAATAGATAAAAGTTAGTCGGAAATGATACCTTCAATTTCAATCATGGTTTATTGATGCTCATCCTCTCAGTATTTTAATGCGGCGTTGATTCAGGGAATGCTTCTAGCAATATCATTCACCGTGGTTTCCTCATGCACTGCTTCAATGTTTTGAATAACACAAATGTTGTTTGGGTAGTCATGCAACGAAGTTCTCCACACCCCTGGGAATTCAAAGGTTCCTTGGTTTTTACCACTGTATCTCATCTTTTGTTCCCTCCCAATGGTTTGGAATCTATGTGGGAATGGCTTGGCTTAATTTTGCCACCTTTGTTGAATCTTTCCCAGTAGTGCTTTCTGCCAAAACTTTTTAGATAGGTTGGTTTTGGCCTTTTTGAGATTTCTTAAGCCTTCCCTTTCTCCTTATTCTGCCAAGTTTTCAAGTGATCATTCCGACCTTTAAATTGCTGATAACACAATCGAGCTTTCCTAACAACTTCAACCATAGTCTTTGGGTTGTCAAACTCAATTCTCTCTTTGTATATTGTAGGTAAAAAGTTTAAATTATTTGTACTTTCATTTTTTCTTCTCTTATGTATGGTACATAGCAAAATAAATTGGTGAAATTGGTCACAAATTCATCAATGGTAAGTTGTCCCATCCTTAGCTGATGGAATTCCTTTGCTCTGTCCCAGAATTCATCCCATGAGATGGTATTTTCATCCAGCAAGTGTATGATTTTGGTCTCTTCCTACAAAAGTGTGGTTTTACTTTGCAATTGATAAATTTATGGCCTTGCTCTCAGATTAATTCCGTACTCATATACTTAAAATTATTTTACCATATTTAGGAGCCAAGTTTCTACATCCCTTTCCTTATCCTTGTCAAAAGTTAGAGGCTTTATCTTGTGGAATTCCCCCTGCAACTCCTTCCTCCTTTTGGACTTAGAGTCTCCCAGGCTCATCCCCACTCTCATACTTCTCTGAGTTTTTTTCTATTTATTTTCTTTTTATTTTTTCTTGTTCTTCCTCTTAATGACTAGATCTAGAGGTTAACTCTCTTATCAACCTCTCTTATTCTTTGCTAGCTTGTGGAAAAAATCCATTGCTAGTCGTTAGCTAAGCCATTTTCAGCTACAAGTTTTTGATAATTTCCAGCATCTGGGTGTTGGAGTCTCGTGGGGCATCCTCCTCCCCCAGTTCCACATGTTATCGTTTTGTAATTTTTGAGAATGTGAGAGTAAACATAGAATACAACATCAAAACTGCTTTGGAAGCTAGGATCTAACCTTGCTACCTTGAGACAGGGATATCTTTTTAAAATTTATCTTTGCTTTATGCAAATTTTAGGCTATTTATGACTGTGCAATAATTTTTTTGTTTGTGATTGATTGGATTCTTATAATTCCATTGGGCTACAAAGTATAAAAACTAACTGGGTCTACATCAAAATTTAAAGGAGTTTCACAACGCAAGATAGGTTTCATTAGTTGGATATTTTAGAATTTAAATGATATGGAACATAAGAAAAGAAAGGTTCAGTAGAAACTAAGGAGAAATTAAGAATTCCTTAATTTGACTTTGGAAGAAAACATAAAATTACTTACAGCCAGAATAGGGTGCATATTTCAAAAAATCGTATTTGTCACCATTTCTGTAATGTAATTAAGTTTTTTTAATACATGGATTAACACATGAAAAAAAGAATCACATCACCAATTCGTACACCACATGAATCCTCTCAAGAATTTCCTTGTATTATTGATGATTCCATCGACCAAAAAATTACAATAGCTTTTAGAAAATTATATTCAACAATCTACCTGAAATACTTCGAAGTGTGAAGTATTTATAAAATAATTACAAAACTCCTGTCTCAACCGATATGGTATATTTAGAAATAATCTAAACAAATTATCCATTTGTGTGGACTAGTAGGCTAGGTGGAAAACTGCATGGAGAGGTGGCTCTGATTGGGAGGAATCTATTGGTGAGCTAGCCTCCTATTTTTGTTGCATTGTTTGTTGTGTTGGATGATCCTGTAATCGCATTTTAATTACCAATTAATATAGTAACTTACATAATTTTTCCCCTCTTTTTTCATTCGAAATGATCAATTTGGTTACCTTCTGGTAAATCTCATCTACTTCGGTGTATTTTGAAAATTTTGGCTTTACCATGAAGATGTGATTTACTTCATCATGAATGTAGAAATCATTCCCCACTGCTTCCAGGAACTCTATGCTTGTCATACTACCTTTGATGTTGCCAAATTTGGAACTATCTTTGGCCACTTCCTTCAAATTTTTAATGTAATCTTCTTGGGTAATTAATTTATCATTAATTACAAATAAACTAGGTAATCCTTTCTAATTCAAGGCTTCAATTCTACTGAAAAACCCATTTATTCATATTTTCAGACCATGAGACTTTTCCTCCAATTGAGTAATAATATTCCTTTTACTTCCAAGATGGTTCTAGTCATGTCATCAATTCCTAAGTCCTCTCGCTGATACTTATTCTTTGAATTTAGGAATTTGATGATGTTGGTAGCTTTAGTGGGCATGTCACCCAGTTGTTCACTGAATTTTGTAATTGCTTCTGTGGCTTTCTTTATCAGGTCCTTCTGGTAAAAAATGATCTAGATACATGGTCAAATCTCATTGATATAATTTATAATGTTTTTCCATATAATTTCCTTGGCTTGGGCCAAGGTTTTTCCAATAGCTGACTCCCTTTTTATCTTTTGTATTATTTCTAATGGCCTTTTAGATTTTTATACTTCATTTAGATGCGAATCTTCACTCCTAGTTTTATGATCTTGCATATTTTTGACATGCCCCTACAACTTCTTTATCTGTCCAATCTGAATTGACATGTTTTCAACAACCTTTTTAGTTGTTCAACAACATCTAGAGATTGGGTTAAAGGTGTTGTCGATGTTGCAGCTTCTGTGGTGGGAATTTTTGTGAGGGGCAGAGCATCTAGAGGAACCATGGCCATCTTTGAATTCTACTCTTTCTATTTGATCATTGTTTCCATCTCTATCTCCATTTGTTTAATTTGAGCATTTTTTCCATGATTAATTTCATCATGTCTCCCTTTTGTGTCTTGGATTATTCAATGTCTTTAGTGATAGGATCTTTAGTTGTTGGCAACTTTAGTTGCTTCCTTAATGTTGCAATGTTATCATTCTTCTTCTTAAGCAACTTCTCTACAAATTTTACATTTTTTTTTCATAGCTCATCTTCACAACCAAATCCTCCAAATATTTGATCCTTGTGTCCTTTTCTAGAGAAGAAATCTTCTCCATCTTCAGCTGAGACTGAATGGTGGAAAGTGAAAGTTGCAATTTAGAGAGATTCATAGTTGTATTGGTTAGATTAGAAAATATCATCTCACCTGTTTGTTTGTGCATCTCCATTTGGTCAATGGGATGGATATCTTTGGTGTCAAACTAAAATGTTCTCTTCTTATAATCTATTGCTGATTTTGGATGTGGGATTTGAGCCTCAAGGAAGGAAATCTTCATCCTCCCTTTCTCTGAATCAAAATATGGAAGGATTTTACTCTCTGAGCCAGAAGTCTTCTTCAAAAACTGAGTGTAAGTATTGTTATTAAGAATTTCATTCTTAAGCCTTATTTCTCTGTATCTATCAAAGATACTCTTCTCTTTCTCTCCTTGAACAACCTTTGAAGCATGAGTTGTATCCTTTTTTCCTTGTCATACTGATGACATTGTTGGAGATGCATCAAATTTGATGCCCTCTTGAGATGAAGATGGTGTTTCCTTGACGATTATGGAAACTTCTTATTCCAGATTCTTCTCTAAATATACTTTAGGATTAAATTTAGTCCTATTTTTGTAAATAATCTTGAACTCATTCCCTGCATTGTATTTCATTGAAGGTGACTCTTCTTCTCCCTGCCTCCTAGCTACTTTAGCCAAGGAATAGGAGTTTGTGAAGTTGAAGTATAAACAATTTTCTATTCGACTTCCTGCAAATTATTTCCTTTCTAATTCAAATCGTTCACATATATTTCAATTTCTGGCCTCTGGGTATGACTATAAGGAGTGTTTTTGTGCTCCACCCTCGTATTATAAATTATACCCCGAGTATCATAAGACCATGTAAAACTTAAATTGAACCTCATCTCTTTGAGAAGCTTATCTGCTTCTTCTCCTGCTGACCTATTGTTGCACACAAAAGAGCCAACCTCTATCTTAATCCTTCATTGTGATTTATTCTTAGCTCAAACAAAGTGGATTTCATCTGAGTTGATAATTTGTCTTATGTACTCTAATTAAAATACTTTCATGGGGATGTATTTGGGTAATTTTTAGGGTTGAAATTCACACCCATACACTCTAATTTAAGTATATTTTTTGTAAAGGTACTAGTCTCCAGTGTTTTCTTGCTCTGTGAGGTGTAAAATCATCTTCATTTCCTCACTAATCCTCATCTATGTTGAACTAGTTAACATACTCATTGTTGGATATATAAATTGCTCGATGTATTTTTTGAATGTGAATTCCTCTTGATATTTCATTACTAGGGAAGTCCAAAATATAAAAAAATTATGATTCCCTTTCTCATCTAATTTATGCATTGCAAACTTGAATTTTTCTGCGTGATAATAGATAAACATATAAATCAAAATTGAAGTATACTTGAACACTCCTTTAGTAGGTAATTTTAGGAATTTCTCATGAATATTGTCTGCCAGAAATTGATTAAAATTGAAAATGATGGAAGAATTATTATCTATAGAAAATATTGATAGGAAACCTAAGATGAGTTCACCTACCCATTGATCAGAATAATAGCTTAAAATGTAGGATAACACAGATACTATTTTCTTAGCCTCATCTGCGAAAATAGAAGAAGGGTAAGGTGGATTATTTTTAGGAAATTGGGTGTTTTCAAGCAAGAAGAGGTCAAAAATCCATTCTCTTTTAGAAAAATATAGATTTTAATACAATTCAGTTAAGGCTTCTATTGAAAATGGGGTATTGGATTCTGCAGAGGGGGCCTACATCATAATATCAATGGTTTTAGCAATAATGGTGAGGATAATTTCACCACTAGGGGCTATTATGGCTCTCTCGTTTCGGAAATAACAGGCTTGAAATTCTCTGGGAAATTCAGGAGAGTGATAGGTTTGGGGAAATATTTAATGGGGGAGATTGCACTCCCAAAGTCAAATTTCATCAATTTTTTCCACGAATTTATCCTCGAGCCAACATTAGATTTGGAGGAAATCAAACTCATACTAAGTCTCAAAGATCTTGTAGCCTCAATCTGCCAAGGGAATGTGGTCTAGGTCTATAGGCAGATGGATCAGAGGGTTTACAGATTCTTCTTGTTTTTTCTTCTTGGGATGCACACTATTTATTAAGAAAATGTACATAGATAGAATTTTGTGGTGAAAATTTACCAGGATTTGTAGGTTTATTGCAGATCAAAAATGGAATTTGGACATTTTGTCATGATGGATAAAATTCTTGACTGATATGAGAATGTCACTGTGCACTTGAACACCTGGAAAATATAGATGAATTGCAAAAAATTTGCAGCAGAAAGAAAAAATGGTGACGCATTTATAGGTTTACGATTTTGGGGATTTTCCATTGCGGCCATGGTTCGTTGGGTTTTCAAATAGTTACTCGGGAAAATTAAATGAATTAACAGTAATCCCCTAAGAAGAAAATTTATTCATCAATGGATACTTCCAAGCAATAGGAAATGACTCGAAGGAGGTGTGCCAGTAGGGAAAGTGGGAATGGAACGGTGGTCGATGATTTTAGAAGGGGGTGTGAAATATTAAGAGTGTGCCACGTTGCGTGGTACCAACAAGAATAAAACTACCTTTTCATACCCCCCCCCCCCCCACCCCCCGTGACGGTAAAGGCAGGATTGCAAGGGGGGGTGAAATTTTTTTTCTGTTGTAGACCTAGCGCAACTGTTAATCGGGTGGCTAAAGGACGTACCTATTTTAACCACAATCCAAAAAATAAATTTTTCAGCTAGAAAAATTCACTTTCAAAGAGAAACTTTAGTTAAAATGTTAATGCGTTCAAACATTAGTCTTTAGTGTATATTACATAATGTTTTCGAACTTAGGAAAAAACACACCAATAAGATTTTTTAAAATTTTGATCAACCACATTTATCCTTTAAACTTCAATTTTTCACCTAATCCTAAAACTAAGAATTTTATCTTCACCTTAAGTTTGCATTTGGGCTTGCAAACCCTCATTTTATTTCTTATGAAAAAACAAAAAACCTATTCCATCCTATCCAGTTATTTCTCCATTGATTCAGATTAAACATTTGAATCAATATTATTTTCTACCTAACTAACATTAGACAAGATTAAACAACTTGGCTAATATTATTCTCTAATCTATTTAAGAGAAATTTAAACTTGTTTAACAATGGTCAAGCTATATTATCAAACAAATGAATAATGATTGTGGAATTTTGAATAAGATGCACACAACCTTCATTTTATTAATAAAATGAAACTATCTATTAAGTAGTGGCATTTAGATTTGTAACACTTTCAGTATTATTATTTATTTTTTCTCTTTTGTGGGGGTCTCATATTTATTTTTTATTCTTTCACTGTATTTTCTTTTCTTATTTCTTTTGTCTCTTTATTCAGCTTTTTAAATACCCTTTTTTAGTTTTCTTTTATATATATTTTTTGCAAATTTAAATATTATTTACAATATCATATAACTGAGATAAAATATCCAATCACCTTGAGATCCTACAAATTATAGGACCCTAACATCACATACAACAACTGTAATTCTATTAGCACCTTATATCTAATGCACATGAAACCATCAGCATTTATAAACCATGACATGCAACTGATCATTTTTTTGTAGCAAAAAAATTTAACCAGAAATTAAAATTTCCAGACAGCAGAATTTTCAGTGTTGGGGTCCATAACCTCAGTGTTTTAACTTAGAAATCGATACCACCTATCATGTCCCTAATTTTATTTTTTGATATACTATTACGGTTTAAGGAGTGTCATCCTTCCTTTAAAATTCATGTGTTATGATTCTCTAATCATTACCCCTTTTAACCCTTATTTGTGCTATCATGTATTTTTTTAAGAGTCCAAATCATTGATCTCTTTAATGGTACATTCCATAGGTTAATCTTACTAACCTATCTATTTATCCATTAATCTATACATTACCCTCGCCATATCTTTACATACTGGTAGTTATCCATCTTTATATACATTAACCATTTTCATTAGTTTACCTATACTCTACCCTAACTTTATTAATTTCATTAACTATGATCCCCTTGAATTAACCCTTCTATACCCTTATTCCTATATTAAACATAGATAGGACTATGAAGGCTTTAACACACATATTAAATATATACATGGTTCTTCTATTGGAAATGGATATTTTAACCCTCATCCCATAGTTCCAATTCAAATTTAATATGATGTTGACACTACCTAATGACTTCTCCCGCTCAGCAATATCCAACTTGTAGATATCACATGCCCTCATGTGGCCCTCTCCATTTTCGAGGCCAGAGATGGACGATGGACATCACATGAGGACAAATCTATGATTCGAACGCTTTTTGAAAACCCCAAGGGTTTAACCTACCTTACTCTACCTCATTTCGTTATTTGTTCCACGTGCTTTGCGGTAGTATGTCGTGGAAGAGTTATGCCTCCATAGCTAGACCTGTAACTCATTTTTTGATAGACACTATGGTTTGATTCCTCCATACAACCAACCCTCCACTGTTAACATGATGGCTATGGACCAAACTTGGTGTTGCATGGAGCATTTCGTTACCATGACCTCACAGGTAATGATTTCACTGTGTTTTTATTTTTTTTGTCATGACTTCTTAGTCATATGGGTTTCTAATGTCCATTGGTTGGTTTTGCAAGGAAACTCCATATCGTTTCGGTTGGTAACTCAAACTTCTCTTAGGTATAATCTATTCAAGATTTACCTCTGTTTTATATATTTGTTTCCATTCATTTTAGACTACTCATATGACTATGGGTTTATTTTTGTTCACAGAGAGGAACCCTCTGTCCCAATTCATATAAATTTGGGTAAAGCTCTCTTCCTTTCCTCACAACATTTCGATGTCACGTATTTGGAATTCAAAACTTGCATCCCTCCAGCCTTATTCTTCTTGCCAAAGGTATGTGGTTTTCTAATTATTCCCGTTTCAGGGTTTACTATGTTTTACACAATATTCAAGGTCAAGGTTTATATGAATATCTGCCTTTCTTGTATGGTGGGGGTATATTCCTGATGTTGTCGATTGTATACCTACCTGTGTTAATTAGGAATCCCTCTCCCTAAATTAAATTTTCAATTTATATTCATATAAGTCATCTAGCATTTTAGCTTGGATTTGTGTTATGCTTACCATACCTAGAGATTTCTGGGTTTTTTGTTACGCATTGGTTATGTTAAATGGTATGTTGGGTTATAAATCCCACCTCATAGTCGACCTCTAGTTCGATTATTATCTATCTGATATGTTAGATGAGGAAATAGATTCCTTTGTGCTATATCGAATTTGTGTAACTTCTGATAAAATTTTAGAACGCAGATAGTTATTAAATATTTTGGTTTCTGAATGCGTTTGGGATTTAATATTTCATTCTATTGTGACATTCTTCCATACACTGTTAAGTTTGATTTCCTGCTATATGAGTACGATAACCAAAGCGTAGGGTAATACCCTAATTTACCTTTCGGTTCTCAGTTTAATTATGTAACTAGCATATGTTGGGTTAGCGTAACTATGTCCCATTTATTTCTCTGTTTATTGGGGTAATCATTAGCTTGCTGGTTTATTAAATTTTTTTCATTCCTCAAGGTATTGTGATTCCTTTGTTTATTATAATCCTGGGTTTTACATTTTCATGATAGCAATTAAAATTTCTTTGCTTTTCTCATACCATTTCTAGTTTTATTAATTTCTCCATGTTCATAGTTTGAGAGCATCTGGGTACATGTGTTTACTTCAGCGTTACTCATATCCTTTGGATTTAATACTCTATGATATTACACAAACACACTTCACCCACTACTTCAATTACTACTCAACATTTATTTTGTATTTAGTCGTTGAATTGATATTGTAAAATGTGGTTTTTCCTCCTTGTATTGTTCATGGTAGTTGTGTAAGAAACTAGTTGGTTTCGTTTACTTTCAACCTACTCAGGAAGGATGTGTAACCTGTCTCATGTTCTTCCCCTTAAGGTTCACATCTAATTCCACCACGTAGTTTATGTTTCCCCGTTTGAGGTTTGGAAAAGCCCTTATACCCCTGCTCTATTTCTCATTTTGGTTAATGTTGTATATTTAATTTCATTTATAATTTTCCCCTTCTTTATAATATTTTATTTTTATGATCTGAGTTTGATAATATGGGTTGCTGCCACCCAGGTTTAATCCTTAACTGAGACCCAGAAATTTTTTGAAGGAGATGATGATGGTAGCCTCTCATCTTCAGGTTGGTTTCAATGCTTTATTTTATTACTAAATTCCTCATTTATTATTTCCTTGTATACATGCTGAAAGACCCCCTCACTTACAACATTTGTAATATCCCAAAATAGGAAAATCAGTAATATAGAACACAAAAATGGAAATAGAAGTGATACATCAACACATAAAATGTAAATAGATCATATATCCATCACATTAATATTATAATAGAAAATTTTTTACAAGATCTTGAGCAAAAAGACACTCTATTTAGGCAAAACAAGCCTCAATAGACCAAGTACATGAAATATGAAGCACAACTGCTATACAAGAATGTTGGGGGCTAATACAATGTAGTTTTAGCTAGGGCTTACTGCTGATATAAATATAAACACGTGGATCTACTAATATCGTGCTTATAAAATTCCAAGATCAAATATTTAGGCGTTCTAGCACTATTCCAAGATAACCCAAAAGGGGTTTCCTGAAATACACAAAATGCAGAAAATACAGATGTGACCCTTGGGCTGAATAATATCTGCAACTGAAAATTTGATAGGACGTGGCTGATATGATGTAGGAAATGGATAATACTCCTCCAATATATTTTCCAAATGAAAGGCTGGTCCCCTCATTGAAAATCTAGCTCCTCAACTAGGGCTCTAAACCCTCCACTACAACTGCTCACTCATATAATGCAATTCCTTCACGAAACTGCATTGTAACTAATATCAGCACCTTAGCCTGATGCTAAATAATTAAATAAATCTCATGAATCTTCCTTACAAGCCTCCCGGATGAAGGATTTCTCCCTCCACTAGAAAACAAGATCAAAAATTGGGTTTCTCAACCATCCACTACTGCAACCCTGCAACACAACACAAGCCTGGAAGGATATGTGATGTGGATCATGGATGAAGCTTGGCCAAATTCCTAATAATGGAAATGATGCTCAATATACCTCTCCTGAGTAGGCACTCAAAGTCCCTCGAGGATGAGGGTGGGATTCCCACTCGGGAACACCCTTGTGCTAAACAACACATCAAACTTAGCTAAATAGCTGAAGTGTGAAAATAGTCATACAAAACCACCAAATCAATAATCCAAATCATGTACTCTATGGCTGCCATCCTCTTCCTTTTATTCTTTGTGAGCTTCCTCACCCTGGGTCCCACTCATTAAAATGCTACTCTCATGCATACACTCCTCCTGAATGAATTTGTTGTCCTCCATTAATCCTCCGCTATCTTCATAACAATGTTGTTGATCTCGTCAACTTTGACCTTGTTCACAGGATCTATCCCCTGTTCACACCTAATGGTGCTTTATTTAGCTTATATAATGAGCCACATTCACATAAGAAGTGGTTTTATTCCTACTAAAGAGATTTATGGGTCTCCCTACCCACTTATTCATCTATCTAAGTGATAAAGTAAAAAATTAATATTCCAATGAGCTGCAAGCTAATTTTGGAATATTACAGTCCTCCCCTCCCAAATGTTGCTTGTCCTCAAGCAACTGCAAGGATAGACACTGCAAATCCTCCTCTCCTCCTCCTGTAGCATCCTCATCTAATAAGCTCCTCCACTGAACAAGATGCTCTCTCATCAATCTATCCCCTAATTTATCCTCCCAAGTGTACAAGTTAGCCTTTGTTGACAAATCCAAATGGCTCTCATCATGAAGAAGTGGGATATCCCTGGAGGAAAATATATGCTATCTAAAGGCATTCTTGAGGCATGGGACCTAAAAAAGGTTGGGAACCTCAATCCCCATGAGAAGCTCCAATCCCCAAGCTATCATCCAAACAAAATGGCCACCCTCCAAAGTGGTAACTCATAGAAAAAATATTTCATCTCTTGCTCCTACAACGTAGATGGGTTTCATGGTTGAACATGATGGAAGAAATTGTCCTTCCCACACTGTCTCTCTCTCCACTTATGATATGTATAGATATTCTGTTGATTCTGGGCTGCAATAATGTTTCCGTCGAGAGGAAAGAAGGCAACTGGATCCTCAAAGATCCACTCTTTGGTTCTATGAACCTTACTTGCACAAGATATTCCACATATAGTGAATAGAACATAATATGGCATCCAAATTAGAAATATAATGAGTGTCATATGAAATTTTGGATGGTGCCAATAGTTTCCCAAGTAGACACTGCAGTTTTTCTACTTGCTACCTCTGATCATAATGTGGCAAGTTGTCTTTCAACCATTTTCTAGTTATGTATGTTTTCTCATCTACTGTAAAGTAGTAAATGGAATTGTGTATCAACTCAGCATACCAAGAATAGCACAATACTTGCCCAAATACATACAAGAAATGGTTATCTCCATCACTGATGTTGGTCTTAGAAAGACCATGAAGCCCAAATAGAAACTTCCCTCTTGTGGAGCAATGCACTGTATATAAATGGCAAGAGAATGAAAATAATTTGTTATATGATCAATAAGTACAAAAACACAACTATTACCATGCACTGTGAGTAAGCAGATGATGGGGTACATGGATGAGCCCTCCCGTGAGAATCTATCCATAATTGTCTGATATATCTCCATGAGTCCTTGGTGAATGGAAAGGAATGAACCACGTGCTACATGTAGAGCCCTCTTCTTGTGCTTGGAGATCGAAGTCAATAAGGTCATGTCCTGGTAATAGGTGACTCCATCCACCCCTCTATATCTCTCATCTCCTACTTTCCCATCAAGTACCTCATGTGTGAAGTGATCCTTGGAACACCCCATCAATAGATTCCAACTCCCAAGTGACAACATAGTTGGCCTTTGTGAGAAGGCTCTTGTCATCCCATAACTCCCATATTTGACATGCCCAATGCCAAATTCACATATCGGAATGCTACTATATACAAGAGACTCCTTCCTGTGTGGAAGTACCTCCTAATCCTCCAAGGCTAAGGAGTAATGCCTTTGCACCATGATTGTGCCACCATCTACTCTTGAAACATCATGTAAGGTATGGGAGAAAAACAACACATACTCTCCCAAGAGTAACCAAAGCAAAAATAACTCTTGCTACCTCCTCACATCATCATCCTACAGACCATGGAGTAAAAACATGATGATTGACATGAAAAATATCACATCAGCCCAATACAACCGAACTCCTTGCTTCCACATGATGTAAGTGTCATGCCATTTCCCAACCAATAACACACCCTTTAAAATAGGATATTTCACATGATGGAAAAACTCTCTCAAGAGTATCCAGCGCATTCATGCCTCCTACTGCCTTGTGTCATAGATTTGCAAGTGGCTCACGAACCCCTTGCTCATCATCCTGACCCATCCATCCAAATTTGGGTGTCTCCTATCATGCTCCAAATTGGTATCCACCTCATGGAGAATACCATCCTCTCAAATACGATGACTATCGTTGCACTCCATGATATTTTGAAATGCAAAATTCCAGAGATCTCTACAATAATACCACTCATCAATGACCAAGTTGAACCCATAAGGTTCCAAATGTGTTGTAGGCAAAAGATTCTCATTGAGATGTGAGGTTCTCATCAAGAAGGATATATCATAATAATGTGAAATGTTATCCATCATAAGATGTATCTCATCAACCACTTTCCTATCCAATTCTACACAAGAATAATGGTCGTTGGAATGCTCCAATAATATTTGGGTCCCCAACTCATCACTGCTGCTGAGTGATAGTGCTGCTGATCTCCATGATGGTGCATATGTTGTCTCATGATCATGCACAATGCTGAACATATATTTCTTCATTGGATTGATTAGGATTATTCTCATCCTATCCTCCAAAACTCTACACTCCAACCAAAAGTGTTGTGTAAATCTCAGCAATGAGAAACCAGGATGGCTATATATCTCCTCCTTGAACCAGTCAAGGGTCCTCTACATAGTGATAGTCTGCTGCTCCAAATCAACAATGTGCTTTAACCCTAGATCATGCAATTTCCTTGATGGCATGCCCCCATAACTCTCCATATGATCTGCTAAAATAATATGGGGTGGAATTTTTTACATACCTTGGTTAAGCTGATCCTTGGGAACATCTTGTACAGCTACAAGGGTTCCTCCTACTGGTGTAATGACTCATCCAACTGCTGGTGATGGTGATGGATGCTCCTTTACTTTTGCACCAGTATGGTTATATGTCTCCTCTTCGTCATGCATCTCTTGAATAATGCATAATACTCTCCATGTCAAGAGATAAAGACAATCTTGCAAGCATGCAAGTGTTCCTTCTCCTGAAGCAAGTACTCCTACACGGAGTGGTGGTGGAAGTTTCTCTTCTTCCGAAATGATAATGCTGACATCTTCCCTTGACTCCTCATACGCTTTCTCATCTATGTCGGGCAATGTCTCAATAGGAACTATCTCTGGTTTGTTCTTATCAAACTTCTTTATCAACCCTTAAGTAAAATTTGTATAAGAAGTCACTCTAGCATGTTTCAAATGTCTGAACCACCAAATATTTGCTTCATCCTCAAGGTGCAGTGCTGCAATCTCAACAACTTCTCTTTCTGCTACTGGATGTGGTAGGAATAATGCATCTAACTTCTTCCTCCAATCCTTTGTTGTGCTTTTGGATGACCCATCAAAAGTAGACAATACAAACCTATTATGTATTTTTTTTTCTATTATTGTTGCAAGGTCTATGTTCTTCATGGATCTGAATGAATTTTTGGAGAGTTATATTCTCCTTGAAAGCCCTTGATTGAGATGTATACTCTGAAAGATAATCACTTAGAGTCTCATGATCTAGTTTCATCCATCTCCATGCCTTTCACCTTCCTATTCAAATAATGTGGACATAGTCGATTGCTTTGGAGCGCTATGCGATACTAGTTTCTTCTGTTCCTGATAGGAAGTGCTTGGAACTTCCTCATCTTCAAACCTTCTTAAGGTCTCATTGCATCTCTCCCTTCTCATTTTCTTAACCTCCTTGGAGAGGTCCTTCATAGATCTGAAAAGATATGAGGAAAAATTCATTCCCTTCATCATTATAGATCTCTTCTTCTTATGTCATAATATGTATTGCCCAAAAGTCGAGCCATAGATCATGCTATGATACGACTGTAATATCTCAAAATAGGAAAAGCATTAATATAGAACACAAAAATGGAAATAGCAATGATACATCAACACATAAAATATAAGCAGATAATCCAGACATCAAATTAATATTATATTATCAAAATGTGTAAAATATCTTGAGGAAAAAGACACTCAGTTTAGGCAAAACAAGCCTCAATAGACTAAGTACATGAAATATGAAGCATAACTACTATACAAGAATGTAAGAGGCTAAGACAACACAGTTTTAGCTAGGGCTTACTGTTGTTGTAAATATAAACAAATGGATCTGTTGATATGGTGCTTAGAAAATGTTGGGATCAAAGATGTAGGCCTTCTAGCACTATTCCAAGATAACCCAGAAGGGGTTTCCTGAAATACACAAAATGCAGAAAATACAAATGTGGCCCTAGGGTTGAATAATCTCTGCAACTAAAAAGCTGATAGGAGGTGTCTGCTATGGTGTAGGAAATGGATGATACTCCTCCAATATATTTCCCAAATGAAAGGTTGATCCCCTCACTGAAAATCTAGCTCTTCAACTAGGACTCTAAACCCTCGATTGCAACTAGTCAATGATATAACACAATTCTTTTAGGAAACTACGCTTTAACTGATAGAAGCACCTTATCCTGATGCTAAATGATCAAATTAAGCTCATGAATCTTCCTTACAAGCCTCCCAGATGAAGGGCTTCTCCCTCCACTGGAAAATAAACTCAGAAATTTGGTTTCTCAACCCTCCACTACTACAACCCTGCAACACAACACAACCCTCGAAGAATCTACGCTATGGATGATGCCTGAATCTTGGCCAAATTACAGATAGTGGAAATGATGCTCAAGATACCCCTCCTGAGTAGGCACTCGAAGTCCCCTGAGGATGAGGGTGGAATTTCCACTCGGGAACCCCCTTGTGCTAAATAGCATAGTAGACTTAGCTAAATAATTGAAGTGTGCAAATAGTCATACAAAACCACAAAATAAATAATTCAAATCATGTCCTCTATGGTTGCCATCCTCTTCCTTTTATGCTTGGTGAGATTCCTCACCCTCATTCCCACTCATTAAATATGCTACTCTCATGCATACACTCCTCCTAAATGACTACGTTGTCCTCCATTAATCCTCCACTATCTCCATAACAGCATTATCGATCAGGTCAACTTTGACCCTGTCCACATGCTCTAGCCCTTGTTCACACATAAGGGTCTTTATTTAGCTGATATAATGAGCCACATTCACATGACAAGTGGTTTTATTCCTACTAAAGTGATTTGTGGATCTCCCTACCCACTTAATCATCTATCTAAGTGATAAAATAAAAGATTAATATTCCAATTGGCTGCAAGCTAATTTTGGAATATTACAACATTTTGTGATCTGTATGCACAAGTGGAGAATTAAATGGCGTGATAGGGTGCTCAAGTAAGACATATCTCTGTCTTTTAAACAATAATACTTTTTATTTATTAGTCCATTTGAATCTCTCTAATTATCTCCTTCATGTTCTCTTGCAAGAATTTTTTCTGAGTTTTTGTTGGTCTACGTGAAACTATAGTTTCCCACACTACCCACGCTTACTAAATGTATTCTCTCTCAGGTCAGTAACATGTTGTTCCTCCATGGCCCTCCTTCTGGCACATAACTTAGACAGGTGTTATTAGATTTGATATGTCAATGCCATGCTTTGTCTTTGACAGTTAATGAGTTGATGTAATGTTTCTTCTTTTTTAGTTTATTCATATACATATGACCGTAAAATCCTCAATGATTACTTTACTATATAATTTATCTATTTTTATAATTGGAATTCTAGATTACTTTTTTCCTTATCATATTCATGATGGAAATATATGTAACTGTATCTCACTTTAATATTTTATAATGAATTCGTCAGTTTTGAATCCTTTCATATGTGATATATATATATATAACTCTCTTATTTTAATAATGGTTTACTTGGTTAGTTTGCTAGCAATTGTTTCATGTATGTGTGATTTATATTTAAATGTATTTGTAATTTTTTTCTCTCTCTCTCATTTTTTCATTAGGTACATGCTTCCTTATTTAATTTACTTTGTCTCAGTAGCTAAAAAGAGCAAACATTTAAGCAAAATACCTCCAATATCTTTCCAATACAAAACATTATCCAAAATGTAGAATTACAAGTTCTCTATTATTTATCTTACTTTTTCACATATAAGTACAATGTATTTATTATCTAATCATAACCCTTTTGGGTTTACAAGTAACCATATTGCATTTGTATCCACCTACAGGACCTTATTTTTTGTACAAAACGCAATATCGATACTGAGTTTAATACAGTATTGGCATTATACAATACTTAGTATTGGCACTGTACAATACACATATTTGACACTGTAAAATACACAAACTTTATACTATATATAATATTTACCAAGCACATGCCACTAGTTTGTATCATGATTCTAGCATGTTTTAACATAACATTAATCCCTCATTTACAAGGCATAATTTTTTCTATTAGACAATTTGTTGTTCTAGTCCTTACTAAAACATAAGAAAATATAAAAAAATTCAACAAGCTCATACCAATTTGTAAAGAAAAATTTTCCTCCCAACCACGAGCTTCTCCTCAGAGCTATCCCCCGAGTAGATATCAATATTCTCGAGTGTTGACAACCTCTTGTCACACTAGTGATGGCACTTTTAAGACCATTTTCCCCAGCAATTTTCCATAACAACGTCTAGTTATTATGGGATGATGTTTCCCATAGCCTAGGCTTTACTTTTGTTTTTTTCCAAAAAAATTTCTTTAAAACTCACTTTTCCTTACCACAATTTTTAGTAACATTCCTTTTTAGTGGGGATTTTCTTAGATACTTTTCTCCCATATAATTTAATATTTTTATTTTTCTCCAAAGGATTTTTTTGGAGAATTTTGGGAAAGTATGAAATTCTATCCTATCGTCATGGACAAGAATTTTCCAGATCTAAATTACTATTGTCTTTACAAACTTGACATAATTTTCATAAATAATTATTAATTGAAATATTTCTGCCAACATCATAATTGTTCCATAGATCCACCTAGACCTTGGCCTTATTTAAGTAAACATGAAAGCTCTAAATTAGGGGTATTACATAGATCATAACAAGAGAGGGATGCTAGAGGTGAAAGCTAAATGGGCATTACATATAGCTTTTTCTTATGAGCCTCAAAATACAATAACCATTTATTTAAAAAGAAGGCTTGAAACCCTAACTCCATCTATTCTGTAGAATTTTTCCTTCAATTCTATAGACTAGTCAAGAAATTTTTGCTACAAACTAGTGATAAACCCTTGTATTCTTGCTAGAAACCCCCCCACCCTCCGCCCCAAAACTCATTTTATCCCGCACCAAAATGTTTTGAAGTTGAATGTCCTTCCCCACAATAATACAAGGGTCCTGTACCTTTCAATTTACATATTTTTTATTAGGTTTTTGTGAACCCTTTTTTTCCACCTCAAAGGGTGGAGACTTGCTTGGTGAAGAATTCACGCCTCTCAGCATCATAGAAGTTACGAAGATGTTAAGGAAAAAATGCATATAATCAAGAAGATTATATAAAATCGTTGGGAAGAAAATGGCCTCCACAACATAGTTCTCACACATAGAAACATACTCTAGGATACACCATTCTGGGGGTGGAAGAAGATCCCTTGGAGTACTTTAATTCACACATAGAAAGAAACTCTAAGATAAACCATTGTGAGGTTGGAAGGAGATCCCTTGGAGCACTAGGAGGACTTTAATCGAGAAGAGTGTATGTGACGAGAGTGTAGATGGCAGTATCCACGGGAGTGGGGAAGGGAGCCTGGATAGTCCCATCGATTTCATGAGTGCTCTAAATTATTTCACTTGAAGTAGGAGTTAAGATCTCTATACAATATATTGTGGAGAAAAGGAGGCGATGACCAAATTTGTTTTCTTTCTCAAAGATCCTGTGAGAATTCCACCATTTCGTCATCCATCTAAAACTTTAAAATGCTAAGTTACTTAATTTTGTTTAATAATAAAAATTTCTATTAAATGTCATAAGCATAAAATATTTATATTAAGTCACTATTACATGGCGTTATAGGTTAAATTTAAAATATGAAGTTTGTGAATTAAATAATTTAATATTAAAGAACTTTAACTTTTTTTTTTTTAAATGAAAGAATATTAAAATTCAGTAAAGGGAAAAAGAGATGAATGTTTAAATAAATGTATTTAGATTATTGACTTACACTTTTTCACAACGCATGACTATGTATTTTCTTCTCTTTAAATGATATACATCCTCTTTATTATTTAGGTTTTTCATACTCTTTATTATTTATGCTTCGTTTTCATGTTTAAGACCACTAAGTTTAAGTGTGAGGAGATTAAATGTAAAAAGGTAAGAAGGATTTTCCTTATTTTCTACTACTTTTAGCATTTACATTGGTAAGCTAGAAGAGTGTTTGACAATTGCATGATGTGATGAGCCCAAGCTTACTCATATAGCCATTTCTCTTTTCCTTTATTCTAATGATTTTCTTAAAAAAAAAAAAAAAAAAATTGAAATGTTGTATGTGGTAACTTTATCTCCAAACCCTTAGTGAAATAAATTTAAAGACCTTTAATATTTAATTTCATCAAAGAAATAATATAAATATTTAATTTAAAAGAAATTGGAGTGAAATTTTATAATTTATTTCTTGGATTTTTAAATATTAATTTTTAAATTTTTAAAAAATATAATATTTTTTTTTAAATATAAATCGAACTAAATTGAAATTTATTTATTATTATTTATATGGTCATATGTTATTTATTATTTCATAATAAAGATAAATGTTAAGATTTAAACTCTATAGATTATAATGAAATAATCATAATAGTATTTACAATTCAATAGTTAAAATTTATCTTCTTCTTAATTATATTATTTTAATTAACTTATCTCAATTTAATTAATTAAGAAAAATATTATCATGAAATGTAATATTAGACATGTGATATTGATAAAACCATATTTTTTTAACAATATTATTTTATACCTATCAACTATACCAATCATATAGACATGCTAGTTTAATCATAATTTAATTTTCTACGAATTAAAATTAGATATAAAAAATCACATTTACCCAACCCATAATAAACTATTTAGACTCGCTCATTCATACCAACATTGTCTTTAAAAAACATATATTCTCAATTTCAATATATTTACACTTTTTCTATACTTATTTCAAATGATTATTTTAAAATTATACATAAATATTATTCGTTTATAATTTTTTTGACATTTTAAAATTAATATAATTATATAATTAAAATTAACAAATAAATACTAAAAAATCCAAATATATAAAATTCGTACTTGGTAAGAGGTGTATAAACTCCTAGAGTTGATCTGTGACCCACTCAATGGAAGCATACGTCCTAAATCAAGATGCATAACACCCACATTTACGCTTTCAGACTCCTTTCATGAAAGAAATAACATGTCTCCTTTTATTCTCTAAACTCATATTTTCACGGAATCGAATCAAAAGCGAAATGCAAGAATATATACCCAAACGCAATTATTTGAACATAAGAATATAGATGATACGTGATGGCAGATGAGAACAGTAAATACATTAATGGAGTGCTATAAAGTCTGAGCATTGGCCACAGGTAATGCACCCCAGGAGCTCTATATAGATATGAATAGAAATTACTGAACCTCAAATTGGGTTGCTGCACAATAAAAGGACCGACTTTTATTTCAAAAAGGAATTAAATATATTTTCAATTTCTAGATTAATGCCGAAAACAGGTTCTCACTCTCTTTCATTTCTCAGAAACAGCATTCTTGAAATATTCGAGATGAAAGTTCTCTAACTGACTTCTAAATGTAATATTGATTCAACCATATATTTTTATCGTTCATTCATTAATCCAAACCAACTTTTCAAAATGGCAATCATCACTGTTTCCTGTGATGTCAATTGTACTTCGCGAGTTGGAATGGACTCTTCACACAGATCCTAAAATTATTCAGCTCTAGCAGCGTTTATCGACAACGTTACATTGTAAAATCATGCTTAAGTATAGGGGGCTGATAATGATTCAACGCTTGAAATTCTTCCGTTGTGAAAAGCTCACGCTGCCAGGTAATACGGTTGGAGCTTCTTAGCCATCCTGTTTGAACGTAGAGTCTGAGCACGAATAGCCCACTTGGGTGTGGTGGCAACTCGAATTGCGCGATGTCCACCACTGTTATAATTGCCGGTCATCATAACACATGGAACATACACAATTAATATATGTAGACATACATACAAACTTAACACAATGAATATATATGTACACATACACAAAAACATAAATAGATAAATGTAAGAACCATCAATCCACTCACCGTGGGAGGCCTGCGCACTTGGGAGTGGAGGATCAAGAATCTCATGCAATGTCAAATTTGCCACAATGCTGCACATTAAGATTTTCAAGAACAAGAAGATTATCTATTTTTTAAGAACTGTCAAGAAACTAGAACTGTCAAGAGACAAGAACATGGCGTTCGTTGTGATCAGTACCGTACTAAATATTCATGGCGTAGCCCGAGTGTTGGATTGTCCGTCTTCAACAGTTGCGTCACAACCTAGAGAATGTTGAAACAGCATCAATGCTTAAAACTATAAAAATGAAAACTGTGCCGAACTTTAACCTCCAAATATTTATAAATTCTGCAACCCAGATAAAGATATCCAACATAATGCTCTAAAAAATGGCCATGCCATTAAAACGAATTAGCAGGAGAAAACCACATAAATCGCACTGAGACGAAGCAGACCATACCATACCGCGGTAAAATAGGGAGGCCTCGGAATTGGCGCTGCGGCTGTGACTTTGGTTATTGCTCGGCCTGGATCTGTAGCTGTGGCTCTGCCTCGGCCTCGGGCTAGGTCTGGGGCTGGCGCTGGGTCAGTAGCTAGGTCTGGTGCTGGGACAGGAGCGGTAAAATAGGAAGGCCTGGGACGTGGAGCTGGAACTTGGGCGATAAAATAAGGAGGAGGCGTGGAAGCTGGAACTCTGGCTGCAGCGGTGGCTGTTGCTCGGGCTGCGCCTGTGGCTGTGACTGTTGGTAGGGCTGGGGCTGTGGCTGTGGCGGTAAAATAGAAAGCCGAGGGACCTATAGGTGGAACTGGGGCGAAAATATAGGAAGGCCTGGTAAGTGAATCTGGGGCCGGGGCTGTTGCAGTAAAACATGAAGGAGGCCTGTAACCTGGGGCGTTAAGATCGAAAGGCCCGGCAGCTGGAGCTGATGGTGGACGTGGTGGACGTGCCATGAATGTTGAAAACTCTACTGTCGAATCCAAGATTTCCCTACACCCGGCTGTTCAGATTGATGTGCAGATAACCGAGTTTTGGGAAAGAATCGACCGCTATGACTCACGTTTTCTTCAGGTGAATGTCTTAACTTCCTTAGCTTGCTCGCTCTTCTATCTGTGATGTCTCTTCTGTCAATTGGTGATCTTCATGTGACTGTTGACGCTTTAAATCTTAGGCAAGGCCATTTGTGAAGGTATGATACGTTGATCTCTCTATTCCGGGTAGAGGAAAAGAGTTTCTTACATGGGACAATCAATCTCAACATAATCCCAACATATACGTAGTTGTATAAACATTTCATAGAGGTAATCAAAGATCCATTTATTAAATGGACTCTAAAAGATGAATAATCTTTTATGTTATCACAAATTAATGCGCATATTTATCTTTTATGTTATCACAAATTTCAATATTAGGGTTGAGAATGAAAGATGAAAGATGTTAGTATATTTTTGTTATCTTTTCTTCCTTGCCTATTGCAAATACGGATAACATCTTTATCTTCTTTGTATATGTAAATCAATTGTTTAAATCATGTTTAAAATGTGTTTTTTTTATCAAATTATGAAACATATTCGATTTACATTATGAAAAGTATGTTTATTGAGACATATATTTTAAAATAGTTATCATAGAAGAATAAACGGCAAGGTGGAGGAATAATTGGTAAGGTTTCATGTCATAGGGCTCTCATTAACCCTATTTGCTTATGTAACTAACATAGTGTACAAAATTGACGTTGTATTATATATTTTGTAACAACTTCTTGTTGATTTTTTATGTAAATAAAATAAGACCAATGTTATTGGACATGTATTCCAACTTCGGAAAAACATCCTAGTGGGTGTCACATTGATTTATTTATGGTTAAAGAAACTCAAGACAAAGTGGCATTAATTGAAATTTTATTTATGAAATAAAGGAAAATAAGAGAAAAGAAAGGTGCACAGACACAAATTTGAGTGAGATAGAAATTGAAGGAAAAATTAAAGAAAATGATAAAAATAGAGGCTCAAATGATAAAAAGGCTTCTAAGGATTAGTTCACATTTTTTTGCTCGTTAGCTTTATGTTAGTTTTAACTTGGAGCTCTATTCTATTTTCTCATTCTCTCACACTTTTGCACAATTAGAGTATGTGTAGAGCACTATAGCATAGATGGGATTTGGAGAAAGAAGGAAAATAAAAACATGAAAACACAAGGGCATTATTGGATTGACAACTACAACTGGATTTCCTTGTACGTAACAAGTTGCATGTGTGATTTACTTCTTGATCTAAGGATGCATGGTATATGCATGTCACTATCTCATTATGTGTTGTCATTTAGATGGAGATTTTTCTAGATTGATAGTGGTTTTAGTCTTTCCTTTCTATTTCTTGGATAGCCATGGTGTTGTCGGTTTTTTCATTTGATTATCCTCTAGTTGGTGCTAATAATTCCTTGTGGTTATGGGTTGGAACAAATGTTTTGGAAGCCCCGTAACAACTTGGGTTGAGTTGCTATTCCTCAAGCCCAGTTTGGAACAAACTCTCTGGAGCCCTTGGTGGGTTGAGTTACTAGTCCATGGAGCCCAGTTGGAAAAACGCTCTGGACCCCTTGAAGGGTGCTGTTTTTATTACTAGTTCATGGAGCCCTGAAAAACTTGGGTAGAGACCAATCTAGTTGGTGTTAGCGATTTACGACCGTGGGGTGGAATCACTCGTTGAGGGTTGAGGTGGTTTGGCCTCTTGAAGCCTTGGTTTTGTTTTCTTGGTTTATTCCATGAGATCCCACATTCATGCTAGGAATATGGCACAAGAGTGATAGGATGAAAGAGAGATTTGGTTCAACCCAAACTATGGTTGGGTGGTACCTGGAAGTAAGTTGGTAATTTCATATGCTAATAAGAGATATTCTTCTATTGTGCTTCTTGTATATTTCTAAGATTATGTTTCTGATATTGTGGCTCAGTTGCAATGGTTTATATGTTGGTTATTTTATGGATATATATTGTTTATATGATGTGTATCTTCTATGGATCTCGATATGAATTACTTAGCTCTTCATCGATTAATGAAAGTATGTACTAATGAGTGGTGTTGCAGCTATGTGGAGAGGTAATACAACCTTCTCAATGATCCTTGGATGAATCATATACTTCCATGATCAGATATACATTCATAACTTATAGCTAACATATTTTCCATGTGTTTGAAGAAATAATTATTGTGGTTATACCTGGTTATGTCATGATCTTGTTCATGTTTTGTATGAATAGATTTTTCATTATGTTATTTATGATTCTTGAATGTCTCAAGCATTTTTGGGTAGTGGCCTATAGGCACACCTGAAAATGTGGCATTGATCTGAGGACTGCATACTCAAAACTGAAGAAATTTGTCTATAACCGCATCAAAAGGGTTTTGTGCATGCAGTTGGAGGCCTATAACCACATGTATGCCTTGTTGTGGGTGCGTTTGTGGGCCCAAGGAGGATAAAAAGGGTTCCAGGTGAGGGTTTTGGTATGTGAGGTGGTTGTTAAGCCTCTAAGTGACCTGTAGTCTTGAGGGATGATGTGAGTTGTGAGTCTCTGGTCAGTTTTTTAGCCCCACTTCCTTAAGTGGATCTAAGGGATCACATCATGTAATAGTATATCTTCGTCTCATGTTTACCCTGGAAGGCCGGTGGAATTGGGTGAATATGGGATGGGTGGTTACATATTTAGTATAACTTCACAATGTAGCTACTTTATATAACCATGTCGATGCCCATGCAAGCTCATCTTGCATGTTGGTTGGTCAAAAAAATAACAAGACTTCATGAAGGTACTCACTATGTAATTTAAATAATGGTGTGAATTAAAAAAGGGAAGTCATTTATATGATGGGAATAGGAGCATGATAGCCTGACAATGAGAAATAGAAAAAGCACTCTCCATCAATTGTTCCATGGTATTGGTCAACAAAACAAAAGTGATGTACAAAATGACATTCAATTTCAAAATTGAAGACGAAAATTGCACATATCCATAAGAGATGTACAAAATGACATTCAGTTTCAAAATTGAAGACAAAAATTGCACATATCCATTAAATTAACTTTCAATTTTTAATCTAACACATGAATTGTATGAGCTTGTTAGAGATATGTGAACATACTAATTAAGCATAAGATAAAGGTTATAAAATATATCATCATCAAAAAAACAAATCACTTGTTTTAAATGGGTAGAGATGAATTTGGAAGAGGCACAATATTATACTGAAGTAGCTATTTTGAGTAAGTGATTGGAATAATGTTTTTTAATGGATGCAAAAGGTGATGGAGGAAGAAACCAATGCTGCAATAGTCTGAGCTATAATTTTTTTCCCATTAATGGATGTACCTATTTTGTAGAAATTTCTTGGATTTTCTATCATCGTAGGATTTTCCTAATAATTATGGTTTGTAGTTGGATATTCCACCTAAAAATAAAACAAGTCAAAATTACACTCCATGTTGATCTAGCTAAAGTATTCTTTAATCTAAGTTCAACAAAAATATATGGTTAGTTAAATATACCTTAGCATTTCATATGAAACTAAAATCATTAGAAATCACCTGAAGATGTTATCATACATGGCTAGTTGTTGTGATCCCTTGGGTTATTCCCTAGCTAATTGCATCCCTAATGTACATTGACTCTCTTGCTACTACAAGTTCATGTTTGTAGTGAAGGGCTCCCCATGGAAACGCCCCCATGGAAACATTTTAGTGGTGAATGCCATGGGAAGAAGATATTTCACATTATCCCTAGTGTCATGGTAACTTCCCACTAAACCCGCATTTGTATCCTTTCTTGTATTCTCATAATGCCATGTTCTAGTATGACTAAGTAGTATCAACCACATTTATGAAACATCGTCGTGATTGCATTCTTCTCCAGCTGTGTTCATTTTTAATTAACTAACTTGAATTAAAAAATAAAATTGACTTATGTAACTATTTTTTGGCTATCATACTGGTGCCGCATGATATATATCTCTTTTTTTGGATATCGTGTCAACTTTAGATGATATCATACCATAATAAATTCCAAACTATTATGGTTAGGGTTTTTGTTTCACTACTTTTTTAAGATTTGAGTTTTCATATAATGATGGAAAATTAAAACCCTAAGGTTTAGTCATTAGGGTTTACATAGGTTTGCCTTACCATTTAAATTGGTGTAAATTGATATTTATTAACTTTATATCTTACAATAATTGTTTGGAAAGTTAATAATATAACAAATTCTATGTTCTATTATCGTCCTACTATTAATTTTAAGTTTTAATAATAATAATATTTTTAGAACTAAATTATAGTATTAGTAATATTTTTTTTTTTACAAGAACGGATATGGGTTTATATTAGAATTTGGCCAAAATCCCTTTCACCGGTTACATTTGGTCGGGCATAGCCCTTAAACTTTCTTCCACTAGTTGATCAAAGGCCCCAAAACTTGGGAAACCGCAAGATTTACTCAAGACTATCGAGTCTATCTCTGTTATTTTTCCTATCTTAAATAGACAAACAAACTGATTCAGTAAAATGCAAAAAAACATGACAATCTTTATGGAATGGAGTCCCAGTTCTCAATTCCGTCTGCCAAGAGAAAGCCTGCGGGAAGTGGAACTGCCCTGTTGGCTTCCAAATCAGCAGCTTTATTATTTTCCCTCAGAACATGGAGGAAGGTTGTAGTCTGGAAAGACTTCACCAGGGTTCTGATTCTTGAAATCACTCTTGCCAGTCTAATGTCTGTAGGAGAGGAATCCTCCACTAAGACTTTGATAATGGACTAAGAATCTCCTATAAAACTGACATCTGAGAGACCAATAGCCTGTGCTTGCTTGAGACCTTGCAGAAGTGCCAAGGCTTCAGCTTGCATGATGGTAGACTGCCCTAATCCCCAAGCGAACTTTGTCACAGTTAAGCCCTCTTTATTTTTTATAATTCCTCCTGCCCCAGCCAATCCGGGATTGCCTTTCGCTGCTCCATCGAAGAACAAATAGAATCTGGATTGCCTTAGGAGCAAATCCGAAAGATCATTCTCCTTCCCTCTAAATTGCCACTCTTTTATGACCTTGTGGTGTGTTGTTTCGCTGGATAATTGGAGGTCCAACGAGGCACCCCATTCTAAGTCTTGTTGGCTCAGATTCAAATCCGGAAAATGTTCCCCCAGACTTTCTTTCCAAAGACATTTTGTTTTGGTGATGATGAACTATGAATTTAGACTTTCATCTCTGAAAACTCTTCTATTACGCTCGAGCCAGATTTTCCAGCAAACAAATTTCGGCAAGGAGAGCCATGCAGCTTTGAAACTTTCATTTTTTGGGAGCGTTTCTGGGTAGTAATTCCGCTAGTTTGCGAAAATATTTGATATAGACGTGGGTAAGGTGAAATCAGTTTTCTAGTAGCTCAAAAGGCCATGCCAGATTTCTCTTGAAAATTTGCAGTCCAATATGATATGCTGGGCATTCTCCTCACTGTCACAGCATAAGTGGCATCGAGAGGGACCATGAAATCCTTTATTCTTCAATCTATCTGCTGTTAAAATCCCTCTGTGGCATAACAGCCAACAAAATGAATCGACCTTAGGCATGGATTTGAAATTCCAGATCCTGTTCCAAACAGCAGGATTAGGAGGGACGTTAGGATGATCATGAAGGCATTTATACCCTTGCACAACCATGTACAGCCCTGGGGCAGCTCCCCAACCATGGGCATCCTTCTTACCCATGCGTAGAGGCGCCATACCGTTTAACAAAGAAAGGAGGAGATCGCGTGCGTGAGACAACTCAGGAGGAACGGGAGGGAGTCTCCAACGCAGCCAATTTCTGCCTTCCCATTGCGAAATGTCCCAGACAGTTGCGCAACCTGCGTTGTCCAACCACAAGCGTAGCGCATGCAAAGGGCAATGGGACGATAAAGGAGGGTGCATCATGATGATGTCGTCCCATATCCTAATTTCTTTGTCATTTCCTGGAATCCAATACGCTCTGTCTCTGATTAAAGGGGCTTCTTTGTGACAGATTTTGATCAGTTGCGAGCTTGTGGTGGGCAGTAGGGCGTCCAGGCATCTCTTCCTCTTTCCCATGAAATATTTCCTCCATAGAGCTCTTTGCGCCCAACCTGGATGTGGTCCAATGATTCTCCAGAAGATCTTGGCTCCCATGGCTATGTTTTGGAGGTTGAGATCTTTGAAGTTAAGGCCTCCTGCGCTCTGGGGCTTGCAGATTTTCTCCCAACTTACCAAAGGGATTTTCCTGTCATTGTGATTGCCCCCTTTCCAGAAGAACTTGCGAATGAAGGCTTCCATTTTTTTGATGATGCCTGAAGGGGCTAGAATTACAGAGAATTGAAAAATGGGGAGGCTACTGAGAACGGATTTGATGAGGACAGTTTTTCTGGCAATATTTAACCATGAGAATCCCCAAGCTTGGACTTTAACCTTAAATTTGTCCAACAGAGGAGTCCAATCTCTGCTGTATGCCAATTTGTGGAAGATGGGGAGGCCCAAATAAGTAAAAGAGGACCAGTTTAGGGAGGCAGTAAAGCCAAGAATTATGGAGATGGTAGAAAGGGAGGAAGCAGAGATATTCCAGCAAAAGGCTTTGCACTTGCCTTTGTTTAAACTACTGCCTGTAGCTTCACTGTAGTCGTCCAAGACCTCCTTGAACCTTAAAGTAGATCTGGCAGAGGCAGCCCCTAACAAGAGGGTATCATCCACAAACAGGGTGTGGTTTACATTTTTAACCCCTCTGGCTATATTGAGCCCCAAGATCTCTTGGTCAACCAATTTCTGATCAAGGTAGAAACTCAGGACAGAAACATGAAGGACGAAGAGGAGAGGCAAGAGGGGGAAACCTTGCCTAAGCCCTCTTGAAGCTTTAAAAAAACCAGCTGCTCTCCCATTCACCAGGGGGCAATCCAAGGGTCGACAATGCAAGCACGGATCCAATTTAAAAAGCCCATTCCAAAGCCAAATTTTTCCAAGACTTCCCAAAGAAAGCTAAGTCTCACCCGATCAAAAGCATTAGCCAAATCTAATTTAATTGCCATACCTTTCTCTTTGCGAAGCTGGCTCGAGTGAATCGCCTCTTGCACGAGGATGAAGTTGTCAGCAAGCTGTCTCCCCTGAACAAATCCGCCTTGGTTCTCCGGGATGATGGCTGGAAGGATACCTTTTATTCTATTGGCAATAACCTTTGTGATTAATTTCTATCCAATATTACAAAGAGAGATGGGGCGGAACCGATTAAATTCTTTAGCACCCTTTTCCTTGGGAATGAGGGCAAGAAAAGTTGAATTGGTGCTGCCCCCAATTTTCAGAAAATTTTGAGATTTAAAAATCATTTTTTAGAGGTATTTCTCCACAATCTACCAGCAGGTTTGAATAAATCTTGCAGTGAAGCCATCCGGGCCTGGGGCTTTGTCAGGCTCCATGTCGGAGAGAGCATCTTTTATTTCTTGTATAGATATCTTCACTTCAAGTTGTTGATTCATTGAAGGTGAGATCATGAGGGGAACCGCCTCCAAAAATTTAGAGTTTGGATTCGTCACGCCCTCTTCTCTATACAGGTTTTGAAAGTGATTGAAGGCTGCTCTCTTTCTGCTCTCAAAGCCTTTCTATGTCAATTTGCCATCTTTGATTTCTGCGATAGAATTGAAGCTCTTTCTGGCTTGAGCTTGTTTGTGGAAGAAGGTAGAATTTATGTCTCCCGCTTTAATCCATAAACTCCTAGACTTTTGTCTCCAATGCTCTTCCTCCGAAAGGCAAGCTTTATGGAAGATTTGCTAGAGCTCGGCTTCCTTATCTAACACTTCTTTAGTGATTTCTACATCTTCACTTTGGGCATGGTGCTGGGCAAGAATGTCTTGGGCCTGCTTTCTCTCTTTTGCAGGGGAGGGAAGAGATTTGGCCCAAGTTTTAAGAACCGCTTTCAGTCTTCTAATTTTTTCTTCCCAAATGAAGAAAGAAGAGCCTTTCACTGGCGTTTTCCAGCAGTCCTGAACCAAGTTCAAAAACTCTGGTTCCTTAACCCAAAGAGGATTGAATCTGAAGGGGATGGGGCCAAGATCTTTGTGGCCCAACATCTCAAGAAAAATGGGCTTATGATCTGAAACACTGCATGGGAGAATAATCAATCTGGATTCTTAGCCCAACAAAAGGAAGGAACTCTGCACCAAGCATCTATCCAGTCTAGCAGCAATGTGACCAGGACCTATTCTTTTGTTAGACCACGTGTACTTACCATTTTCTGGGGGGATATCAAGCAGATCCCAATCCTGCATGAGGTCTTCCACCCATTCCCTTGCAGGATCCCTTATGATTGTGCCTCCTCGCTTTTCCTCCATGCGCAAGGTAAGGTTTAGATCACCTGCAACAATGATGTTTTCCAAGTTTTCTGACTCCGACAGATGTCTGATGGAGTCCCAGCATTCCCTTTTCTCCCCTATATTTGTTGGAACATAGACATTGAAAAGACTGAGTGCCTCCCTTGAGTCCAAAGGCTGGAGCTTCAAAAACAGCCAATGGGTGTTGTGCAGCTCGGTGACCAGCCTATACTTGAGAGGATTCCAGAGAGAGCCCAGTCCCCCATAGGCTCCCCGTGCTGAAACTGCATGGCCGCTGCTTTCTTTCCAAATTTTTTTACTTATTTGGAGAAATTCCTTGTCCTCCATTTTAGTCTCCTGAATCAGAAGAATGTCTGTGGCTTCTCTTCTTATAAGGCTTCTCGTTGCTTCTTCTTTCACTTTGCTCCCCATTCCTCTGCAATTCCAGGAGACAATCTTCATCATTTATTTTTGTGGGCTCCCTTGGAGCCCTGCGTTTGGTTTTTGATCATCTTCGGATTTTTGCCAAGGAGTTTCTCCAAAGTGGGCTGACTACCCTGAAGCTTGTCTTTGTAAGTTTCCTGATCTCTCTTTTCTCTGGCAGATTTGTAGCCCCCTGTAGATGTTCTGACCGATGTCTGCATATCTCCTATTTCTCCATCCTCCTCAGACTCCTCCAACTCATGTTCCTCCTCGGAGGCTTCTGTTTGCTTATCCTTATTTCTTGCCGTGGCACTTTCTTCAGGTCTTGTTTCTGCTGAAGTCATTTTTTCTAATGGTTTATCTTGCCTATCTTCTTCCTGAGGAGTCTCTTCTGCAAAGCTTAAGACCTCATACCTATTTTCTTGACTTTTTGGCGGAGGAACATTATGGGTGGAGGCAGGCTGGGGGCCATGAACCCCAGATTTCTTGTGAGATGTCTTTGGCCTCTTGACTTGGTTCCAGCCATCTTCCTTTCCTTTCTCTGCTTCCCCTTTGTTCGGGCACCCTCTTGCAAAGTGGCCATAGATGTGACATTTACGACATTTGAAAGGGAGTTGCTCGTAGTCTAGTACTTGCACATGCGTCCAATTACCAACCTTTAATTTGATGGCCTCCAGAAGCCCCACCTCTAAGTCCACCTTGACACAAATTCGGGCACAATCGTACTGATCGTTGTTGTTTGCTATCAATGAAATTCCCCAAAGTATTTCCTATGTGCTTGAGGGAATCCCAGTTCCAACAGTGCACTGGAAGATTAGGGAGCCGAACCCAGACAGGGACTGTTGTTGGGACATCCACGGCCGGATCGAATTCGGGGGTCCATTTGTTGAGGTAGAGGCCCTGAGGTCCCATGAAATAGGGCCCATTCCTAAAGATCAGATCTTTGTCCTCCTTTGTGTTGAACTCGAACAGGAAGAAGCCTCTACCCAGAAAATATGAGGTGACTTTGTTCTTGATCAGCGGAACCCAGTTCTTAACGACCTAGTTTTCCATCGATTTTGGCGAGGGCCAAAGGCCCGTGAATTGACCCACCAGGGCACGATCTACCAGAGACAAAGCGACCTAGATCAGACCCTCTAGAGGGAGGTTTACCTCCAGAACATCGTCGAGCCTTTTGACGAACTTAGCGACTTCGAGCTTCTTCTTTTTGGGCAGCGAAGCTAGTAAAGAGGAGAAGGCTGCTTCAGCTTCCAGGGACGGGGCTTGCAAGGGACCGATGGGCAAGCCTTGGGCCTCCATGGCAAAGAAGGTCAAACCAGCAAAACCGATCTGCACCAAGCAAATACAGGAGGCGAGGCATCTCAAGACCGAGATGAAGAAGAAGAGGATCCGATCAGATCCTGCAGGAAGAATCTCCCAGGCTGAGGAGCAGAACCAAGCAGATCTGACAAAAGAGAATCAAGTGGCTCTGCGAGAACCTAAAGAAGATCAGAAGAAAAAAGAAGGATCCTAGCAGATCTGAGAGACCCAGAGGTCAGGAGGACCAGGGTAAGAGGTGGAAACGGCCGAGAAGGCAGAGCCCAGTCTCAGGCTGCGCAGAGCAGATCGTAGCAGGAGGCAGCAGCACTCGAAAAAAACTATCAAAAAGGGGGGAGGGTGCAACACTAGGACTTCCCGGGAGGTCACCCATCCCAGTACTACTCTAGCCCAAGCGCGCTTAACTGCGGAGTTCTGATGGGATCCGGTGCATTAACACTGGTATGATCGCACCCAATAGTATTAGTAATATTAATAATGTTATATTTTATTAATAATAATATTAAATATATAATATTAACATTGATATTAGTAAAATTATATGTTTTTTTTTTTTTTTTTGTTAGAGAGGAACCTAGTATCTCTTCTGACACATGGCTATGAGTAAATCTCTCGTGGTATATGAATTTTCTTCCTCTTTATAGACCTTCTCACAACCACGAAAATACTAACTTCATATCTCTTAGTTATCTCAAGACTCACATTACTTTGACCACCAATTAAGCTGCCCCCTAGGACCAGTAAAAAATATATGTTATATTAACAAACAAATAATTTAATAGTACTAAAAATATTAATAACATTAATGTATTACTAATGTTATTATATTATCACGAGCCTAGATCCATCTTAAATCTGGATATATCAAGCATTAAGAGGGATCAAACCTCTTGAGGTGCAAACCTCTTTTTTGAGTGAAAATTTTGAGGAAAGGTTTTCACCTCTAGAAGTATGATCCCTCTTGGCACTTGATAAATCCAGAGTTAAGATGGATCTAGGTTGGTTTCATTCATGTGTGACTAAGGAAAATCTATTGAAGATAAGTTTAATCTTGATAAATATCTTTCATATTAATCACATCTTTAGGATTTGGTCGATGTTTCGAACCATCTAATGTTGTTCATCCTCGGGACAAGGTGAAGAAGGAGATCGATCTCAATGAATAAATAGTAAGTATGTGTCATTGCACGGTGATAGCTGCTAAACCTAGTGGTTATTTAGTTAATTAGTTAGAAAATTAATAATTTAAAAATAGTATTGAGAAGGGTCAACGAATAATATAATAATATAGTAAAATGATTAAATTATAAAATTAATATAGTAAGGTAGAAGGGGTAAATAATAGTATGGGGAATAATATTAAAATGTTGAAGTTATTAAGAGATATTAAAAAGGTAAATGAATAATATAGAATAATATAAATACGAAAAATTATAATTATTATAATGAGGGGAGAGGGGAAAAAATATATACCCATATATATATATATATAAAGCTCAAAATAAATATTATAATATAGTTCAAGGGAAATTATATAACAAAAGGAAACAACATATAAAAAAAAACAAGACAAATAGAAGAGGAAAACATAAAATCAAAGGGACGAGAGTCAAACCAAAGAGAGGAGAGAGAAACAAAGACAAAAGGAAAAAGGAAATAAAACGCAAGAGGGAGGAATCACCTTGAGAGGGTCGGAGTCCAGCTCTTAATTTCCACTCATCATCTATGTTGATATTTTTAGGATGCCTCTCAATCTCAATAGTTTCCCTCGACTTTCTATGATGGAAGTGATCCAACTTAGCAAGGAATTTGGAGTCTTCAATGCATACATGGTGAAACAACTTCCTAGCCTATTTTGCATGAGCAGAGGTGGGGAATCGACTGTGCCTAATGTCTGTGGCATGCTCATGGATTCTCTGTCTAATGGATCGACTAGTTTCCCCAATATAGGGAGTACCGCATGAACAAGGTAATAAATAAACACCCTTCATATCCTTGGGGTATATAGGATCCTTAACATATCCAAGATAATTATTGATAGTACAAAGAGGTTTGAATGAAGAGGAGATATTATTTCTCATAAGGACATGGGAAATTTTGTTTGAGGTCCCTTGGATAAATGGAAGATTCAACTTGGAGATAGGATCCATCCGAGAAGAATTGTCTCTTGAACCTTTAGAGGCTTTTTGAAAGGCCTTAAGACCTTAATATTTGCTATACCCATTACTCTCAAACACGTCAAGAATATGGGATTTATTTGATTCCAAGTGGATATCATCAAATATTGTGAGATCCCTAGTACCTAGAGTTTAGAGAACACCAAATTTTAGAGTAGGAAAATGATGAGAATCAGCATGAAGATACTGCTCAGTGTGAGTCTTCTTGCAGAAAACTTGGTGAGAGATAGAACCATCATCCCTTCTAGAGAGAAGAATATCTAAGAAGGGAAGGCAACCATCCAATTCTACTTCCATCATGAATTTGATGTAATCAGACTGGGAATTTAGGCTATCAAGAAACAAACCTAACTTATCATGAAGATGGGGCCAAATGACACAAGTATAATCCATGAAAATATTCCACTTATTAGGGTGAAATTGAGTTGAGGCCAAGGCTTTCATTTCAAAATATTCCACAAATAAGTTAGCAACAACTGGAGAAAGAGGAGAACCTATGGCAACCCCACAAGTTTTCTCATATAACTCACCTTGGATCACAAAATTCTTGATCTAACACGATTAATTTTATCAATAATATGTAAATATATCTAATATTGATATAATCATTTTAAATATGCTAAATATTTCTGATAATAACCTGGTCATTTTAATTTTAAATTTTCTTAGTTACCTCAATTTGGTGAGATAATAAATATTGTTGATAAATTTGATGATGAAAAATGATGAAATAAAGTTTTGAATGGAAACTGACAATAATAATGTTGAATGATAGAAAATGTGAATAATAATAATGCACTCAATTACAAATAATATTCATTGTGATCAATCTCTAACTATTTTCTTCTCTTATTCTTATTTTCACCCTTGTTATTTTTGTCACCTTTCCATATTGATTATATGAAAAGGAAAGTTGAAATCATAAACCATTTAAATATATGGTTTGATATGTTGTAGTAAACATGATACCTTGTATCTCTTTCTCTTCAATATTAATATGTTGAATTAATATAACAAAAAAGTCAATGTACACTTTTAGTAATATTTTATGCCTACACTGAAATCAATGCACACTATTAATCCAATCACTTTAAAATTAATGTACCATCATACATCCAATTACATCAAATCATAAATCAACATCTAAAATGAAATAAATTCATCTAGTGCAAGCAATCAAATAATATTATAAAACAACTTTTACACTTAAATCAATGCATCTAATGCAAGTAATCAAATAGGATTAAAAATCAACATCTACACTCAAATCAATGCATCTACTACAAGAAAGAAAATAGGATTAGAAACCAACATCTACACTCAAATAAATTCATCTAGTGCAAGCAATC